>CM034358.1:52337072-52831085 GCA_019925275.1 Mytilus edulis
ACAATAGTACACAAAACAAAACATATAACAATAAAGACTAATCAACACGAATCCCGAAATATATACTGAGAAAACTAACGGCCTAATTCATAAAAAAAAAATACGAAAATCAATATGAACAACAATTTGTATGTTTGTAATTGTTTGAAACAAACATGAATACATTTCATATACAGATTTTTGTAGAACAAGGTTAAGATCTACTTACATTTCAGATTATTACGTCAACTGAAGCAGTTTCTTGAAGGTGTTAATCATTAAACTAAATATCTGCTGCTCTTCTTTTCAAATGTAATGTAAACCAGAGCGTTATCAGATACTTTTGATTAAAGTATTTTAATCGTCATGACTCATCGATAACTGAATATTTGTTACTATTGAAATTGTAAGTGTCAGACAAAAGATTCACCGATTTTGAAGTATAATATTTTGAGTTCATGATCAGACACTTTCAAAGCAAAAAAAAAATGAAAAAGAATAAAAACCCTTTATGGTCATTTTAAGTGCAATAGCCACAATTGAAGCGTATAGTTTTGCGATAAATGGTCACATATTGCCAATTTAAAAAATTTCAACCTGAATTGAAAAAAAGTAAAAGAATTTCAATGGAGATCCATGCACAATATTTTATATACTGAAGAAAGATTATAAAAGATGAAGATATCAAATGGAAAAAATAACACATTTGTCAAATTGACAATGATATAGAAACCCTGCAACACTTATTTTTCAGCTGTAGTTCATTTAATTTAATAAGAAAAAGAAATACTCATCAAATCAAACATAGGAATACACTGATAAGTGATCATATTGTTGAAAAGGACATTTTGTTAGGTAAAATCACGGGAATACTAAAATATGATCATTTTCTAAACAGAATTATCATATATTCAAAAGAGACACTATGGAACATTATGAATTCAATAAAATTGAACAAAACGCCTAATGCACCTTTTTTCGCACCATTTGACTATCCCGTCCGTGTAACGGCTACTTTCATCTAATGCCATATAATCATATTCAAATGCGAACGGTTGGTGAACTGATCCTTATCAATCCTGGTATCCAAGTGCAGTGGCTGTATCGTAAATGGTTGGAATCTGTAGGTGAAATATCCGAACGCAGCGTTCTTGTTTCTGATTTCGATAGACGAGGTTGTTATGGTTGTTTTAGTCAATTTTAAACCGACAGCATAATTGTAGAACTTTTTATTGATCTTATACAATTCAAGGATGGTCTCTATTTTTTGTTTTAATTCAGAATGATGTATGCAGTTCACAAATATATGTCACTTTAATGATTTATTTGATTTGACATCTATTCTAAAATCACGTTTTGATTTTATAGTGTTTATGTTAACTACAACTATTATACAAATAAATTGATACTTTGAATGATATTTTTGTATATGGTTGTGGTTTGTTATCTATTTTTAAGATAAATGTTTTGCATTGCAATAAATGGGATAAGAAAGTGTAAAGAAAAATGAGATTATAAAAATATTTTGTAATTAATGCGAAGGTAATGTGTGACATTTTCCTTTCTGGTCGATAGATTATAGATAAGTCTAAACTATAACAACGGACCAAATTTACTCCATTTTAGGGGCCTCGGTAGCTAATGTTCTAAGTTATTACTACTGTAATCACTAACGGTCAACATAGAGGTTGTGAGTGCGAACCTTGCTCGTATGGTTGCAGTCGACTCCAATCTTAATTGACAGTATTTGACAGATTGGCAGTTTTCAATCGAAGGTCGGTGGTATTCTCCCGGCACTCCTGCTTCCTGCAATACACACTGGTCGCAACGAAATGGCTTTAAAGCAGTGACTAAAAGAGGCGTTAAAACACCAAAAATCAAAAATGTCCCGCATGTTAAAAGTATTAATTTTCGTGCTATTTTGTTTTTTTACACAACTTTCATCTTTACCGTCTGACAAATTAAATAAACAACTATTTATTTAATATATACAGAAATGCAATACCTCGAGTTGATATCAAGCTACTCGAATGTTGACTAGTTATGAATTTTTATAATGACCATTGTATTTTCAGTTTTTATTTTTATGTTTAATGCATTTCAAACTTGTACTCGCATTGCTTTAGCTAAGCAAATCACACATGTGCACGATCATTGAGTGTGTAGAGATTTTGGATGTTGTAATATAATGTGTATTTTTTGTCTAATATTTAAGAAATAATTGATGCAAGCTATACTGTATTGTAGTTTCAACATAGGTAGGCAATATATTCGTGATTTTTTTTGCCTGAGCGATAGTGAGGCCAAAATAACACGAATATAATGCCAGTGAGGCCAAAATAACACGAATATAATGCCTAACCACGTTAAAACTACAATAAAGTCTAGCTTGCATCAATTATTTCGATTCTGATTAGGATAATAAAGGTTAGGTCTATGTCCAATGTGTAATAAGTGTAACGGTTTTTTGTAGGCTCTTTCGTGAACTGCCTTTTTTTTTGGAAACAAGCAAACGACTGGCAATGTGATTTTTCAGAGGAAGGGGTTTTGAACAGCCTTTTCATATCTAGGTCAAATATGTCAATTGTGAATAGCAAGACATTCAACAGTCATAATAAATGAATTAGTAACAACATATGCATTATTTAAAAAAAAATTGGAAGTGTTTTTAGTTTAATGCATGCAAATTTGATAAAATTTATTATTCCGCAGTAGTCAATATACGCATGTGCAAACAAAGTTTATTGGATTCAGAGCATTGGTTTATTCACAAAGCCAAAGACGCACGTCATATTAAAATTTGACGTAATATTTTACTTGTTTATGTGTATATATTTAAACAAAGTGAATACCATTTCAGTTGGTGTCGAACAAGGCTCCGATCTACTTTTTTTTTAATCTAGATTTAAATCACGTCAACACACACACTTTTTATGAAGGTGTAAATCAATAAGCTTAAATCTGCTTACAGTTTCTTGGAGGTGTAAATCAAACAGCGAAAAATATTCTGATCTTTAATTAGTTTAACGCCAACCAAGTCATTTTTTTTATAGGTGTTAAGTTTTAGCATTTAAATCTTCTAATCATGTAAAGGTCTATCAAAACGGAGGCATCATAAACAGATACATAATGGCATTCGAACCCATAATTAGTTGGAAAAAAAATGATAATGCTGTAACAAAAAAAAATAGAAAAAAGACAAACAACATTATAACATGTACTAATGTATACATTACACAAAAAATAAAGTCAACCAGAGTGTTATCAGATCCATTTTGGCGAATTGCCTTTATCGGTCATTTTTTGTCGACATCTCAATGTCGATAACTAAATAGATATAGGAAGATGTGGTGTGAAAGTCTTTATTTATAAAATATAGTCAATGATTATTATTTGGAATGATTTATTGATGATTATAGCAATGAAATGAAAAAATATATCAATGAATAGGGATATTTGCTTTTTAAGATTTTTTAAACGAACCATAATGCAAAATGGTACACCGTCAACATATCGATGTTTTGATCTAAAAGACAATACTCCTGTGTTTTGTTCTAAGAATTTTCTTTAATTCAATCGACAATGAAACGTATATATCCGCAACTTCAGGTATTTCTTGTTTAAATTGCAGACCATGGATTCACTCGTAAATTTAGTTTTGAACCACTGAACATAATTTAAATTTGAATGTCTGTATCAGTTCAATATTTCATATTCCAAACTAAAAGACAAATTGAAAGAGTTGCTTTGTTACATAAAAATGGCCAACGTAGATTCAAGTATCTTGTCTTAGGGAAGGATGAATCCTACTTTGTAAAGGATGACTCTGTTTCAAACAAAGAAATCTCTGAAACTAACATTATCAAGATGCTTGATTCATTGATTGACAACATATTTGCTACGTTCGGAGGACGTGTTTTTCAACAGACTGTCGGCTTTCCAATGGAAACAAATTGTGCGCCTCTTCTTATCGACTTGTTTCTTTGTTATTATGAGTCTGGCTTCATACAGGAACGTTTTAGTACGAAAAATAAGAAGTTAGCAATATTAACTCTTCTTTCATCTATACAGGTGATGTACTTTCACTAAATAATTCAACATTTAGTGACTATGTTGAACGCATCTTACTAGAAATAAAAGATACTACACATACAGTTAAGTCGGTCTCATATCTTGACTTACATAAAGAAAAATTAACAATGAGGGTTGGTTGATAACAAAACTTTACGACAAAAGAGAAGATTTCAGCTTTCCAATTGTGAATTTTCCATTTCTAGGTAGCAACATTCCAGCAGCATCTGCATTCGGGGTGTATATCTCGAAATTGATACTATATTCACGTGCTTCCATTTCCTATCATGATTTTCTTGATAAAGGGTTGCTGCTCACAAGGAAGCTATGCGTTTCAAATGGTGAAGCTGAAATCAGCCCTTCGTAAATTTTACGGACGCCATCACGAGTTGGTTGACTGTTATGGAATAAACTTTCACAAATGATATCGGATGCGTTCCTTACGTAGTAATTACGATCCCATTCTCTTTCATGAATGTGACCTACCGAATTAGACTATTTACAGGATTTGTTATCAAATAAACAAAACGACGGGTGCCACATGTGTAGCAGTATCTGCTTACCCTTCCTGAGCATCTGTGATAACCCCTAGTTTTTGTTGGGGTTAGTGTTGCTTATTCTTTTGTTTTCTATGTTTTGTCATGTGTACTATGGTTTGTCTGTTTGTCTTTTTCATTCTTAGCCAAGGCGTTGTCAGTTTATTTTCGATTTATGAGTTTGACTGTCCCTTTGGTATCTTTCGTCCCTCTTTTAAGAATGGGGAAGATAAAGTCTCAGTCTAGTTCATTAAATAATTAAAGGAAACTTAAAGCTATCAACAAAGGGTAGATCAGACGAACAATAAACGACATTTAAACTTTGACCACCCATATATTTCTAATTTTCGTTTCTGCACTTCATTTAAAGACGCAAGAAACTACTAAGCGTATTTTCCAATGTTTTAATACCAGACATGTCGAACGTTATTTATGAAGAGGATGATATCAACATTATACCAAAAACTGATGTTTGATAAAAGGCACGATGGTTGTTGAGTAAGGGATTTTAGCTGACAATCTCGACTATATAATGAGTGGATCTCCTTTAAAATACTTAATACATTTGAAATATGCAGTACACATATAGATAAGTGTGGGTTTAGGGACAATCTTGAAAGTAAAGGGTATGAACTAAAAATTTAAGCATTGTCAGTTAAATGGACTGCTTGTATATCTGCAATTTTTGAAGCAATCAGTTAGAACAATTTTTGACCATTAGGTAATTTCACTTAACCGCAAACGTCTTCGATGAACGAAAACACGAGTCATCTTCAACAGGGCTCTCTACAAATTCCGCTGTGCTATTTTTGCATCTAGATAAGGCATCAGGAACTAGCATGCTGTCTGCCTTTTTGTAAACGATTTCAAATGAGAATTGCTGAAGTACTGACATCCAATGTTCGTAAGTTGTCCCCTTCAAATTGTTTTTGGTACAAAGGTTTCAATGCTTGGTGATCACATTCAGCTATAAAAGAATTTCCACACAAATAATCCGCACAATCAAGTATGCTCACGATCATACCTAAAAGTTTAACTTGGTTGGACCGTAAGATTGTTGCCATGGACTCAACGATTAAGAGCCAAACCTTATTTTACTTGGTTTTTGTGTTTCCCAATCTGAATCAAGCTGATATAACATGATATCCAATAAATCGTGCTGATGTATCTACACGTAAACGGAAGGTCAGGTCAGACTTTGGAAAACGTAGTCTGAATTCACCAATTTATGTCTCAAGTGTGTAAATGTCGTTGTCTGTTTATTGATATATATCTAAGATAGCTGCATAGTTTGATGACAATCCAAGTTGATTTGAAAAAGTTATTAAAAAAATTAAAGATGCCTATCTCTATTTTGTCCGAATTGCAAATCCTAGCTTTTTTTTACCGAGATGACTTTAATTCTTAAATTTTACAGCTATACAAAACAAAAGTATATGAAATGGGATTCAGTAAGCTTGATATATATCTAAGATAGCTGCATAGTTTGATGACAATCCAAGTTGATTTGAAAAAGTTATTAAAAAAATTAAAGATGCCTATCTCTATTTTGTCTGAATTGCAAATCCTAGCTTTTTTTACCGAGATAACTTTAATTCTTAAACTTTACAGCAATACAACAAAAAAGTGAATTAAATAGGATTCAGTAAGCTTGATATATATCTAAGATAGCTGCATAGTTTGATGAAAATCCAAGTTATTTTGAAAAAGTTATTAGAAAATTTAAAGTGTACTATCTCTATTTTGTCTGAATTGCAAATCCTAGCTTTTTTACCGAGATGACTTTAATTCTTAAATTTTACAGCAATACAACAAAAAAGTAAATGAAATGGGATTCAGTAAGCTTGATATATATCTAAGATAGCTGCCTAGTTTGATGAAAATCCAAGTGATTTTGAAAAAGTTATTAAAAAAATTAAAGATGTCTATCTCTATTTTGTCCAAATTGCAAATCCTAGCTTTTTTTACCGAGATGACTTTAATTCTTAAATTTCATAGCTTTACAACAAAAAAGTAAATAAAAAGGGATTCAGTAAGCTTGATATATATCTTAGATAGGTGCATAGTTTGATGAAAATCCAAGTTGATTTGAAAAAGTTATTAGAAAATTTAAAGATGCCTATCTGAATTTATATAATAATTTTTATTTTTACCTATTGTAAAAAATTTTTTTTTTATTTCACAGCCAGTAATCAAACTACCTACTAAGCTTGAATTTGTAAGATCAATATTTAATTTAGTTAGATGGGCTTCTTTATACCAGTCAAAACTAAATTTGAAGGTCAAGACTAGTCGAGACAGGTCGAGACTGGTTCAGACTGAGTCGAGACTAGTCGAGACAGGTCGAGACTGGTTCAGACTGAGTCAAGACTAGTCAAGACAGGTCGAGCCTTGGTCAAGACCATTTCTGACTAATTAAGTAAAGTCGAGACCTAGTCGAGTACACTTAAGTACAGTTAAGTCCAGTCGAGACAATGTTGAGACTAGTCGAGTAAAATGTGTGCTCGATTTTACTGCATGGTCGAGCACAAAAACTGGTCAATTCAGACTCTGAGCAGTTTGTAGTGAATGAAACTAGGAATCTTTGATTGTGGGCACGTTATGTCGAAGAAGGTTTAATGTTAAGAAATACTCATGAAAAACTTACGGTAATAAGTAAACGACCAACACAAATACTGTGCGTTAATAAAACACTTCTACAGTGTAACAAACTTATGTGTGTTGAATCGTAATTAAGACTAGTTTTAGGTATTCTTTGTTTATCTTAAGTGCCGTGTGGAGACAGTAGTATGCCTCCCCGTGCTTCAGGTTTATGGTCTAATAATATTATAGATTATGGAGTGTATGTCCGAGCGAGAACTTCTCTGGGTTCTTTACTTAAGGAATATTTATCAAAAAGTAGAACTCAATATTCAGCCCATTCTACTATTAAGTCAGATATCAGTCGTTACCCTGATATACACTATCTTTTGTCGGGTAATTTATGACGGATAGCGTTTGACGTATTGGTAATATATCAAGAAACGATTCTGTTAACATTTTAAGATTCTAAATCTGTTTGTAAAAAACGTTCTCATTGGCATAGAAAAGAAATCGCAATCAAAGAAACTTTCTGCTCAACCATACAAATATTTCGGACTTAATATAAAAAAAAAAGGAATACTTTATTTTTTAACGAAGCTCTGTTCTTAACCTGTAAATAAATTCAATGAAACACTTCATTTTTATATCTGCCAATTGATACGGTATTCCCTGATCCATATTTCTCATCATGTTTATCTATGATAAAGGGTTTCTGCTTTTCAAGGAATACTTTAAATCAAGCGTTCCAAATGATGACGTTAAAATCATTCTTCCACAAATTTTATGGCCGCCATCACGAGTTTGTTGACTGTAATCTTGGTTATGGAATATTTGTTTGATTTTTTTTTGCGGCTTTTTGTTCAAGGTAATTGTGTTTTTTTCAATTGTTTTACATCTCCGAGCGGTATACTGTATTATACCTTTATTTATTTACCCCATATTCAATTGATTTTGTATTTACATGTATCATTTATCAAGTGTTTTCGTTAGTCTGTCGATGTATGTTCACTATTGTTAATATGTCTTTTGATTGAATAAAGCCATTTCAATTGATATGTTATAATGTATATTTTTATGGTGTGACGATACACTATTGTTTCAGATAAAGGTGAAGGTTATTACCTATTAACACGTTTGCAGCCGCAGCAATTGTTTGCACCTGTCCTAACTCAGGAATCTGATGTTCTGTAATTGTCGTTTG
The DNA here is from genome assembly GCA_019925275.1 of Mytilus edulis. Lineage (NCBI taxonomy): Eukaryota > Metazoa > Mollusca > Bivalvia > Mytilida > Mytilidae > Mytilus > Mytilus edulis. The sequence goes on from CM034358.1 coordinate 52,345,443, forward strand.
TTAATGTGGTTCATATGTGTTTGTTTTATATAGTTTGACGGTTCATTTTAAGGGTTTCTACAGGTTCAATGTTGGGTCCCTTAGTAGCTTTCTGTTAGACGTGAACCAAGTCTCCGTGTTTTGAGGACCACATATTGATCTATAATGGTTTACTTTTACAAATTATGACTTGGATGGAGAGTTGTCTCATTGGAACTAATACCACATCTTCTCATACATGCCATATCTGATCCTTATCCCGTCCCATTTTCACGAACTTGACCTACCGAACTAGACTTATGATTGGGTTTGTATACTAAAATAAGCAACACAACTGGTGTCATATATGGAACATGATCTGAATAACCTTCCGGAGTACCTGAGACTTTTCCTAGTTTATTATTGAATTCGTTTTACTTAGTCTTTAGTTATTTTAAATGTACTTTGAGTGCTATGGCGTTGTCTGTTCATTTTCGACTTTTTAGCTTGAATGTATCTTCTGTTATGTTTCGCCTCTCGTTTACACAAGTGGTCTACATTGTAGGTTGTTGAGAGATGTTTCATACACAAACATACCACATTTTCTTTGACAAATATATATCATTATATTCCAATTCATTTCTTCTACCAACAGGCTACTTACTCTCATTTTCTTTATAGTGACAAGTATTGTTGAAAAAGCAGCAGTGAGAAATTACAAAATAAAAAATCTGACTTGAACCTGTGACCTTTTACTAAAGACAAGGATACAAGCACGAGACCACCGAGTCAATTTCCTGTTTCTGTATCATCTGTGTGTTTGTCTCTTTATTGTTTGTTTTATAGAATTCTGTGGCTCTTACATACTAAGTAATCATGATAACATGGTTTTTTTTTTAAATTAAGAACATCTTAAAAGGCAGGATATCATTTGGTATGGCTGATTTTATGTAGAAATGAGTTCTACTAATGTCGCTGTTAATGTCAGTAATTTCTTGAAATGGTGTTTGTTATAAAGTGATGAACAGTTGATTTATATGAAAACAAAATCTTTCACACATTTAACAAATTTACTGAAATGTTTAAAACACGCCTTTCATTCAATTACGTTATTAAAATTTGATAGGTGACTGTAAATTTCTTTTCTGTAAGTTTTTGTTGTTTTCACACATCTTTTATTACTCTGATGCCATTATTTGCAATTTCTGACATCTTGCATGTTTAGCCCTTCATTCGAAAACGCACGTACACATCTTAAAAACTAAGCTTTTTTGTAACTTTTGATTTTGATTTTAAGGAAAATGAGCAGTACGAATTATTGCCAAAACTAGCGCATTTATTTAAAAAAAAGGAAAATTTGGTTCGACACAAACCATAGAAATAACATTAGAATTTGTGTACCCATGAAGTACCATCTTAGTTATCGATGATAATGGATATCTGCCAGTTATTCTTGCAACACTCAATGACATTTAATTTTCCTCGATTTTGGGGTAAAATTAAGATGATCGCCTAATTTACTTGCAAGAAATAACATCTTCACAGCTACCATGCATTTTGCCAGTAATTAAATATCAGTCAGGACTACATGTCGGTCAACATGCCTTGTTTAGCCATCTTATAAGCATAGAAGGTTTATTTCATTTCACTTGCTCTCATCTGTTTAGGTTTTAGATAATATCCATATACATTTTTGTCATGTTCTTAATTTAGTGATTCAAAGCGATAGAAAAGGGACATTTTAATGAATTTTGTATGACATATGCATAATTACTGGATAAAACTCATACATCTATTTAAGCATAAACACTGCTAATCCTTCTTGAGTGGTGTTTCGGTAAGATTGTTGTTGCTCAATTGTAAGAGTTTTGTGCAGTAATTACTTGGCTGCGGACAGTTTTATCATTTTCCCCCATTGTCCTATATGTTTGGTTTTACTTAAGATTAACGTTTTTCCTCTTTTTTTCAAAATATTTCTTAAGGATAAACCATGTACATGTACTCTTTGTGCTACACCCAATCGCATTGTTAACAACACCAGACATGAGATCATTGTCCTTGTGCATTTTATACCCGTGTTTTATCTCAGTGACAGTCCACCACATGCTATAAACTCATTACCAAATTGTCCTGATGATTATGAGAAATGTCAAATAGAATACATGTCATATATGAATGTTCATGTGATCAAAGTAGCCCTGTAGCATGTTTAGGAAAAAGAGTGCGTAAAGTTTTCAAATGCTAAGAAAATGTTATGCGTTCGCTTTTCAACCTTTGATTTTTGTAGAAGATCATTTGGTATTTGATCAAGTTATTTATTTCATAAAGGGGACTTTAACCTGTCATATGTGGCCATTCTTAACAAAACACAATTAAATGTGCAAACTTATGTTCAATCTTATGGCCCCTCTTTTTCCTTTTTCAAGTGAGTGTTTCAACAAAAGGGCTCGATCTGCATTAACCATGTGTAATTGCATCACTTAATGTATATAGTTAAATGCCATAATACTGCCAACGGGTACTGAAGGAATTCATTCGGTTGAAAAAAACAAAGATCCAATGAATAATCAGTATACTGTGGATTAATTATTTTCGTTGGATACAAATTTCGGTGATTTCGAGGGTACAAAGAAACCACGAATTGAAATTGATGCAAACTTTGCTAAAACAACGATTTGAATATCCATGACATGTATTATTCAAACCACCAAAATTGGTATCCTCGAAAAACAATTGAAACAACAGTATACCAAGATTAGACAATATCATTATTATAACATTTCTAGTTCAGTCTTGATGTTATAAACCAGTTGTGGTTAAGAGGAATCTTATTTTCTCCGTAACTACTTCATTCGTTGTATGTTACATGTTTTCAAACAGGTCTCGTTCTGTAGAAAAATCATATGTTAAGATCCATGCATTAAAATGTGAAGTATAACTTCTATAACCTTATAGACATTTTTTGTTCATGTTTCATTAAAGCCTCAAAAACGATTCAGTTGTTCATAAAGTACTATGTTTATTTGAATAAACACTTGTTCATCCACTGTGTTTTGACGAATCACACAATGTTCTCAACGATGTCATTTTTATATCATAGAAATGAAAAGCAAAACTATAGTTTATGAAAAAAAAAGAAAACGATGTGGTATGATTGCCAATGAGACAACTGTTCACAAGAGACCAAACACACAGAAATTAACCTTTATAGGTCACAGTATAGGCTTCATCAATGATCAAAGCCCATACCGCATATTCAGCTATAAAAGGCCCCGAAATGACAATGTAAAACAATTCAGATGAAAAAATCCACGGCCTTATGTATGTACAAAAAATGAACTTTGCCCAGTTCCAATCTTCCAATTTTGCAAATCCAAAAAGCGAATTAAAAATTGATACATTATTGGATTTTGATATGCAATTGGAGAAGTTGACAGATTTATCTCTTCCAGTGACATTGGTCAACACAGACTGGTACATAGAGGCGAGTGACTATTTGTCTTGTCTCTACATGTGTGGAATGCTATCAGACGTATCTAATGTTTATAAGCATCTTCTTCAAGCCACGTGTTATCATTTTGTTGACTAATCAATAACATGTGAATATATGGTTGACTAAATAGACACTATTTGCATTTGTGTATTTCTGGTTAAACAATTGATACTAGATTAATAGGGAAATGCATATTTTGCAAAGCATATGGCTACTGGGTTGGCAAAAACCCGGGTTTTATGAGTATTGCCCAGCCAAGTGTGAAATACTGGGAAAACCCGGGTTTCACTGGGTTTTAGTGGGTAATACTGGGCGATACTGGGTAATATAGAATACCGGTCTAAATTTTAAACAGGATTCAGTGATCAAACAATAATGGTATACATTTAAGACACTTGATCAGTGTCTGGATTGGTAAAACTGTAAATATAAAGCAAAAATTTGTTTTATGAATAAGGGACGACCTCAAAAGTTCAATGAAGGATAAAAAACTTAATTCACATAGCTTTTTCACTGAACCCCCCCCCCCCTCTCAACCTGATTAGGGAAAAATTGATTGACCAATAGAGATATATGTAAAATCAATTTTAGATTAACAAAATTTGCAGCAATGTTGACCCCCACCCCCAAACTATTTGAATGAAGTTTTTTTTTATCCTACATCGATCTTTTGATGTCATCCCTAAGTATAACTCCTATTAAGAATTATATTACATGTGAAAAATTACATTTCAATAATGTATATGTACTGTTACTAATAAGTAAGTAATTATTCAGATTAGAATGCAGATTTGTTTATGTAACAATAATTAGTCCTTTCAATTATATAAGTGTTAACGAATTGACCCCTTAGGGTGTTTATTTGTGTTTAATATGAATGTATACCATTTGAAATTAACAATTCTCTTCAAAATTGCAATAAATATTTGTTTTCAAAGTATGGATTATTGAAACAGTGCTTGTTAATTGACAAGTTTCCTTAAATGTGCAAATCTTTTATTCTGTCTACATAAAAGGGAATAAAATTGAATTCTTCATTCTTTCAGAAATGACTGTCAATGGTTACCTATATAAAAAGTATATATTTAGCTGTAATACTATGAAACTACACCAAGACTTTACTTTTTTGTGTTCAAATAAGCTTAAAAATCAAATTGTCCAGTAATGCCCATGCCAGTATTCCTAATTTCTTGGAGTATTGCCCAGCCCGGGAAAAACCGGTTTTTCCGACCCGGGAATTCCCGGGCGGGTAATACATTGCCAACCCTGTATGGCTACAATTAATTTGTCAAATTAGACTTTGACAATGCTTAAATATTAGAAGTATCGTACTTTGATTAGATTATTTAGCCATCGTTGAATTCTTGTTGTTTTAATATTTTGCACGGCGGATGTTGTAAACCCATCATGATTTTAAAGAGTAACAATATATTAAGGTGGTACCCAACACTTTCACTAAAATAAAGTTGGCTCGTTTAATTTTCATAAATTTTTTACAAATAATTACTTTGACCCTTTGAGAAAAATATAAAAAAATAAAAAAATTGAACATACCGTTTAATCAGAAAAATTAAACTGATTATACAGCAGTTTGACAAACACTTATTTTGATCATTGAGAAGCTTAACATTTTATTAAAAAAACACAATGCCATAAAAACGTTCTGCTGATTTTACAGAGTTATCTCCCTGAAGTGTTAGGTACCACCTTAATTGTTAAATGTTTCAAACTAGAATCTTCAGTGGATTACCTTGAGTATTGGATATTTAAAACAATTATTATATGTTATTTTTATGTTTTTTATATTACTGGGTGCCTAGAAGAATATAAGCTATGGATGCAATTTGAAACTTTAAAATGCAGTATATCATACGGCGTTATTAAGTTAAAGCAACATTTGGTCTGGTTGATTTTGTGTTAAAATTACTTTCTACAAATGTCACTGTTGAAGTCAGCATTTTCTTGAAAATGTTGAAATAATGTTGTTGTAAGTGATTCACAGTTGAATCATGTAAAAATAATTTTATTTCACACATTTTAATCAACTAACTCGCAGATTCAAAACAAGCCTTCCATTCTATTGCGATATTAATATCTGATAAGTGACTGCTAATTTCCTTTCGGTAAATTTTTGCTGTTTTAACACATTTTATAACCATGATACCATTTTAATTCGGATATCTTAAATGCTAAGCCAATAAACCAAAATTGCACGTACACATCTTAAATGTTAAGCTATGTAACCTAAACTGCACGTACACATCTGTTATACTAAGCTATTGATTACCTCTGATTTCGATTTAACGGAAATGCACAGTGCGAATAGTTGTCGTTCGGGCTAAAATATAATGTTAAAGATTGGCCTTCGAATGATATGTTCTATTCAGTATGTCAGAAGAGTGTTATCAAAATGATTTTTTTTTGGTTATTAATTACTTACTTACGTGTTCGTCAAAAACGAATTAAACACTTTCGAAGAATTAATTTTTTTTTAAAATAAATTCAAAAACAGTATGTGTCCATTTACAAATTACTGTTGCTATTTTAAAGGAAAGTTTAAACTTAATTTTCAAACCAGGACTCGGTTGATCATATGTTTGTCAAATAAAACAAACGGTTAATTAAATCCAAGATAAACACTTTAAACTGCGTGGTATGTAACCGATGGTTAAATTCCGTTGTCCAACTACTTTTAAACTTTTTGGTTACGTAACTCATATTTAAATTTTATCAAATGTTAAATTGTTATCAAAATATAAATTATGAACACTTTTCTCTGGCCCCCAAAAAATTGTTTGGTCAAAAGATATGATTTCTCATCAAAAATAATTATTTTCAGCGTTCAGTAAATAGAAGTATAACAAGGTAGACGTGACAAAAAATATTTATCGTATATTATTTGATTATCTAAATAGATACATTGTCCTACTGAAAAAAATGTGTATTTAGCTGAATAATATTAGTTATCTTGGTGTAATCAGGTTGTACAAACTTTTACACCGCTGTTGAAAATTTATACACCTTGAGGCCGAATGGGTGTATGAATTTTCAACAACGGTGTAAAATTTTGTACACCCCTCATTACACCAAGATAACGAATTTATCTCTTATGAACAATTCCTTTACTCATGTTAAAAGTATCAATGATGCCAGCATCTTTCACCAGATATTAATTATACTCTTGTTTGTATAAACAAAACTTATATTACATAAGAGTAAAATATTTATTCAAACCTGTTGTATGTATAATCAGTCTGTATAATAGTCTCATATTGTAATTTTCTGTAGTCTCTTATCTTTCTAAAATCTCATTTGGTGTAAATATTCCCTGTAGTTTAATGGGGTGGTTGTTTGTTATTCGTGTCTGAGTGGTATGCAAAGACTTTTGTAAATGTATAGTGTCAGTGAAAAAAACATTGTAGGTCACCAATGGCAGGCTTACTAAATATTTGATTTATTTATATTTTCCTTTCCCAAAGAGCAAAGGTTTCATAATGTAAGCCTTCCATTGATGAAATGAAAAGTTTAATTCACATTAACCTGTTTTTTTACAGCTGTAATTTAGGTAAATTATTTTCTGTGTGTATTGATACGAAGTCCTGATTATTTCCTGTGTGTATTTATGATAAGTCCTAAATGTCCAATATTTAGTACAAGTAACTCTCCTGGTTGAGCAAATCTCAATTAAAGTCAAGAGAGCAACCCACATATTTTAGCATTGTAATCAATGACCTTCTGGTACGAGACCACCATTGTCGTCCCTTGATTTTCGTTGTTCACAAATATAGTCCCTAGTGTTGACAGTGGGTTACTAACCATTAATTGTTATACCTCTTCTAAATGTATTTCTCCATGTTTAATGCCTCAAATTTCAAGTAGGGGGATGAAATTACACTGTAAAAAAATTTGGGTCCAGAATTTTAAAGGAAAGTAGTGATTAGGTCCAGCTGAAAAAGGTTGAAAAAGAGCACTTCTGAAGCTGCCAAAAGATTTCAAGACGCCCTAAACATAAAATTGTCCATATTTTGAGTTAGAGCCGATGAAGTTTTCCATAATTTTGATAAAATTTGTCCCAAAAGTAGTACAACACACTGTAAAAATTTCTTTGAGAAAGCGCAGGTGGGTTTTTTTTTATTTTCATTTATTTTCTAAAAGAATTGCACTACGAATAAATTGTGTTCTCGGACCTTCTTCAAACTAATTTTACATAAGGGATATATGTGTGTTAACCAAAACATAATTCTTGCAAATCACACTGGCTAAAGCAGGAAGATATGTTAAAATAATAATTTTATAATAAATAATCAAATCAGTTTTGGGCCTTGAGAAATACTCAGCATACAAAAGAAAATTTTGAGTTCCTGCATAGGCAGGTCAGCTTGCAATTTTATGTGGAACGCATCTATCCCATCGAATTGGAGATAAAGGATACTACAGATACAATTAAGTCAGCTTCATATCTTGACTTACATCTAGAAATTGACAATGAGGGTCGGTTGAAGACAAAACTTTACGACAAAAGAGATGATTTCAGCTTTCCAATTGTGAACTTTCCATTTCTAAGTAGCAACATTCCAGCAGCACCTGCATACGGGGTATATATCTCTCAATTGATACGATATTCCCGTGCTTGCATTTCCTATCATGATTTTCTTGATAGAGGGTTACTGCTCACAAGGAAGCTATTAAACCAAGAGTTCCAAATGGTGAAGTTGAAATCATCCCTTCGTAAATTTTACGGACGCCATCACGAGTTGGTTGACCGTTATGGAATAACCGTTTCACAAATGATATCGGATATGTTCCTTACGTCGTCCCCCTTCCTTACCATCCCCTTCCTTTTATGAATTTGACCTACCGAATTAGACTATTTACCGGATTTGTAATCACATAAGCAACACGACGGGTGCCGCATGTGGAGCAGGATCTGCTTACCCTTCCGGAGCACCTGAGATCACCCCTAGATTTTGGTGGGGTTCGTGTTGTTTATTCTTTAGTTTTCTATGTTTTGTCATGTGTACTATTGTTTTTCTGTTCGTCTTTTTCATTTTTAGCCATGGCGTTGTCAGTTTGTTTTAAATTTATGAGTTTGACTGTCCCTTGGTATCTTTCGTCCCTCTTTTGCAACCTTAACTTAAAGGAAAAAACTGCCTGCCCTACAATGCGCCAGCCAGGAAGTGGAATGTCTCCATAGAGAGGCTGAGAATAGACATTTCATCTGCAGCCGGGTTGTGCAAGGTCTGCATCAGTGGATAGCCCATGTGGTGCTATAACAAGTAGTAAGTAGCATGGTCTATCAAACTGGCGCTGGAATAATTTTGATAAAATTTGTCTCCGAAATGCTTCGGGATGAATGAAATTTTAGAAATGACCAGTGATAAAATATTGGACATTTAGGACTTATCATCAATACACACAGGAAATACTCGGGACTTTTTATCGATACACACAGAAAATAATTTAACTAAGTTACAGCTGTAAATAACAGGTTGATGTGATCATTAAACTTTTCATTTCATCAATGGAAGGCTTTCATTATGAAACCTTTGCTCTTTGGGATAAATGTAAATTGTTTGGAGTAAATGTAAATAACTCAAATATTTAGTAAGCCTGCCATTGGTGACCTACAATGTTTTTTTCACTGACACTATACATTTACAAAAGTCTTTGCATACCACTCAGACACGAATAACAAACAACCACCTCATTAAACTACAGGGAATATTTACACCAAATGAGATTTTAGAAAGATAAGAGACTACAGACAATTACAAAATGAGACTAGTATACAGACTGATTATACATACAACAGGTTTGAATAAATGCTGCATCCTAAATAGATTTGTTTATCAACAAGGAAGATGAGGATACAAAAAAATATCGATTCAGAAATGCATGGATGTATGTATGTAACAACGTATTTGATTTCAATGAACAAAATCCCTGTATTACTGAAAACTTGTTACAGCAAGGTTTTCGATATCACAAACTAGTCAAAACATTTACCTAATTTTATGATCGGTACAAGGACATCGTTCGGTAATTTAAATCAATATACAGACATACTATACGTTTAGGTACTTCACATCCTAAATTTTGTCCGCATTCAACTCGAAATGTAACCAAACCTTAAAACATAATTATTTGGAAAGGATATAGTTTCGAAACTGTTGTCAATTAAATAAGGATTGTATAATTTGGTTTCAATATTGCTTCACTCATAGGGTCTTTGCATCGGATAAAAACATGAACAGATTAATTCTAAAACCAGTTGTGGGCATGATACGGGTTAGGTTCTTCTCATGAAAGAGACAGAGGTTTAAACCCTGATGCACCTAATAATAGTTATCAAAGGTACCAGGATTATAATTTAGTACGCCAGACGCGCGTTTCGTCTACATAAGACTCATCAGTGACGCTCATATCGAAATAGTTATAAACCAAACAAATACAAATTTGAAGAGCATTGAGGATCCAAAATTCCAAAAAGTTGTGCCAAATACGGCTAAGGTAATCTATGCCTGGGATAAGAAATCCTTAGTTTTTCGAAAAATTCAAAGTTTTGTAAACATGAAATTTATAAAAATGACCACATAATTGATATTCATTTCAACACCGAAGTGCTGACTACTGGGCTGGTGATACCCTCGGGACGAAACGTCCACCAGCAGAGGCATCGACCCAGTGGTGTTAATAGTTATCAAAGGTACCAGGATTATAATTTAGTACGCCAGACGCGCGTTTCGTCTACATAAGACTCATCCGTGACGCTCATATCGAAATAGTTATAAACCAAACAAATACAAAGTTGAAGAGCATTGAGGATCCAAAATTCCAAAAAGTTTTTTTCCCCTTGTGAATATCATATGCATGTATCATACATCAACCGAACATCTGCCAGTTGTTATAGTGTTCACACTTGCTCTGCATAAATAAGTTAAAAAAATAATTCTTTATTAACAACTTCTAAGAAGGCCATATGTAGACAACCTTGTTGAAAACAACTACTACGATTTCAAATTTGGTTCTTCGATCATAAAACTCACAACATTTTGTTACGGATTTGCAAAACCAAAATGGAAGCGATAGATAACAAACGGACATGCGTCCAAACAAGTCTATGACAATCAATTTTAAAACCACTGCAAAACAAAACATACAAAATCACAACTAGAAACATGTAAACATTGAAATATGCAAACACATTAAGGAAAACTAAAGACTGAACGACCCAACCTCCACAAAAACATAAATGTACAAAATGTAGTTGTGTCGAATTTCTATATATTTTCAACTACTATGATATAAAGCTGGGCTTTAAAAGACTTCTTTAACTTTACAGTGATCAGTTTGTTTTCTTGTTTTTAACAATGTCGTCGCCAATGTAAACAATTATAGTTCACTGTATGGCCTTCAACAATGAGCAAAGCCCATACAGCATAGTCAGCATAAAAAGGCCTCGAAATGTCAAACGAGAACAACTGACATCCCAAATGATGTACTAACAGTTATCAAAGGTACCAGAATTATAACTTGATACACAAGACGTCTACATAAGACTCATCAGTAAAGCTCCGATCAAAATAGTTATAAAGCCAAACAAGTACAAAGTTGAAGAGCAAAACATGAACGAAAATAAAAACAAGTAACACATAAACAAACCATATAACCACTGAATTATAGGCTTCTGACTTAGGACAGGCATAAACCTATATAATGTGGTGGTATTAAACACGTAAGCGGAATTCCAACCTTCTTTTTAGACTCAGACTGATATAGTCTATAGCAAATCTTGACTCCTATGGAATCAATCTATTCCCTTTTCCATGCTGATTTTTTTCCCTTTATTCGTATTATGAGTTATTCATATAAGAATTAAATATTCATGACATGATAATATATAGGTGACGAACTCTCAATCATATTAAGTGACTGTATTGGAATTGAAAAAACTGAACTTGAAGGAAAATTCAAGTCGAAAATTACTTTATCATCCTCTTATGCATAACCATATCATACAATTCCTTTATATACATGTATCCGTACCTTGAGTAGAAATAAATCAAATACACATAATAGGTAATAGGGAAAATGCAAAAGTTGGAAGAACGTAACCAATCAAGAAGGAGTTAAATGATACCTCAGAAACAGCTAAAATGTCTCATATTTTTAGCTTACATAAAAAAAATCAACATTATCAATCGCTTATATCGTTTGTATAAATGAAGAAAACATTGTTTTTTAATCATCTTCTATGTACATTCATCAACATTTTTGCAGCGTCATTATTTGTAGTATACACTTCCAAGTTCATACGATATTCTAAAGCTTTCGTTCCCTATCATGATTTCCTTGGTAATTGATACATATGTTTGCAGGGAAAAACACTATAAATTCCTTTTTTTTGTGCCCACAAGAAGAGTGTATCGCTTGTCTCTTTTATGTCCATTGTATAAACGTTCGGTAAAAAATCTAATTCCTTAACATTTGCATATAGAACCTAATTCATTTTGTTGTTTGTAAACTATGATAATCGTTTTGCTTTATAATTTCTAAGAATGTCATTTACGTTTGCACAACTCTTGAGTATGTTTACTCGTCCATCATATTAATCTGGCTCGCCAAAACAGAGCGACTAAAATATTCATCATTCGTTCATTTTCTGTACAACAGTTTGACTAAACAATTTGTTTTAGTAAGGGTAAAGATTTGTTTGTCCTAAGTGAACGTTAAAAATTTTGATTTCTTGACTTATACAAACAGGTACCAGGACTATGATTTCTGGACTCTCTGTTTTATAAAATGAATACAAATTGATTTAAAATCATATCTAGTTATTTTTCAAAATATGTTTTTTTATTGGAATTTGGTTAAAATTTTGTTTAATTTGATTTCTTAATATCGGTTAATTATAATAACCTTTATGTATTCTGATATTGGTTATTCTAATTTAAGGTATACTTTTCCCACCTCGTAAATATAATAATGATTCATACATCATCTAAATTAGAAGTTGTTCACAATATTATCACTGTATCTGTATACATACACTTATAAACAATTGTGTTATCTTTGTCAGTTTCCTTTCAGAATGTACAATTTACACACACGTAATCTCAAACATACAAATGTACTACTTTTTGCATGTTGTAGTTGTATCTTTCGCCTGTTTTTTTTTTTTTTTTATTTCTATTTACTTCAACAAAAAATCTAAACAAAAGTTATAGCAATCACAATGTCTGCAGCGTCTATAACAATGAAAAATAGTGTCGGCCTTTTCATCAATATGTTTTTCCTAAAAATCAAAGGCTCAGCAATAATCTTTTATCAATTGCAGATTGGGTTGAATAATTGACCCAGTACTAGCTTTTATGAACATAATTATTAAGGTATATACAACATTTAACAACTTATTTGATATTGATAATAATATGATCAAACTTATAAATTAACTGTTTACAACCTTAAGGATACATAAAATACTTACGATTTTCTACGCGTTTAATACATCAATATCTATTTTACATATTTGGCAAAACGATAAAAGTAATAATAATCGGTCTTACTAAAACAATGTTCATATTATATGTTAAAAACATAAAATATAAACAAATCTTTCATTTGAGTGCACTTATTTATGAAACATAAAGCAAATAAAAACCAAATTGTACTATAGTCAATTTCTAGCATGCGAAAGTTAAAGCAAAGTCTCCTATGTTATCCTATGCCCCGTTTTGAATACCTTAATTTGACCTTTAATTGTTAACCTTGTATACATTATGACTACAGTGAGAGTTGTTTCATTGACACTCATATCACAGCTTCTAATTGATATGATGTTCGTTTCGTCTACAAAAACTCTAATATCTGCCAAAATTTAATACAGACTGGTGTCATTTTCCGAAAATGGATTCAGTTGGAATGTTGGTTGATGTCCTTTTGTAGAACCTTAAAGTAAACCTTACGTCAAACAATACAATAGTGATATTGATCATTTATACCACTTCTTTATTTTTATGAGTCTTTTTTCGTCTTATATATTTATATATTTGCTATCCTGTAACTAGTAAAAAAAAAATCATTTACAAATAAACTGATTATACTAAAAACTTATTTAATTAATAAACTAAAGGGCATGTCAAACGTCAAACAACAGGCCAAGCAATAATACAACTCAGTAAACTTGAAACTTACGAAGACCCCGTTTAAAAAGACCAGTTTGTGTTTACATTAGCACAAGCAAGATTGATCGAGATCGATCTTATTCAATCTAGTGCGTTTACACTACAACATAAAACATAACCGGTCTTTAATCCTTATATTTCGTATACAAATAATACTAAAAATAGAAAAGTAAAGGAAATTCGGCATCTAGCGCGGACTATCATAAACTGCAAACACTTGGAGAAAATAGTTTGCTCCTTGGAATTTCGTATGGGTTTATTATTTCTTTTTGGTTTATACATCATAAGCCATTAAACAGAGATATATGTGTAGACTATTGCAAAATGACGAACGGTCAATGCGTTTGAAGAAAAGGATTTGCAGCAAAGGATAGGAACTGATCGATTTAAAAAAATTAATTAAAAACAGCGGAATCTATGTTTACTTTTCTTATTTCAACCAACGGTTTTAATCACATTTGTTTTTGCCCCTGAACATGCGCAGATTTTTTGTCATATCAAAATATAACATTTACCTGAAAAAAGATCGATGTAAGCATTTCCACTTAAAGAAATATCGACTCAAATGAGATCGATCTTTTTAAAACCAACTTTAAAGGTGGACTTTTTAAGACCGATTGAAGATCAATCTTTCCCGTTTTCACTAGAATAAAGATCGTGCAACGTGAGACAGATTAAAAGCCTGTGTTCCCAAAACAGGTCTTTAAAATTCAATGACGTTCTTAATATTACTTATACACTTTCTTTTTTTTTTATTGTAAATTGCTTTTCCCGTTAAATTCAGAGAAAGGTTCAGGAAATAAAATAGCGTAATTTTAAGATAGATCTTTATTCTCATTAAATAAAAACATAGTTACAGAGATGAAAATATATACAGATAACAAATTTACATGTGTGAAATATAAACAAATCATGAACGTTATCTAACCAGGACTGTCTACAGTTTTTCTAGTAAGACAATATTGACTGTAGTCAATACATTTTTAAATTTTAGAATATTAACATTTGTACAAGAAATGTGTGGTAAATATTTACATCGTTCTTTTTGAAAACAGAACAGTTCACTGTGTAATCATACGTTTTGTGATTGAGTTAAGTCTGCCAATTAATATTGTATCGTGTGTTTTTCTATGTTGTGATGTTATGCTATTGTTTCAGAAAAAGGGAGAAGGTTTGTATCCATTAAAACGTTTAACCCCGCTGCAAATGTTTGCACCTGTCCTAAGTCAGGAATCTGATGTACAGTAGTTGTCGTTTGTTTATGTAATATATACGTGTTTCTCGTTTTGTTTATATAGATTAGACCGTTGGTTTTCCTGTTTGAATGGTTTTACACTAGTAGTTTTGGGGCCCTTTATAGCTTGTTGTTCGGTGTGAGCCAAGGCCCCGTGCTGAAGGCCGTACTTTAACCTATTATGGTTTACTTTTTAAATTGTAACTTGGATGGAGAGTTGTCTCATTGGCACTCACACCACATCTTCCTATATCTATAAGACAATATATTATTGAATTCATCGCCGATGTCAGCAGATTCACAAAGGTGACATAGTACATGTATCTCGAGTCTTTGAACACTTTACGTCGTAACTACAATACCCTTCCCTTTCATGAATGTGACCTACCGATTAAGACTTTTTACCGGAATTTTTATCACATAAGCAATACGACGGGTGCCACATGTGGAGCAGGATCTGCTTACCCTTCCGGAGCACCTTTGATCACCCCTAGTCTTTGGTGGGGTTCGTGTTGTTTATTCTTTAGTTTTCTATGTTGTGTCATGTTTACTATTGTTTGTCTGTTTGTCTTTTTCATTTTTAGCCATGGCGTTGTCAGTTTGTATTAGATTTATGAGTTTGACTGTCCCTTTAGTATCTTTCGTTCATCTTTCATTACCTCCTCTGGCAAACGGTGATTGCCATATCTAATGTGACATCTAGATTTCAGTGTATAGTCATCTGCATAATAAAAAAAAAATATGCGTGAAAACGTGAAAATAATCTTGATTGTGGTAAGCATTCATTTATCAGATGCTCTTTAAATATTAATGACTTATGATTAATGAAAAGATTTTCCTTAAAGATGTGCAATTGGACATGATAACAGTGAGTGAAAATAACACAATATTGATTAAATTGTTAATCACCAAAAAACAAATACGATTTATTTTAAGATTTGAGTATTTTTGCAACAAACACAACTGAATAATAAAAAAAAAAATGTGTGAAAAAAAGTAAAACTTTAAGAAAGGGGATTGGCAGTCACTTATCAGATGCTCTTTAAATATCAATGATGACTTTTTAATAAATGTTATTTGTTCCATGACAATGATAAAAAAGAGTGACAGGCAAATATTTCTGTATGATTTTACTGTTAATCAACTCGCACCAAAAACAATCCTTTTCAAGGGCACGTAATTCCATCTGAATTATAAAAAAGGTGTGGATTTTTTTTTTTAAAAAGGTGATAATCAGTAATTTATCAAAAGGTTTTTAAATACCAAAGATGTATTTTTTTAAGTTGGGAGAATTCCTCTATACTGGCCTTTGAAAAAGCAGATAACAATCGATCTACATCATTAATTAAATGTGCAAATCTAGAGAGCATTACGTCATTTTAGGTTGTTCAAGTTTAAGAATGTTGACACATTCCTAATTTGTATTCTCAATTTGAATCAAAAGGGATAACTCAGATATTAGGGGAAATAATTAAGATTAAGTATAATTTGTAAAAATACATTGTGTTGTGCAACAAGAAATAAATCTTGTGACCAATTTTTATTTTATTGTCTGAAAGCATATTTTGAGAGATACGAGGTCATAGTTTGTGTAAAATTTATATGATGTAGTTACCCTTTTTTCTGGTGCGTTACATAAACTAAATGTTGACAAGAAATTGCTAATAATAAATGAATATCCTGTTGAACTAGCTTTGAATAAGGCTAATACTAATAATGACCACTGTTCTTTCCTCTATCTTGCTATCTATATAATAAACGGTACACTCAATACCACAATTAATGATAAAAGAGATGATTTTTCATTCCCAATCGTTAAAATTCGATTTTTGGATAGTGAAGTTCCCTTGTCACCATCCTATGGTGTTTGTTTATCTCAGCTTGTAAGAATTGCTCGTGTATGTAACAACGTAAACGATTTTAGCGAGAACAAAAGTGTATTACTGACAATTTATACACCAGGGTTTTCGAAATCCTAAACCGTTTAAACATTTTCGTAATGTTATCATCGGTACAAGGACATGATTCATAAATATAATTCAACATGCAGAAATCTTAAACGATCAGGTATTTCACATCCAATGTTTTATGGATATATTCTTTACAAAGCACAAAAGTGTCGGCATTCACCTCATGTGCTAACATACCCTTTAAACAGACTTATTAAGAAGGGGTATAGTTACGATACTGTTGTCAGGTCATTAAAGATTGCATATTTTGGCTTTAATATTGATTCACTTATAGAGTCTTTGCATCGGAAATAAACACATGTATTCTAAAACCAGTTGTTGACATGTTTATGTTCTTCTCATATATTTTATGATGGTATAATATCAAACCCCCTAAAAGGGAGGGATTATATTTGACATTCATATCATGAACACACTATTTATTAATCTGTTTGATTAAGGTCTGGAGCTGGAATGTCAGTAACTGCTAGTAGTCCTTTGTAAATTTATGTTCATCGTCATTTTGTTATGTTTCTTTTGCTAACCTTCTGACATCGGATTCGGACATCTTTTGAACTAGTTTTTTCTGTGCATAATGGTGTGTCTTTGGTTTTTTTTACATTTGCTAGAGGTATTGGGGGGATCGAGATCTAGAAAACATGTTTGACCCAGATGCATTTTTGCATCAAGAGCTTCTGGCCTTGGTAAGTCTTGTTAAAAACAGTGTTTACAACTTTGGAATTTCAATATTAAAGAGCTTTTTTCTATAATAATGATGTGTATGTCCCATGCGGATAACCCTGGCCTCACAACTTTTTGGCATTTGGTCCTCATCGATCTTCAACTCTGTAGTTGTTATGGCTTTCAAACTTTTTACACTTGAACATAGTTCTGAGTGGACGTAGCGCGTATCCGGCGTATACAAATATTTGTTAACCTGTTACCTTAAGATGGCTATTATTCGTTTTGTTTCTTGGTCCTATATTTTCTCCCATTTATCTGTTTATTTATTGTATTCCTGTCGTGTATACGTAATTTGGTCATTTTAAGGTTATAATCATTGCTGCCATTAAAGCGGGAGGTTTGGCATGCCACAAAACCAGGTTCAACCCACCTTTTTTTTCATAAAATGCCATGAACCAAGCCAGGAAAATGGCCATTGTTACATTATAATAATTCATTTCTGTGTGTGTTACGTTGCGGTGTTTTGTTTCTGTTGTGTCGTAGTTCTTTTATATTTGAAACGTTTTCTTCAGTTTTAGTTTGTAACCCGGATTTTTTTTTTGAATTTTGAACAGCGGTATACTACTATTGCCTTTAGTTTACCGTTGTCTCGTGGTTAGGTGCTTGCCTTTAGTTCTAAACGTTAAGTAGTCGATTGCTGGTCGATTCATACCAGACTTTAAAATGGTATATGTAACATTGTTATTGCTGCTTTTCTGTATTATTTGTGTAAATATGGAGATAAGATAAAGCATTGGATTGCTTGAAGTCAAAATATCGTGCTCGGGTATATTGACATGTCTTCGTGAGGACTGTTACATTTTGAACGAGGACTATCTTTATCAATGATTATGATCAATATTTCATATTAATAAAGTTTTAGTTTATAAATGCAGTGCGTATTTGTTTGTTTAAGAAATGCAATTATACAAATATTATAACTTATTTATATATTTAAGGTGGTACCTAACACTACAGGGAGACAACTCTGTAAAATCAACTAAACGCTTTACTTACGTTGTGTTGTAAAGGGAATATTAAGCTTCTCAATGATCAAAATTGTTGTTTGTCAAACTGCTATATAACCAGTGTATTTTTGCTGACAAAACGGTTGGTTAAAAAATTTTGAAATTTTTATATACTTGTTAAAGGATCAAAGTAAATACTGTGTCAAAATGTTATGAAAATTAAACGAGCCAAATTAATTTTAGTGAAAGTGTTGGGTACCACCTTAAATAACGAATTTGTCCACTAATGTTTTTTTCTTACTGACCTGTGGGTTGACTTGATTAAATTTATATGAATAAATGTTAGGATGTTTTACCTTGAACATTAGAAATTAAAATATTTTACAAATGTTTCATTCAATCTTTTTTACTATATAAAGTCCTTCTGGGTTATGTTTAATACAGTCTTATTGATATTTGAAATGGCATGATTGAATGAATCTGTTTAAATGTTAGGAAGATATACCTTGAAAGTAACTGAATAAATGTCAGAAAGATATACCTTGAAAAATACAGATGAAATGTCAAGAGGGTATACCTTTGAATTAACATATTTAACCCTTTTTCTCTTTCATTCTTTTGTTTCTATATATACTAAGTCATCTGGTGAAGTTGTGGGTGTATTGCCTCGTGAATATCATTTGCATGTATCAACAATCGACGGAACAGCTGTTGTTTTTCTTAGTATTCACACTTGCACTATATGAATAAGGTGATAAACAAATGCCACTCATAATTTGTTTGCCGAATTCATTCTATAGTAAATCCTAGTAATGTATCATGTTCTGTTTTTAGAATTCATTCCCAAATGAATCTTAACAGTCAAACGCACAATTGTATGACGCTTTTCCTGTTTTACTACCAGGGGGGGGGGGGGGTAAATACCGAACATGTTAAATAATATTATTTCAAATATTCCAGCTCAGTAGTGAATGGCAAAAAAAAAGCACAAAACGAAAAAAACAAATAAACAAACAAACACAAAAAAACATATTCAAACCTCGTGACTGAGCAACTCAAATTGACGATAATCTAGTTGCTTCAGACAGTTTGGTAAATCCTGCTCCAAATGTTACACTAGTCTTGTTGCTTATGTGAGTAACACAAATAATAACCTCATGGTTAATATAATGTAATGATGTCCCTATCGAGACGGACGAATGAATCACAAAATGACAGAAAATTCCTAAAGATTTTGTAAACTAAGTGAAACTAAGATAATAATTTCAAAAACAATCTGGTTCAAACAAGATATTTTTACGTTCAAACTGAACTACAAAAGATGGGTTTAGCTAAATATAAACCCATGTTATTCTAACCATTCCTTTCGGACAATGCCTTTACAAACCGTAAATTGATATTATTTGCATTTTTAGTTCATATTTAGCTCATCAAGGCTGCCTTTTGTTTTTAATTTCCCTTGCATTAAAGCCTTGATTAATAAAAACGTCTTTTCAGGGTCAACTGCAAACTTTTTTTCCAGTCGAAAAGTAATAAAATATACCTCAGATACAATAAAGCCTAGCTAATATCTTCATATAACATCTTGATATTGAAATTGAACCTCTTTAGTGTAAAATATAATGCAAGATATGAGAGAATGTCAGATAAAATCTTGAACGCATTTCAATAAACTATACGTTACAATATCCTGTGCATATCTGCATAACTCTAAGTAGTAAAAATATCAAAAAACCTTCGTGTTCTATCTCAATGTTATTGATTGGTGAATCAGTTAACATGAGTGCGCTAACACATAAGGTTGAGAGTGGTTTATGTTGAAAACATCTTTTTTTAAGTTAACGAACACCATTTTTGTTAATGTTAAATGCATCTTTATTACGAAACAAATAATGCAGCCGTGCTATAAACACGATAAAAAATGTTGTCCGGTGAATTATGATGCCGTTTGAAACATCTCTGGACAAACGATTGAACTGACTGTCAAAAGAATGACATTCGATTCATTCAAATTTGTCTAAACAGGCACTTTATTAATTCTTTTTTTAAATAAAGAAATGTATACTGTATTATTGCATTATCATGCTTAAAAATTATGGTTGTATATACTCCTTATCACATGCCAGTGTTCTTTCATTGCCATATAAAGAAAGTAAGGCTACATTTTGTTGTCTTGCCACCAAGTAAATGTCAACATCTACACCTACTCAATTAACCTTTTTTTCATAATATTAACACCAGCTCTGTACATGTATAAATAGTAGGATGGACAATTTAGTTGTCATTCAAGGTTTGCTTTCAGAATGTTAACACAAGAGACTCCGAACTCTCAAACATACTTCTGGGTGACAAGCTTCTTTTCTATTGTCGGAATGGTGTTTAATAGCTTATTTCTATTGATTTCAACAGAAAATCCAGACAGACGAAAATTAACAGATTCCACAATGCTGGCGGCTTCCATTACAATGATTATAAAAGGTTTCGGCCTTTTTATAAATGGTTTTCTCGCCAAAAGTCAAGGAACTGAAGCTATTTTTGGTCAGTTGCAGAATGTTTTAGGTAAGTAAATATATATTGGATTACCTCTGGCTGGTTGCTATTGTGATTTTATAGGATTTACATGTTTAACATTTAATAGAAGATTTTTTAACGAATTATTCAATTTCTGTTAATTTGCCTTTCGACAGATGTGAAAGAACAATAAAATAATACATGTGGTTTATTATTTATATAACAAAAAAACAAAAATCAGAATTTATCATGTTAAAACGTAATAAATATATTATGAAAATAGGTTATTTCGTTTTGGTACTTTTTAAAAAAATCTAATAACATCATAAAAACAAATTCAACAATTGTAAAATGTGTAAGCATATTGTACGTTGTACTTAACCTGTTTGTTTTTAATTTTCAGATACTATTATGTTTTTCATGGATGGTATGAACACGTACAGCATTTTGATTCTGAATTTACAAAGATATCAACTACTCAGTAGAATAAAATCACCAATGAATAACAAGAAAAGAACGTCTAGAAAGTTTCTTCAAATATCTTTTATATTTATTGGCATATTGTCCGTTTGTCATGGAGTTGTGTATTGGTTTTCGGATTGGAAGTCCCAAATCATGAGGACTATAAGTTATTCTCTTCATGTGTTATCGCAAGAGATACCCTTTGTTATAACATTGGTATTGACTATTTTAATGATAAGTCGATTGTGTAAAATCAATGATAAAAAGACTTGGTATAAAACATTTTTGATCAGTAAATCTCATTTGCTCGAGTATCCACACAGTTTCATCTTACTACGACAGCTCTTATTAACATTACTTTTACAAATTTGCTTTTACATTGTTCCTTGGTTATGTATGCTATCGTCAGAAGTTTTATCTCATTACTTTTCACAAGACATGGCTTACACAGAATTCAACTTAATTTGCCAATTAGCCTGTGTGATTTTGACACCCTTTGCGTTGGGAATACTTATCGAACCGAGAAGAAGTTTTCTACTATCAGTTCTATGTACGGACACATGTTTTAGTGAAGCAGACGATATTTCTCTTGATAATGACCTACATGAATTCCACCAAGGAGAAAAAGAAAGAACAATACCAAACGGAACCAAAGTGTTTCAGAATGGGGTTCTGGAAGAGTTTCAGAGACATCATGTACATCAACCAATAGTACACAATTGTCAACACGATGTTCAAGTTTGTCAGCTACCTCAGGAAAGAAAATAGAGAGTAACCTAAGTGATTTTTTTCTTGATGAAAATGAGGAACGATCTAAGAAATACAACATAGAAAAGTGGATTTCTAGAAAACAATCATTCACAACTTACAAATGTTATCAAAATACAATCGAAACCAAAATTTATAACAATAACTTAGACACTAGTTTATCGAACTCTGTTTCAGATTTGTCATCCGTACCACAAAACTCTACCGACCATGTTGAGTCGATAAATCAACAATCAGGAAGATCATTTTCTAGTGTTTTAATACAAAAACCATCGATTCTAATGGCGACGGTTCATCCACAAACCGGAAGATCAGTTTCTAATGTTGTTATACGACGATCATCAATTGCGGCGTTGCTTAAAAGTGATGGCTACTTTTCGGATGTTCTCTCCCTAATATGAAGAGAAAAATAGCTTGTTCTTTGTTAAAGTGGTAATACATTAATAAAAAAAAAGAAGAAGAATTCTCTCTCTTTTCTTTTTTAGTTTAGTTTTCACAAGTAATTGACAGGTGTAGTGTCGGCTAAAATCTTTATCTAAAGATTATATTATTTATGGTATAATGGTTAATATTATTCTTATTTTTCATATTCTCTTGGCGCGAATAGCGCCTATATTATATGTCACGCTGCTAGTTTCGTCGAGGATTAATTATACATTCTGTAAAAAGCAATTTCACTTTCTAAAAAAAAAATAGATTACAAAATAAATAATTTTAACATCACCAACAAGGAAATTTTTGCTGATGTGTCTGAAATCACGTTAACATTAGTATTCCGAACACTTTTAAGATCCTTTTCGTAACCATAAGTATCTTGCTAATAGTCTTAAGAGTTACATGGGACCTTTAATTTGGTTTAAGATGTTATATATGGAGACTATTCAGTCAGAGCAATTAGAAAAACGTTAAAGTCCAGCATGGTATAGTGTGAACCAATACAAACGACAAAATTAAACTTCCAATTGATAATGAAATATCAAACCAAAATAAAAAATAATGTGCGCAGCAATCAACAACAACTACGAATATGCTTTTGTAGCTAAAAAAAATATTTGGAAAGGGTATGCATTATAATATAACACAACTGAAAAGATAAACCTGCCAAAGGAAAAACGAGCAGGTTTTCTCTGAAACCGATATTATCAAGATGCTTGATTTCTTGATTGACAACATATTTGTTACGTTCGGAGGACGTGTTTTTCAACAGACTGTCGGCATCCCAATGGGAACAAACTGTGCCCCTCTACTTGCTGACTTGTTTCTTTATTATTATGAGGCTGACTTCATGCAGGAACTTCTTAGGAAGAAAGATACGAAGTTAGCAATATCCTTTAACTCTACTTTCCGCTATATAGATGACGTTCTTTCACTAAACAATTCAAAATTTGGTGACTATGTGGATCGCATCTATCCCATCGAATTGGAGATAAAGGATACTACAGATACAGTTAAGTCGGCTTCATATCTTGACTTACATCTAGAAATTGACAATGAGGGTCGGTTGAAGACAAAACTTTACGCCAAAAGAGATGATTTCAGCTTTCCAATTGTGAACTTTCCATTTCTAAGTAGCAACATTCCAGCAGCACCTGCATACGGGGTATATATCTCCCAATTGATACGATATTCCCGTGCATGCATTTCCTATCATGATTTTCTTGATAGAGGGTTACTGCTCACAAGGAAGCTATTAAACCAAGAGTTCCAAATGGTGAAGTTGAAATCGTCCCTTCGTAAATTTTACGGACGCCATCACGAGTTGGTTGACCGTTATGGAATAACCGTTTCACAAATGATATCGGATATGTTCCTTACGTCGTAACTACAATCCCCTTCCCTTTCAAGAATTTGACCTACCGAATTAGACTATTTACCTGATTTGTAATCACATAAGCAACACGACGGGTGCCGCATGTGGAGCAGGATCTGCTTACCTTTCCGGAGCACCTGAGATCACCCCTAGTTGTTGGTGGGGTTCGTGTTGTTTATTCTTTAGTTTTCTATGTTGTGTCATGTGTACTATTGTTTTCTGTTTGTCTTTTTCATTTTTAGCCATGGCGTTGTCAGTTTGTTTTAGATTTACGAGTTTGACTGTCCCTTTGGTATCTTTCGTCCCTCTTTTGTTTGACCATTGATTTATAAATCAAGCACGTACGGAATAACATTGAGAACGGCAATGAGGAAAGTGTCAAAGACTAAACAACTCAACCAAAGAGCAGAAAAAGAGCCGAAAACTACCAATGGCTCTTCAATATAGCGAGAAAATACCGCACCGGAATGCGTGCTTCGGCTAGGTCCTAAACAAAAATATGTACAAGATATATGCTTGTACTTCATAGCTATACAAAAATGCTACACCCAACAAATAAGTATCATTTTACTAGACAAATACATTAATGTAAAAACATCAAATTCCGCACAGAAAGCATTTTTAAAATATAACTTTTTCGAAAACACTAACTAAATGATAAAAACTAAATTCTATTTTTTTAAAAGACGAAGACTACTCGAACATGACTATCGAGATCTTCATCAGTTAATAGTCGACAACATATGGAAAAGAAAAGACTAAAAATTAAAAACAACAGTCTAGACAATGCTTGTTTGTGAACTCGTTTTACATGGACAACATCTTGCAGACTTCGAAGATATTTTTCTTTAGCCTAGATATAAACAACTTGACTTGAGGAAGAAACGATATTTGTAGTTAGACCATTGACCAAATCCAGTGACAAATATGACAAGCATATTCACCACTAAGCCTGCAATTATATTTGGACTTAACTCACATTTGTCATTCAGAGTGCGACTGTCATACAGGTAACAGTTTTGGCTGGCTCTTTTGCCAGGTTTGAACACACATGTTCTGCGTCAGAATATTTCTTTGACATGACGGGAATTAACAGTTGTTCTGTTGTTGTCATTTGTTTGATCTGTTTTGGCGTTTTGGTTTTGAAATTTGCTTCGGGGCTTTCCGAGTTGCGTATTTTGTTGTTTCACTAAAAATACAAATATTAAACTATTTTGTAATCAGCTATTCGTATCTTGCTCGAAAGAAAGATGGCAACCAATATAGGTAAACCTTGGCCTACATCATGAAATTGACAATAATGGTTGTTTGAGAACTATACTTTAAATTAAAAAGAATTTATTTCAGCTGCCAAATTGTGATACTCTCGCTACACGAGGTTTCTTCGTAAGTTCTAATTCTTACCGAAATAACACGGTATTTGTAAATCCCATACAACCAGACGGAAGTCATAATCGGGCTTTGGTTTTACTGTCGGTCTGAAAAATACCTTCAAAAACACAATTTGTTTTTCAAACTCACTTTTGGAGCTGAGACATCATGATACATCATGAGAAATAACAACAGATGTGTATTTACCACAAGCAGTGTGACGATAGTTAAGTATTATGTGTTTTCGGACTGTTTTGTTTGGGCTATGGTTTTGTCAGTTTTTGATTTGACTGTTCTTCAGTTTTATTGTCTGTGTTGTTTGTTTAAGGCCAAACTTTGTTTTCTCGTGATTTTGCTATGTTTGAGTTATTATTGCAACTTTACTCGTTTTGCTATACACTTTTTTTTTTATGTCTGTTTACGTTTATAAAAACTGTTAACATTGATTGATTATTGCCCTTTAACATTATATTACATGCACTACTTATAATTTTGCTAAAACTGTTAAATCGGGAGACTGTTTGTGGAACTTGATGAACAAATATACTTTTACTACTGAAAGACTGTAAACGAAACATACGCATATATAGTGACATACAGTAAATAGTTTGTTGATATAAAGAACTCGCATATTGTGTTCCTCTGGAATTTCAACCAAAGATGAAGAACTGGATTTTCCATCACTGTATTGGAAACATAAACTACATAAGTGTCCGTACAAATAACGGTAGGTTGCTGGGTCTTCCAAGTGCCCCCCGAAACCTCTTTCTAAATTATTAACATCTATTTTATCAGCAATCAAAGTCGGGCTCGTAGTTATTCTGAAACTGCATATTCTAGAGGTGGCGTGAATCAGATCTGGATACTTAAAATATCCAAAGATCTTTTAGAGTACATACAATCTAAGACTCTTATCTTGCAATAATATTAAAACATTTGACTTTTCTACACTTTACACAAGTATTCCCCAATCCAAACTTAAAGACAAATTGAAACAGTTGGTATTACTGTGTTTCATTAAAAGGAATGGCGAACGTAGATACAAGTATTTTGTATTGGGGGAGGCAAAAATGCTACTTTGTAAAGAATCACTCTGATTCAAACATTCAAACAACAAAATTTCTGAAACTGACATTATCAAGATGCATGATTTTTTTTATTGAAAACATATTTGTTACGTTTGGACAATGTTGGAGGACGGGCTTTTCAACAAACTGTCGGAATTTCAATGGGAACCAATTGTGTCCCTCTTCTTGCCGCCTTGATTCTTAGTTATTATGAGGCTCACTTCATACTGGAACTTCTGATGAAGAAAGATAAGAAATAAGTAATATCCTTTAACTTAACGTTCCGCTATTAAGATGATTTGGTGACTTTGTTGAGCGAATCTATACAGTCGAACTAGAGATAAAGGATACTACAGATACAGCTAAGTCTGTTTCATATCTGGACTTTCATCTATATTTTTACAATGAAGGTCAGTTGAAAACAAATTTGTACGGCAAACGAGATAATTTCAGCTTAATAATTGTGAACTTCCAATTTCTATGTAGCAAAATTCCAGCACCGCCTGCATATGGAGTTAATAATTCCCAATTGCTACGATATGCCCGGGCTTGTATTTACTATCATTAGTTCCTTGATAGAGGATTGTTGCGCACAAGGAAGCTATTTAACCAAGAGTTCCAAATGGGAAGTTGAAATCATCACTTCGTAAATTTTACAGACGCCATCACGAGTTGGTTGACCGATTTGGCATACTCGTTTGTTTCATAGATGATATCGGACTATGTTCCTTTTGTCTTATTACTACAATACACTTACCTGTTCACGAATGTGACCTACAGATTTAGACTATTTTTTACCTGATTTGTAATAGCACAAGCAACAGGACGGGTGTGACATGCGTAGCAGGATCTGCTTATCCTTCCGAAGCACCTGAGATCACCCCCAATTGGTGGTGGTGTTCGT
Organism: Mytilus edulis; assembly: GCA_019925275.1. Classification (NCBI taxonomy): domain Eukaryota; kingdom Metazoa; phylum Mollusca; class Bivalvia; order Mytilida; family Mytilidae; genus Mytilus; species Mytilus edulis. The sequence goes on from CM034358.1 coordinate 52,372,845, forward strand.
AAAGTGCACACCCACTGTTCCATAGCTTGTACTGTATATAGATGCTATATTATCTGGCGTAATGTTTTGTGGCAAAATGTTTACAACTAAGTTTGAAAATAAATGAGAACTGTATAAACATGTCAGCTTTTTCATACTTTTTTTACTATATATTTACAGGTTTGCTAAATATTATATCACTATTTAGATTTTTCTACATAATAACCGTGTCATAACACTTTTAAAATAGAGCATCTAGAATCTGCTGTTCATTTACACGTCAATTCTAAAACATTATTTCCAACTGCGTGATATTTAAGTAACATATGAAATGTATCTTAAAACCGATTACAGAGCAAATAAAAAAAATCATGACGAACAATTAACAATAAAACGGTTTTGATAGTGTTTGGTTGTGATGCTTGTTTTAAATTTTATAAACTACACAAATGTTTTTATGTTTGCCACTTAAACAAGATGGTTTAGAAAAGAAACCGCATTTGTTAATATACAATTGATTTGATTTTGACGAAAAGGAAAATTCCAGCATTAAATATATCATGCAAATTCAAAGGGAAGCTGTGTAAAGGCCTGCTGAAGCTCGTCTCTGGTAGTGGGTCTTTCTCGCAGTCTTGCATACCAATTGATTACCTTTGGATATTGTCTGTCTTATAATCATGTTGTTGTATCTTTGGTGCATCCCCCTTTTTATTCGAAATTGTAAATAAACTTTAGATTTAGTTATGTTAAGATTTAAGTTTTATGTGTAAGAGACACTTTTTTTTTTTTTTTATTAAACTTCATTTAGAACGATCGGAGCCAAGATGTTAAATGCAAATTGCAAGCACATAATATTCGTCAGAATGAACGTCATTTCATTTTGTTGTTTCAAGAATGTATGATGCTCAAATTGTATTGTCATACCTGCAAGATATGTCAATCTCTGATCGACTCCAGTTGTCATTTTAATCTCCCTATAAGTACCTTTATATACATATATTTGATCATCGAATAACTATCGTCTCTATATGTTTTATGTTATTTTGGGTATCTGCTTATCTCTTTTCGTTTTAGTAATGTTGTTGAAATCATCCCTTCGTAAATTTCACGGACGCCATCACAAGTAACGTGACCGTTATTAAATAACTATTTCACAGATGATATCGGTTATGTTCCTAATGTCGTAACTACAATTTCACAAATGTGATCTACCTAATAAGACTATTAAAGAGATTTTTAATAATATAAGCAACACGACTGCTGCCACATGTGGAGCATATTCTGCTTACCTTTCCGGAGCACCTGCGATAACCCCCAGTTTTTGACGGAGATCGTGTTGTTTTGTCTTAAGTTTTCTTTGTTGTGTCTCCTGCATTTCTTTGTCTGTTTATATTTTTATTTTTAAGACCCTTTTTCCCTACTATGACTGCAAATTTAAAGTTTTTATACATATTCTGAATTTATCACTTCTAAACTAAAGTATCAAGTACACAGCAATTAAAAAACAAAAATCACGTTTAACGATTTTCCATGGCAACAAACCCTGACAAATTTGTATATCTATGAAATAATTGTTTCCTTGTTTTTCATCCAATTTATAGCATATTTTAGATAGGCAAAGTATGTGTACATACAAGAAACAACTTTATTTTTGTGATATTTATAGATTATCGTTGGTCATCTCAACGGGATTGTTTTTCTCGCTTGAGTAATGATAATCTGTTTATCGCTATTTTACCTGTGACGACGTTATAAATTTCATTAGCAAGGCCACGTGACTCCTCAGTTTCTAGCGATAATTTTCCATCTCAAGCAAGTAGCATGTTTATAAAAATCATCACCAAAAAAAACAAAGGAAAAATGCACGAAACAGCGATGATATTAGATAGTTATAATAAATCTTTCTTTACATGCTTAAATTATTTTGTTTTATGCTGCGCACGATGTTTCTTGAATGTGAATAAAGATGGAAAACTGCTTTAAACTCTGTTTTTTATATCGTTTTCATGAAAACGGCACATATGTAGGAGTCAAAACATTAGTTTCTTTTTAGTATCTTATACTATAAATGGACAATTCGGAAAATCCTTTAAAATTTATGTCACTATCAAGAAGCTTTTAAGTTGACGTTAGCAACTCAAATTGTTCATTAATGGAGAAAAAGTGTGAGAACTAAAATACAGCAGATGTTAATAACGTGTAATACACTAAACAGCAAGATAATGTGTTGAATAAGATTATCACATTTCGTTCCAGAAATATCATCCAGAGAACAACAAAGATTTTTGAAACATTGATAGAACAAATGTAACAATAAATTCGACAATTTATTTCTCTTGGGTGATTCCGAGAATAAAAGAACAATATTCATGACAAAATTCGTATAATAATGAAATCAAACTTTAAAACACATTTTAAAGTAGGTTTTTTGCTTATCTTTTATTCAATCTATTGTCAGGGAAATTCATATTTTAGTGAAATTCTGTGTGAACAAACCCTTGTTTATTGCAAACAAATCGAAACCTGTGTTCAATATAGGCAATGTTAGCATCACAAAAATGAAACTAGCATCAAACAAATTGACGCCTAAGTTCAATATAAGAAATTTTGGCCTCACAAAAATGAAATTAATATATAAGACGAAAACAAAGTATTTTTAATGTTAGTGAGTGACTCAGAAAACTTAACGTTTAGACGATTGAATTATAACGATAAGAATATTACAAGTCAGGATTTTTAAGTTTTGTTATTTCCTCTTTTTCGTATTATTTCTTGTGATAAACCAAGGTATTTTCTTACGCAACAAAAGTGTAAACTACTATAACATGTCAATTCTTGTAACTGTTTTTTATTGTTATAAATTTTTCGACATCAAATTTTTTGACCTTGAAAAATGTTCCAATTTTATTTGAAAAATTAGGAATACTGTGGACTCATTAATATTATTTTGATACCAATTCTCGGGGATTCGTGGGTAAAGGAGAACCACGAATTCAAATGATCAACGATTTAGAAGTTTTTTAAGGGATTGTATTTCTATTTTGTCAATACCACGAAATTAAATATCCACGAATATGCAATTTTTCCTCAAACCACGAAAATTGGTACCCATGAAAATAAATAAATCCACAGTAATTGGCACTCTCTGTCAGTCTTGTTGTTATCAAAGTTTATTTTGGTCTAATTTGATTTTATTTAATTATTTTTTAATCATCTATAATTGTTGTACGCTATTTTTTAAACGAACCTGCACATTTTAAACTGTATTTATGTTTAATCCTGTATTGTGAGCCTTGTTTTTTCTTGTCAGTCAGTTATTTGTTACATCAATGCAATTTCTGCACCTCATTTTACATAATTGCCTTCATACAGTTTCTTCATTTCGTAGAAATATCCAAACTAGCCTTGACTATTGTTTGGCAATATATTACAAAATTACAATTATATAATCATTTCTTAAAATAAATTAAATAGCAAGGACGAGATAAATGCTATGATAATAAGCATTTGAACTAATTGTGATTATAAAACATTGTTGAAATAGAGGCTTGACTTTAGCTGAATTATTTTGATGATTGTCCTTTATTGTTTGTTTACTATTTTTATACTATAGTATAAGAAAACACATTCTAGACATGAATTAGAGCTTCAAACAGGTGTTAAATGATGTCTGATTGTCGTTGTTTATGTTTGTCATATATGTTTATCGTATAATGCTTTGTGGTAAATAAGGCAGTTATTTTTCAAAATTGAATAGTTTAACCAGTACAGAAATATGACTATTGTTTTTCATTCGTTTTGGTGTATTTGAGCATTTTATTTTGCCATTTAATAAAAGACTTTCCGCTTTTAATTTTCCTTAGAGTGCGTTTTTTCTATTATTTTACTTTTTATAACTTTTTATACAATAACTGCATTTATACATTTTATAAGAACCTTAATGGAATGGAGTCTATCGTGTCATTGGCAATCATACAAACATTCTTTAATGGTATCATTCATGATTGTCTTGTGTACCAGTTATTTCTTCCTGATTGATTGGGTGTACATTTATACTCAATATTACCACTGATTGTCTGAATGCACATGCATGATATCATAGTTTTAAAATTGCTTTAATAAACTTGGTACACGTGTAAATATCCTGAATGTATAATTATACAGGTGTTATCATGTCTGATTGTATCTGTGTTAGACAAATCACTTCTGATTGTCTTAGTAAACGAATTATTTCCCCTTACTATCATTACACATTTCTTTTCAATTTTTTGAAATATATGTACTTAGTTATTCATGAAACATAGTATTACAATCTAGTTATCGGCACATATGTTCAAAAGTAGTAATGAAGTATCAAATAAAGGCAACAGTAGTATATTGCTGTTCGAAAGTCATAAATAGCTTGTGAGATAACAAATCAGGGTAACAAACTAAATTTGAAGTAAACACATCAATTATAAGAGGAAAAAACGAAACAGCAGAAACACTGAAATGAAACAAAAAACCAAACCGACAATTCAGAACAAACAGTAACGAACTATAAGATAACAACTGCCATGTTCCTGATTTGGTACAGGACATTTTAACAAACAATGGTGGGTTGAAACTGGTTTTGAGGCTAGCTAAACCCCCTCTCAAAAGCAAACCAACACATTTTTTTCTGAAATGTAGGTAATCGTTATTATCAATGTTAACTTTCTGGAAGATGTGTGAAATTTGTAAAAACAGCAGGTGTTCAGTAAGTGTATAAAGGTGTGAGACATTTAGCAGTTATAATAATAAGACCAGAATTTTGTATAGAAAAATCACAGAACGGACTACAAATCTATGAGTAATCCCTCATGAAAAGTATGTCAAGGCATATTTCTTGGCATTTTATCAAGTCGATTTAAACAAATGCACACCCAAGTACATGAAATAGTCACAACACAAACACTGACCTTCGGGTAAATTTTATTTTTGAGATTAAATGCAACAATAAACAACATGAATCATAGTTTAACAACAGATACAGTTGAGTCGACTTCATATCTTAACTTACATCTAGAAATTGACAATGAGGGTCGGATGAAAACAAAACTTTACGACAAAAAGAGATGATTTTAGCTTTCCAATTGTGAACTTTCCATTTCTAAGAAGCAACATTAAAGCAGCACTTGAATACGGGGTATATATCTCCCAATCCCCTTCCCTTAGAGGTTCGTGTTGCTTATTCTTTAGTTTTCTAGGTTGTGTGATGTGTACTCGTGTTTGTCTTTTTCATCTGTAGCCATGGCGTTGTCAATTTATTTTCGATTGATGAGTTTGACTGTCCCTCAGGTATTTTTCGTCCCTCTTTTTAGTAAGAAAATACGAAGGGACAAACTGCATCACATCTGTAAAGGACATAAAGGCAATACTCTTATAAGATATCGTAAGCTATTACAAGCAATTCTTTTGATCAAATACAAAAACAAACATAAAAAATTACTGTTTTGAATAAGAAAACCAAAGGGGACAACAGTAATCTCATTCTGATCCGAAACAGAGGCGATACTTGCATCAGAAACTATGAGCTTTTGCGAGATGGCGATACTTGCATCAGAAACTATTAGCTTTTACGAGCTATTTTCTTTTGATCTAATGCAAAACAGTCAAAAGGAAGTAAAACCAAAATGTTGACTTAATCATATCTCTTAGAAACACAGAGTGTACTCTGACGGAACCTCAGATTTTGCGAATACTGTTTTAGCTATTCAATGCAAAAACCAACTTAGTTCAGTCTCGGTTAACATAAAGGGGCGCAATTAATCACAGCTTTAATAATAAACGGATGGAATTAGTATAACAAACCATAAGCTTTGCAAAGATATCATTGTGATTAAATGTATAAAAACATATTGAAATCTCAGTTTCAAAAATAAAGGAGAAGGGAAGACGTAAATATTTCTCTAGAGGAAGCAGATGCGATATTCTTAAATGAAACCCACTCTTGTGCAATTAATTTCATTGTGATTTTTAAACCCAAAAAATAAACATATTTAATGTCTGGTCTGTGATATATAGACGATTACAAAGGGTTATCATTATCATATCTCTACTATATCGCAACACAAATTAAATGTAGAGAAGCTTGTACGTTAACTCAACGATATTTTTTCAGGGAGATTTTACTTTGTCTGTAGTCCATCTTCTAAACAATAAGCTGTGTTTGATGACTAAATATAAAAAATAAATATGAAAAAAGCCATGTCACGTTATTGCAGAAGTTTTTTAAACATATAGTAAATATGGTGATCAAGGTAAAAATCTAGTAAAAAATAATTATTATTTGAATATATAAAATGTTAACTTAATGTACTTGCACAAAGAACGGCGGTGTGGGTTTCTACCTGCCACCAACAACCTGGTGATGCTATCTAGTAAATTCAACACATAAGTTCCATTCGTTTTTGATGCGTTTTGTTATTTTATTTTGCAATGTGATTATTGGCTTTTCGAATTGATTTTCCTCTAAGTTCAGTATTTTTGTGATTTTACTTTTTTCGTAAGAATGATATTTTAAATTCCTCTATATAAGTATCTACAGAAAGTTAAGTATTGAACATATTATTTCCAACCCTAGTTAAGTGACTTTGGGTGGATATCTTTTACTTTTGTTTTGTATAAAGTCTTCATCTCTTGAATAAAATTTTGAAATCTGATTTATTTTTGCATCGACTATTCCTGAAGAGACATTTAAAGTCGAAATATTTATCGACGTAGACTTTGTCGTGTTTTATACATTTCAATCTTTTTTCTTTGCTATTAGCTACATAAATTACACACACGAAATTGAACTTATTTAGTATTCTACACCTTATATGTCAGTGCTATGAACAGGCCTAAGACAACAATTATTGACCTTACCTTTTGTTGTCCAAGTTTATAGTTTTAATTGAAGTGTACTCTTTCTTTTTAATGTTTTTCTTTGACCTTCTCATACAATTCTTAGTTCTTTTAAGGTGCAAATGAAAGAAGAAAGGAACAAAAATGGTTTGATTTTGTATATCAGTTGACTTTGATATTGAAAGAGTAATTAGGCCAAGTGCAAAAAGGTAATATTTACAATTATCGAACAACGGTATACTTCTGTTACTTTTGTTCGAAATAGTTCTTGACTTGTTAATAGGGGCATGAATTTGTATTGGCTAAATTTGTATGAGGGATTAATTCAATATTTCTAAATTTTAGATATATTTTTGGATTAAAAAAAAGATTTGCCATAAATACATGGTGCAATGTTTTTCATAAGACAACATTTTTTTAGGAACTTATAGCGGAATTAATTGTGGTCTGTGGCTTTTTAAAGTTTTTTGTTGACCAATGTCTGTGTTTTCAATCAACTGATAAGCGCTGACAAAAGTTTTAAATCCTGCTCCAATATATATGTGTAACTCCGAAGGTTGTTGCTGTGTATCATAATTTATATGTTTTTAATATAAATACGATATGAGTTCTTGCTTTCACATTGCGTCAAATCGGGGCTTCTGATATCTTGTAATGTTATATATATATGTTACTCATTGCTGAATGATGAAAGCAGTACCGTAAAAAGTAAACTAACACATAAACCCAACTCTGGGGAATATTCAAAACGATAAGTCTCTAATCAAATGGCAATATAAAAGGCTCAACCAAATGAAACGAATGTATAAGAACTATCTTCATACAGGCATCTTCTTATGCAGAAACGGAAGGATAAAACATGGTTTTTAAGCTAGATAAATCTCTCACTTGTATGGAAGTCACATTAAAATTCATTATTTTGACAATCATGTGTGAACAAAACAAACCGACATAATGAGAAAAAATTACAAAATAGGGATACAACAAACTACATTGTGCTATAATGTTAAACACTAAATAACAAAGAAATATTTAAAAAAAGAAACAACAACTTCGGCAAGGGCATTTAGAAAAAGCACAAAAGTAAAAATGAAAGACAATAGTACACAAATTCATCATAGCACAATAACATAATGACGGTATGAATAAGGACCATATAACGTCAAATGAATAATACTAAATATTTATAGTTGCTAATACATGTAATATTTATGTAACTTAGTGTCGGGCAGATAGTTGTATAATCTACAATCATACTACATTGTCTTATGTCATATCAAAGTAGATTTTTTTTAAATGCATATTCATATTCAGAACCAATGAGAGCATTTCGTTAAACCGGGAACAACATTGAAATTTAATCGAATTCAGACGATGTCAGACGCAACAACGTACGTCATTCTGATAGAAAGCTAGTCGATTAAAAAAGTATGGAAACGGCGAATAGATCTACTTAATCGCTGTTTCATTCAAATTTAGAAACTTGCAGATAGCAGTGTTAATACTGCAAAAATGACAGATGTTTAGTTAGTGTATGAAGGTGTAAAAAACATAGCATTACATTACAAATCATAAACAGCACGAACTGTATGCGCGACGCATTTTTCTGACATAATAAATTATAACTTGTTAATTCACTGCCCATCGAAATACTCTGAAAACAAACCATGACCTTTTGCATAGAATATTTGTTAATGAATAAATACAAAAAACTAACAAATAAAACATCTGTTGTAGATAAGAAGATATCAAGACATCAATCCCTTTTTGTTAGTATTATTCTCTGAGTGCACTTAATATCAAAAATTATAATATTTATATTAAACAATAAGTGCTTTCATACATTTTATACGAACCTTAATGGAATGGAGTCTCAATCATGTCATTGGCAATCATACCAACATTCTTTAATGGTATCATTCATGATTGTCTTGTGTACCAGTTATTTCCTCCTGATTGTTTGAGTGTACATTTATACTTAATATTACCCTTGATTGTCTGAATGCACATGCATGACATCATTGTTAATTGCTTTAATAAACTTGGTACACGTATAAATATCCTGACTGTATAATTATACAGGTGTTATCATGTGTGAGTGTATTTGTGTTAGACAAATCACTTCTGATTTTCTTAGTAAACGAATTATTTCCCCTTACTATCATTAAACATTTATTTTCACTTTTTTTCAAATAAAATTGAGAATGGAAATGGGGAATGTGTCAAAGAGACAACAACCCGACCAAATAAAAAAAGCAGAAGGTCACCAACAGGTCTTCAATGTAGCAAGAAATTCCCGCACCCGCACCCGCACCCGCACCCGGAGGCGTCCTTCTACCCCTAAAAAGATATATACTAGTTCAGTGATAATGAATATATGTAGTACTATTTAGTTACTCGTGAAACATAGTATAACAATTTAGTTATCATAACATATTTTCAAAAGAAGTAATGATGTATCAAATAAAGGCAACAGTAGTTTATTGATGTTCGAAAGTCATAAATCGATTGTGAGATAACAAATCCGAGTTACAAACTAAATCTGAAGTAGACATATCAATTATAAGAGGAAAAAACGAAACAACAGAAACACTGAAGTGAAACAAAAAACCAAACCGACGATTCAGAACACACAGTAACGAACTATAAGATATCAAGTGCCATGTTCCTGACTTGGTACATGACATTTAAACAAACAATGGTGGGTTGAACCTAGTTATGCGGCTAGCCAAACCTCCCGCTCAATAACGTACCAACACAATTTTTTTTCTATAACGCATGTAATCGTCATTACCAATGTTAACTTTCTGGAAGATGTGTGAAATTTGTGAAAACAGCAGGTGTTCAGTAAGTGTATAAAGGTGTGAGACATTTAGTAGTATAATAATAAGACCAGCATTTTGTATAGACAAATAACAGAACGGGCTACAAATCTATGAGTAATCCCTCATGAAAAGTATGTCAAGGCATATTTCTTGGCATTGTATCAAGTCGATTCAAACTTATTTACAACCAAGTACATAAAATAGTCATAACACAAACACCGGCCTTCGGGTATTTTTTTTTTTAGATTAAGTGCAAAAACAAACAACATGAATGTTAAACAACAGATACATTTAAGTCGACTTCATATCTTAACTTACATCTAGAAATTGACAATGAGGGTCGGATGAGAACAAAACTTTACGACAAAAAGAGATGAATTAAGCTTTCCAATTGTAAACTTTCCATTTCTAAGAAGAAATATTCAAGCAGCACTTGCATACGGGTATATATCTCCCAATTGATACGATATTCCCGTGCTTGTATTTTTCATGATGTTCTTGATAGAGCTGCTCAAAAGGAAGCTATAAAACCAAGAGTTGCAAATGGTGTAGTTGAAATCATTACATCGTAAATTTTACGAACGCCATCACGAGTTGGTTGACCGTTACAAGAAAGCCGTTTGACAAATGATATCGGATATGTTTCTTTTAAGTCGTAATTACAATCCCCTTCCCTTCGTGTTGATTATTCTTTAGTTTTCTAGGTTGTGTCATGTGTACTAAGGTTTGTATGTTTGTCTTTTTCATTTGTAGCCATGGCGTTGTCAATTTATTATCGATTAATGAGTTTGACTGTCCGTCAGGTATCTTTCGTCCCTCTTTTTAGTGAGAAAATACGAAGGAACAAACTGCATCAAATCTGTAAAGGACATAAAGGCAATACTCTTATAAGATATCGTAAGCTATTACAAGCAATTCTTTTGGTCAATTACAAAAACAAATATACAAAATCTCTGTTTTGAATAAGAAAACAAAGGGGAAAACAGTAATCACATCCTGATTCGAAATAGAGGCGTTACTTGCATGAGAAACTATGAGCTTTTGCGAGATGGCGATATTTGCATGAGAAACTATTATCTTTTACGATATATTTCCTTTTGATTTAATGCAAAACAGTCAAAAGGAAGTAAAACCAAAAGGTTGACTTAATCTCATCTCTTAGGGAAACAGAGTGTACTCTACAGGAATCTCAGATTTTCCGAATACTGTTTCAGCTATTCAATGCAAAAAACAACGTAGTTCAGTCTCGGTTAACATAAAAGGGCGCAATTAATCACAGCTTTATCAGCAAACGGATGGAATTGGTAAAACAAACCCTAGGCTTGGTAAAGATATCATTGTGATTAAATGTATAAAAACGTATTGAAATTTCTGTTTTAAATATAGAAAGAACTAAGGGAAGCCGTTAAGAATTATCTCGGGGAAGCAGATGCGATATTTTTAAATAAAACCCTGCTCTTAGGCAATGAATTTCCTTGTGATTTTCAACCCCAAAAATAAACATATTTAATGTCTGTGAAATATAAGATAATTACAAAAGCTCATCATTATAAAATCTCTCGTATATCGCAAAACAAATTAAATGTAGAGAAGCTAGTGCTTTAACGCGACGGTATAATGTTGGAGAAATTTTACTTTGTCTATAGTCCATCTTCTAAACAATAAGTTTTTTTATGACTAAATACAAAACATATAGCTGAAAAAAGCCATGTCACGTTATTGCAGAAGTTTTTTCAACATATTCTAAATTTGGTTTAAAAGGTACAAATCTAGTAAGAATTAATTATTAATTGAAAATATAAAAGGTTAACTTAATGTACTTGCAGAAAGAACGGTGGTGTGGGTTTCTACCTGCCGCCAACAACCAGGTGATGCTATCTAGTAAATTCAACACATAAGTTCGTGAGAACGAAGTTTCAAATTCCTCCATATAAGTATCTACAGAGAGTTAAGTATTGGACAGATTATATCCAACCCTAGTTAAGTGACTTTGGGTAGATATCTTTTACTTTTGTTTTGTATAAAGTCTTCATTTCTTAAATAAAATTTTGAAATCTTATTAATTTGGCATCGACTATTACTAAAGAGACAATTTATTGTCGAAATATTTATCGACGTAGACTTTCGTGTTTTATACATTCCAATCTTTTTTCCTTGTATTAGCTACATAAATAAAACACAAAAAATTGAACTTAATAGTATTCTACACCTTATATGTCAGTGCTATGAACAGGCCTAAGACCACAATTATTGACCCTACCTTTTATTGTCCATGTTTATAGTTTTAATTGAAGTGTACTTTCTCTTTTAATTTTTTTCTTTGACTTTCTCATACATTTCTTAGTTTTTATGAGATGCAAACGAAAGAAGAGAGGAAAAAAAAATGGTTGGATTTTGTATAGTTATGTCTGTTTTTTAATCTACTGATAACCGCCAATTTATGTATGTGCAACTCCAAAGTTTGTTGCTGTGTATCATATTTTTTATGTTTTTAACTAATATACGATGTACGTTCGTGTTTTCACAATTGAATTGTTTTACATTACGTCAAATCGGGGCGTCTGATACCTTGTTATGTAATTTATAGGTGTTGCTCATTGCTGAATGATGAAAGCTGTTCCGTAAAGAGTAAAATATACCCAACTCTGAGGAATATTCAAAACGATAAGTCTCTAATCAAATGGCAAAATAAAAGGCTCAACCAAATAAAACGAATGTATAAGAACTGTCTTCATACAGGCATCTTCTTATGCAGAAACTGAAGGATAAAACATGTTTTTTTTAGCTAAAAAAAAATCTCTCTTGTATGGAAGTCGCATTAAAATCCATTAGTTTGACAATCATGTGTGAACAAAACAAACCAACATAATGAGTAAAAATGACAAAATAGAGGTACAACAGGTAACATTGTGTATAATCTAAAACACTAAAAAACAAAGAATTATGTAAAAAATGAAACACCAAGGGCATTTCGTATAGAATATTTGTTAATGAATGAATACAAAAAAATAACAAATAAAACATCTGTTGAAGACAAAAAGATATCAAAACTACATTCCCGTTTTGTTAGTGTTCTTTTTCTTGCTACTATTGTCTGAGTGCACTCAATATCAAAAGTCCATGTCTGAATAAATGTACATGATAATACGACTGTTTGGAATCTGCTGAATTGCATAACATTACTCTGATTTTTCTGAGCGACCTTGATATCCCTTCTAATCATCATGGTATACTTGGTGTTACCTCTGATGGCCTATATGTAAAGGATACTACTCTAGATTTTCTAAGTGAAATTGGATATTATTCCTTGAGGAAAAAGTGCACTAACCTTTAGTCCGTGTCTCTAGGTGTACCTTATATTTCTTCTGTTTGTATGCGTGTAATTTATATAAACCCTATTTTCTGAGTGCACTTGTACTTGATATCATCCCGAATGTAAGTGTATGTACTGCTTCCGAATATCTTGGTGTGAGAGGCAACCGCTGAGACTCTCAGTGTACCTAAATAGAATTGTGAACATCTTTCACTTTGGAATTATGCTCGTGTCCGCGTTTACCATTTGACGATAAGTTAAAATTCAGAAACATCTTTTTGGATTAAAAGAACAACATTTTGAAGTTCTGGGTTTAAATAACCGGATAAAACATGTGTGTTCTCACTACAAAACGCGAGTGTTGTTGTCAAAACTCTCTATAAATTATGTTTGTTTAAGTTATACAAATAAATTGTTATATTTCAACAATATACTGCTAAACTTGTGATAATACTTTTGTGTAGGATTTGGATTTTTTTTAATTTTTTTTCGAAAGGGATATAGTTTAAGGCTCAGTGCTTTTTTAAAGTAGTTTGGACATGTTTGTATATAAGGTTATGGTAAGATTTGGTCTTAACTGACATACATTTGGTTTATACTATGTACTGTTCTTCCCCAAAGACTAAAATAACATTCTTTCGTGATGGTATTCGTTGAATACACAGCGTGTGTGCATTGTTTGTATATTGTTAAGTTGGTTGTCCGTTATAAATTCGGGTATCTTTCGGTACTCTATTCTGTTTGTCAACTACAGCTTATATATGTTTTTCTGGTATTGAAAATTTGTTTTTCTTAAGATTTAACGATGTCATTTTATGTATTTCTGAATATGTTCTTTTCTCTACTTGTACTTGTCTGAGCATTAAGGATAGTTTTCATCAGGTGTTTTGTTCTGACTGTGTTAACCTTTGTTATTTATTTTTTTACATTCAATATCATTTTCTACATAAGAAAAGATATGTACCTAGACAGGATTATAACAATTGTTATTAATTTGATTGATGTGTTTGGGCTTTTGATATTGCCATTTGATTAGGAACTTTTCCTCTGAGTTAAGTATTTTTCGGGATTTTACTCTAAGATTTTACAGAATTCTGGTATTTGTTTGAAATAATTGATAACTTTTCTTAACAGGATTTGTTTTGACTTTATACGATATAAAGGAAAACAATACTTATCTTTCGGAGAGGTGACCACGTCCTATTTTCCATAAATTGAGTAGGTCAAGTTTACTAACACAAGTAAGAAAAAATCGACTTGATTTACTTTATTAATGTCAAATTCAACGTGCCCAACTTTCTTAAAGATGTTCGAATATCGCAAAAACAGCAGGTGTTTAGTAAGTGTATGTAGGTGTTTGACATTTAGCAATAAGTACAGTACGACAAAGTATTTCGTATCGAACATAGTAAGAACCGAATAACATTCTCATAACCAAGGTCACTTTAATAGATCTTCAATGACATTTTATCAAGTCGATCGTAACGTATTGATTTATAGTTGAACGAAATACTCAAAACAAACTCTGCCCTTTTGAAAAAAACAATTTGTTGCGTATTTATAAGAAGCCAAATCAAACACACGTAAACCATTTGTTTCAGGCGTAATACCACGATTGATTTTTCCCTATAAGTCTTTGTTAAACTGGCACTTTTAAAAAAAATTGAACAGTATTTACCTTTATTTCAACCAAAGAAATACTTTGCATGTATACAGTTTAATCCTTTCCAGTGATACTGTGAAAATTTCACACTACATTTAATTGCATAAAAGAAAGTAACCATCACCGGAAGTAAACAACCCAATTTTACACTGTTATTTACTGGTTACCTGCTTTGGTAACTATGTAACCTTTACGTTCCAAAATATTTTATAAGACCATCAAATAAAAAAAGAATGATGCTTTCAGACATCCAACATACATATTTACGACTCAGAAAAATTTAAGTGCATTGAAATGCAGGGTTACTTATCTACAACTGTCAAATTCAAGGGGATATTTTTTCAGGCCTACTTTCGTATGCAACCGGATGTGACGTACCATGATTTGGTGGTATTACACCTTCAAATATTAAGATACAAAAATACAGACTTAGATGTATGTGTTTTTCTCATTTTGTAGGCCGTATGACGATATATAAGTGTTAAATTCCGTGTCAATTGTGTCACTTGTAAAGAGTTGTCTCATCGACTTGATCGAGAACAGGGCGATAATGGGTCAAGACTATTTAAGACTGGTCGAGCTATAAGTCAGACTATTACAATAAAAATAGGGTCAAGTACATAACAGTACAGTCGAGTATGGTAAAGATTGGGGAAAGTAATATTCAGACAGGTCGAAAAAAATCAGTCGAGTACAGATATAGACTATTTAAGATTTTTACTGGTTATTAATGTAAAGACTTATCATCGATGCTCCAATATATTTTTGTTAAATGCGAAAAAAGGACGAAGTTAAATAATGTAGATAACCCAGAAGTTGAATAGTTTGTCACACAGGTTAGATAGCTATTTATGTGTTCGAAAATTCTTAGAATTTGGAAACAACAAGTTTTCTAAACAGTTGAACATGTAAAAGATATCAGTTTAGGTATGACCTATTGAATAATTAATGTTTTCTGTTTGTAATTTTTTTGCCTGGATAGTCCATTTTCATCAGGTATTTTGTTTTGACTGAATTATGATTTTCATATATTTTGTTAACCTTCAAGATAGTTTTTTTCTACTTAACATGCACAAAGCTGACCATGGACACTTTATTTTTCCTCAGTTTGGAATCTGTTTTGCTATTACAGAATGAGTGAATATGTTTGGAATAATTGATTATTATTTACAAGAGGATCTGTTTTATAATAATTTGACTTCATACGATGGTAGGCAAAATACTAATCTTTTGGAGATATGACCATGTCTTATAAGCCATTGTTAGAGTAGGTCAAGTTTTCTTAACAGACGTAAAACAAAATGACTTAAAATACCTTATCATGGTCGAATTAAAGTTGACCAACTTTCATAAAGACGTTAGAATTTTGCAAAAAACAGTAGGTGTTAAGTAAGCGTTTGTAGGTGCTTGACACTTAGCAATAATGACATTAAAGCCAGGTATGTCGTATCGAAAATAGTACGAACCGAATTTCATACTCATAAGCAAGACCACTTAATGAGAACTTCAATAACATTTTATCAACATGATCATGTCGATTCTTACGTGTAAATTCATTGCTTATCTAATTCTCCAAATAAACTCCGGCCTTTTGAAGATAATTATTGTTAATTATTTAATGTCAAATCAAACACAATGAATCATCTGTTAAAAATAAACAATTCGAACACCAAAATACAGACTTTATTTTATATGTAAGGGACACACACACATCTCACACAAAACTCATTGTAGACTAGTTTCAACTTTTATAAATGGTATCATTTCATGTTGTTTCGAATATGGTATGTCCTCTATTTGTAACTTTTTCTGAAAATTATAGTTCAAGCATGTTTGTCTTAGTTACTTCGAATGGATTCATCAATATTTTTGTAACGTTTTAACTATCATGTCATTTCTTGTACCTCTTGTTATACTATATTCATATAATGTACAAATCTGTAATATTTTTAACAGCAAATAAACATTGCTTGTACACTCGCTAAACAATAAGTGCATAATGGTTAACTTAAATAATCGAAATTACAATGTTCAGTAAAGTTAGAAAGCTAGTGTTCTTTCGTTTAATTGCACTTTATTCCTGTTATGTAATGCTGTCCTTTTATCTACTTTATCACTATCAATTCAAGATAAAAAAAAAACAAAAAAAAACTCTTAAAACGACGTGTGCATATGGCGAAAATAGCAGATTTTCATTAATTGTATGCAGGTTTGTAAAACTGATCAATAATTTAAATATATACTTGTATCGACAAAAGCACAAATCAATATATGTGCAAAAAATCTTGAATAAATGCAATGCAGTTTTTTTTCTGACAAATTTATCTTTAAATCTGACGTGCTAATTCACTGCACAACAAAATACTAAAAAAATATATGTTGTTACTAAGAAATAAGCATTTCTGATTAACTTCCAAGTAAAATAAAATAAGCATCTGTTTGCAATAAGATATCAAAAGTATCCCTCCTTATTTTGTTGGTGTACTTGCAATTGCTAATTTCAAGAGTGATCTTGGGTTTTATTTTTTATTTTTTATTGACACGGTTTAACTTGCTATTATCTCAGATTGCAAAAGTAAGCATGATCTCACATTTTCTTACACATCCCCTTAGCTGTAAAACTTTAACACAATGTGTGTCTCACATAAAATACTCTCCCCGATTGTCTGAGTGTACATTTATACTTATTACTATCCCCGATTGCCTGAGTGGACTTATTACTTTCCCCGATTGTCTGAGTGGACTTATTAATATCCCCGATTGTCTGAGAGTACTTATCACTATTGTCTGCGTGAATTTAATATTTTTTTCAATTGTCTGAGTGTACCTGATATCAATTCAAATGTCTGGGCGTGAGACATATTCGCGGATTGTCTGAATGTACTTGTTATCACAACTTAAAGTATTGGTGTACTTGTTATCATCCAAGTTTGATTAAGTGTACTTGATATCACCCATGAATGTCTTGGTGTACTTATTATTATCCATGATTGATTAAATGTACTTGATATCACGCATGAATGTCTTGGTGTACTTATTATTATCCATAATTGATTAAATGTACTTGATATCACGCATGAATGTCTTGATGTACTTGTTATTATCCATGATTGATTTATTGTACTTGATATCACGCATGAATGTCTTGGTGTAGAAAAAAGAAGATACTTGTTATTATCCATAATTGATTAAATGTACTTGATATCACGCATGAATATCTTGATGTACTTGTTATTATCCATGATTGATTTATTGTACTTGATATCACGCATGAATGTCTTGGTGTACTTATTATTATCCATAATTGATTAAATGTACTTGATATCACGCATGAATGTCTTGATGTACTTGTTATTATCCATGATTGATTTATTGTACTTGATATCACGCATGAATGTCTTGGTGTAGAAAAAAGAAGAAACCATTTATTATCCATAATTGATTAAATGTACTTGATATCACGCATGAATGTCTTAGTGTACTTGTTATTATCCATGGCTGATTAAGTCTACTTGATATCACGCATGAATGTCTTGGTGTACTTGTTATTATCTATGAATAATAAATTGTACTTGATACCACACCTTAATGTATTGGTGTTCTTGTTAGTTTAGTTTTAGCTTAAACATATTTTATTATTCAAAACAAATGGATTAGACACAAGTTTTTCAACTTAGTTCCGTCTTCTCCATAATATACATGAATATACATTATAAATAAAAAATCATATAATTCTTTTCAAGATATTCCCTTTTTAGTCTAAATTTTAGTTTCCTCAGTACATTTACTTGTTTTGACGTCTTCTCTATCAGTTTATCAACATGTTTATTCCATTTACAGTCACTACTAAAAATAATACCTATATGTTTATGTGTATCTACAGGAGCTATTGAGACTCCACCAAAATCAAAAGTAAGGACGTTCTGCATATTCCTAGTATTAAAAATCATGATATCTGCTTTATTAGGATTAAATTTTAGCATCCACTTTTCAGACCAATTTTGCAAATTATCTAAATCAATATTTATTAAAGTGTTGAGACTTGTAACATCGGGTGCAGTATGGCCAATAGATGTGTCATCAGCAAAAAGTCTACTGAACCCACTTAGATCATCTGCAATGTCATTTATGAAAATCAAAAATAATAATGGACCGACCCCTGGGCTACACCAGCTCTTAAACAGCCCAATGTGGATAGTGAATCTTTCATAACCACTCTTTGTGACCGTCCCGATAAGTAACTTTTCAACCAACATAATAAATCCCCTTTAATGCCATATTTTTCGAGCTTATATAAAAGACCTTTGATCCAAATTGTATCAAAAGCTTTACTTATGTCCACAAATGTTATACTAGTAAGTTGTTTGTCGTTTAGTGACTTTATAATATGGTTATACAACTCAATCAATTGATGGGTAGTAGAATATCCAGGAATGAATCCTGATTGAAACTTGTATAATAGATTATGTGAATTCAAATGATTAAAAATATTTTTTTTAAATATTTTTTCCAGAAGTTTGCTCACACAAGATAATAAAGAGACAGGTCTAAAATTTGAGGGCAAAGATTTATCACCACTTTTAAATAATGAAATAACATGTGCAATTTTCCACTGGTTTGGGAATATTTTATCACGTAATGACCTATTGAATAATAAACATAATGGTTTTGAAATTTGATTTCTGACAGCAAGTAACATTCTGTTGCTTATAATATCAGGCCCCACCGCTTTATCCATATCAAGTGTGGAAATCAAATCGTGCACGTCTTGTTCACTAACTACAATCGATGACAGGAAATCAGCACAACGATCGTTAAAGGCCGGTAAATCCTTATCTTGATTTTCCAAATTAGCTATAGAACAGAAATATTTATTCAAAATTTCAGACTTTTCAGAGCTCTCATATGCCAAATCATAATTTTGATTCGAATCCTTCAAAGGTGGTACGTCATGAACAGGCCTGTCGCTTTTAATGTGCATATTAATAATCTTCCAATACTGTTTCGGATTCGCTTGTTTGATTTCATCTAAATTTTCATTTAAACTGGCGTAAAAGTGTTTTATAGCCTGCTTTTTCATGTTATTTACTTTGTTTCACTGTTGCTTAAACTTATGTTCAGCGAAAGATGATTTCAAACGTAGAAATAATTTACGAAATCTGTCGCGCTTGCGCATTTCACGACGCAAGTTAGAATTATACCAAATTTTGTCATCACATCGCACTACAACTTCTCGTGTAGGTATACACTCTGATGCTATGTCAAGGAGTGAATTAGTGAAATTGGTGCAAGCAACATTCATGTTATCTGCGTCAGAAATCAAATGCTCCCAATTGGTCCTTGATACCTTTTGATTCATGAGGTCAAGATCCCCATTTTCATTATCCCAAATCTTCCGCTTATAAGTACGACTACTAGTAAATCCGCAATCAATTGTGACATATGTTCCATCGTAATCACTGATCTCTCTATCAATAGTTACCGTGTCTTTATCGACAACAGGTATCAAATCTGTCACTAAAATAGGATCAAGCAACGAAGTGTTACCTGTACGTGTATCAAAGTGCGACGGCTTATCGATAATGTTAATGAGGCCATTAATGAAAACAATATCTCTTATTTTTGACGATATATCTGACATGAAATTTTTGTTCAGATCACCCAAACAAATTATACTATTATTTTCATCTAAGGCCCTTTTCAACATTATATCAAAATATTGCCAGAAACAAACTGAAGACTGTCGCTCTGATCTATAATTAATATTAATCAGTATTGATCGAAGTTTCGTTTTTAATTCGAACCACATACTTTCAACTTCATAATGTTCTAAATCAACACGACGAACAATATTAATTAAACTTTTATAATACATAATTAAGCCTCCGCCGTTGGCATTCCGGTCTTTTCGAACTGGTGTCTCAAAACCAAATAATGATATATCGAAATCTGTAACGTTAACATCTAGATGTGATTCGGTAAAAAATACTATATCAAAATCTTCAATTATGTCAGTAATATAATTCAGTTTGTTTCTTAGGCTTCTAATATTACCGTGGAAAATTGACAATGTTTTTTCGGGCGGGTCTGGTGTGCCTACTGGACCAGGATTACTTTCTATATCGCCACATATTAACAACAAGCTATATAACAACATATAAAATGATACAATATCAGAATATGATTTGTATTTACTTAGTATCCACAACTTACATTTCTCCAAATTTACACATATTTCAAAAAGTACATCATTAAAACTAACAGTATGTTTAATAACTGTTTTTACACAACCAGAGCTCAGTTTGCAATAAAACAGTCCTATTGATATTCTGTGTGCAACAATATCACTACCCATTGTCGAATACAAAGTATTCTAATATTAAAAAATAGGACCGTTTTAAGACATTTAAGGAATACAAACAATAGCACTTCGAATGATCAAAATTGAGTTTTTCAACGGCATTACATGCTGAAACAATTATGTACAAATTGAGATATAACAACGTAAAAGTTGAACACATTCAAAAAAAGAGGGGTGGTGGTTGCGAAATTGAACGAGAGAAGTTTGTAATAATCTGATAATATCATTTCTATTGATGAGATAAACAAAAGTTATATATGTATTATTGATGTTCAGGTGTAAAAAACAAAAACAAAAATTATTGTATTTTTAATTACTATTATCGATAATGAATAAGAGGCGGAGTCTAATAAGGTTTGATATTAAGGCCATATGTTATTTACTACTAATCACGCTAGAGTAAGCATGATACTTGAATGTTAATTAAACAACACAAAATAATTTGTATATAGGTTTTGAAACTGAAAACTCTACTCATACATCTACCACAGTATTTACACACTCAACAGTGTATGTAAACAGAAGCACGTGCTATGTCATAAAATAACAATTACAAAGCACAGGATAATACAGTTCAAAACGACAAGAAAAATAATAAGACACATTCGTATGAATCTGCTAAATACAACCCAATATTATACAGAATTTGTCAGGACAAGAATATTAAACTCGGTGCAAACGGAATGTTTAATCCTCATCTTGGCTATCACCCTCAAGGACTTCCCCACCGAGTTTATATATGTCTTGTCTAGATTTTATCTTTTTCGGGCTGGATACATCAGTTTTCTTAACAAGTATTGTGCCGTCATGTGTCCCGAATGAATGTATCTTGTCTTTGGTACGAAGAGTATTTAGTCTGTTTATCAGATCGTATCTGTGTTTAGTTAGGTTCTCAGCTATAAAAATCGTGTTGGGGTTGTTTTTAAGTTGCTTCTTATTACTGAAGACCATGTTACGTTGACGATAAGAAAGGAATCTTACGATGATGGAGATCTTTCTGTCTTTCATTTCACCAATGGGATGGGATCGACCTATGTCGAAAATATTCAGTTTGACTTTGAGCTTTTTGTTACAAATGCATAAAACAAGATCATATGTATCAATTGGTGTTATGACTGCACCGTTCTTATCGGTTGGTACAGGAACATTATGGAACCTTAAACTTGTTCTTCTGGAATATTGCTCTTGTTCCTCTATTCTAGATTCTACCTAAACTAGCTTGGATTTTAGGAATTTTATTTCGTCGCTTTGTTTTTTCATTTCTGCCTCTTGCAGTATTAGAGCATCTTTGTTTTGTGTAATAGTGTCAATATATGGTTGGATTCTGTCATCAACAATTTCTATTATTTTGGGCTTCACTTGATCCATGATTTTTTCTGCTATCATAGGAATTATTGTATTGATGAATGTTTGGTTGTTTAATGTAGCACAAACCACTTCTGATAGTTTAAATACTGTTTCATTTTCTATGGATCTTGCAAGAATGTGTTCAGCAAGTGGAATATGATCATCATCATGACTTTGGGATGTTTCAAAGTCCTTTAGCTTAGCTTGTTTTTCGACCTGTTGCGAAGAAGGAGAAGATAAGTCAGTACTACTAGCTGGTTGATCACGTTTAGCTCTAGACTTAGGTGTTGTGTTGATAAATCTATCTAACTTTGATTGTTTATCTTTGTTTACTAGGTCGGCCATGTTGCTAATTACTAAATCAACTCACTTTGATTGATGTTCAATATCTTCAAATACACACTTCCAGAAGTTGTTGATGACGGAATTCAGCATAAAGATATATCATATAATAAATGTTCATTTCAATTCATTAATAATTTGACAAGAAATACTTCATAATATAGATCTTCTCTCGTTTTTCGCTGCTCTGAAAATTTTCAAACCTCCATACTCAAGGGCACATAACTCAACCCATTATTATCCATGTTTGATTAAGTGTACTTGATATCACGCATTAATGTTTGGGTGTAATTGTTATGATCCATGATTGATTAATTGTATTTGATATCACGCATGAATGTCTTAGTGTACTTGTTATTATCAATGTTTGATTAAGTGTACTTGATATCACGCATGAATGTCTTGGTGTAGTTGTTATAATCTATGATTGATTAAATTTACTTGATATCACGCATGAATGTCTTGGTGTACTCGTTATTATCCATGTTTGATGAAATGTACTTGATATCACGCATGAAATGTCTTGGTGTTCTTGTTATTACCCATGTATAATTAAGTGTACTTGATATCACACCTGGATGTCTTAGTGTACTTGTTATTATCAGTGTTTGATTAATTGTACTTGATATCACGCATGAATGTCTTAGTGTACTTGTTTTAATCCATGATTGATTAAGTGTACTTGATATCACGCATGAATGTCTTGGAGTACTTGTTATTATCCATTATTAATTAATTGTACTTGATATTACACATGAATGTTCTAGTGTACTTGTTATTATCCCTTCTCGACTAAGTATAATTGATATCATCTTCGATTATTTTAGTGTACTTGAATGTAAAAGAAAGACAGTGCTGTATCTATCCTTTCGAGTCTACATTACCGAATGATACATTCAAAGAATACAAAAAAGAAAAATGTTTAAAATCATTTTTGTACATCAAATATATAATGTTTTACGACTGTTTTCCCATTTCTCCATTTGTTTGGACAGTTTGAATAAACAATTGAATTTTTCACATTTTGTATATTATAAGTTATAATGAATAGGATGTGGTATGATTGCCAATGAGACAACTGTCCCCAAGAAACAAAAAAAGGAGACATAAATTAACAACTATAGGACACCGTACGGCCTTCAACAATGAGTGAACTCCATACCACAAAGTCAGCTATAAAAGGCCCCGAAATGACAATTTAAAACAATTCAAAAGAGAAAACGAATGACCTTATTTATATATAAAAACAAATGAACGAACTACAATTTTGATTCGTGTTGTTTAGTCTTGAAAGCTGACTGTAGACACTTGAACTATTTTCTACCAGTATTATAACTTCAATAAGGCTAATTCCAAGAACACATAGATTCTATCAAACGAGTGTTTCTGTTTGTGGCTATATTCGTGTTCTCACAAATTTAGCTTTGAATTATTACTCAACAAATAGCTAACATTAAATTACTTTAAATTATTCAATTTAAAATTTTATAACATTTTTAAGAATTGTTTGTTTTTATAACACCATCACAAATGTTGGAACGGGCATTTTATTTGTAATAGTTTACATGAAATATTGTAAACGAACGCAGTTTTCTCGGTATTTGCAACAAGCAGTTTTTTGTTATCTGCATCAAGGAAAATAGCAGATGGAGATGATAGACCGTTATCTCTGGGCAGGACTTGTTTGTGATGCTTTCCATCGCTTGATATTATAATTACATTGTTCGAGCCGAATCCAACAACATACACGTTTCCATTTTTATCAACAGTCATACCTTCCGGTTCATTCAAAATAAGTTCATCTTGAAAAGTCCAAACACGTGATCCGTTTTTATCATAACAAACTACACTGTTGTCTTCGGGATTAGTGTAGTATATCTTGTCGGAGAAGACAGCTACGTAAGAATGCATCGGTAAATTACAACTGATCACATGAGATGTTATATAGTCCGAGGTATTTACTTTGTATATACCACGTCCGTCTACACAAACAAACAGCGAGTCGTGGTCTCGCGCGATTCCCCATGTGCGACCAGGAAGTTCGATGAAATTTATTTTGCGTTGATTCTTGATATCTATGATATCAATACCGAACTTCTTTCCTGAATTCCCATCTGAAATGGCAATTGTTGTTTCGTCTATCAGTGTTATGTCAAACCCATAACTAGGACCTAGTTTTATTTTATGTTTGAGTTTGTTTTTTGATCCAATGGTGATGAGCGATTTTTGGAAAAAATGAACTGTGAACAAAAAGTCCCCTTCTTTGACATACAACAACCCTTAGTGTGTTGTCCGTATATTGTTATCTCCTTCTGTAGAATCAACTTCACATCGTTAATACTAGTCTTTTTCGTTGTCACTACTTGTATCTGCGCTTGCTTATTTTTCGAACTAATGAACCCAAGGCTGCTTGTTTGATTTGTCATTTCAATTGATCCAAAGAATTTTGAAATAGTTTCAGAAACTGGATCAACCTTCCACACTAGACCAATTTGCTCCAAACTGTTTGCCTCTTTCAATGACTGCAGATACTGTTCATTTTCATAAACTTTTACCTCAATTTCATTAATTCCAAGAAATGTTTGAAGATCGGATGCATATTGTTTGATGCTTAGAAAAGTAATCTGACATTGAGTAACCATGGTTTCTTTTTCTTTGACAGATGATAACACGTTTTGAATACTCTTCTTACTTTGATATTCCTTCTCTTCAAGATCTTTAATGATTTGTTTTTCAAGATTGTCTAAGAGTTTGTTTATTTCCGCTCGTTTCTGTCGAATTTCTTTACCAAGTCGCGTTTTCACTTCTGCAATGTTAGTCATTTTAGAATTTCTGTCCTTTTTAATTCTATTGATGTTTTTTAATAAGTCGTCAATTCTTGATTCTAAATCTAGGAATTGCTCAGAGGTCTTGAAATTATTGGTAACCTTCTCAAGTGTTGTGACGTTACATTTACGATGGTCATTGATACATTTGAAACAAAAAGGTAACACGTGTTCAGTGCAATATTGTTGATATTGTTCATTGTGGTAGATACATGATTGTTGTATGCCAGTTATGAATGACGGTAGTGACTCGTAATTGAATATTGGTATTGATTCATGACTTCTTGTAGCTTTCAGTAGTTTATGATGGTCATGACACTCGTCAGAAATGCCTTCTTCACATCCCGGACACCAATATTTGCAGACTTTTGTTATTTGTCGAAGTGAACATATGCCACATATACTTGTGTTAGAGGCCATTAGTATCTCTGAAAATACAACAACATAAAATTGTTAATCACATTCCAATTGTTTTGCAATTGTTGTCAAGTACATTGTACCTTGCTCTACACATATTTGTTCTATCTTTAATAATTACTTGCTTTCTTAAGACCTTTAAAAGTGTGTTTTGTAAGGGCTTATACAACTAATTTAAGTTTCTGTAAATATAGACAATAAAATTTCAGAAAGGAACTCTCTTTGCAGCTAACACTGTGCTTATTTTACTATGAACTTTCGTAAAAAAATATATCCTAGAATGGAAAGTTCATATGAACTACTATTAAATTGGGTCATCACAAAAGGTTGAGCGGCATAATTCAATATTAATATGCCTGAAACTTGTTAAAATATAGGCTAAACTTATGTACTATCCATATCATCAATTCATGCCTATTCAGAATTCAATTTTCACCGAAACTATATTTTTTTACTGTTAACATTGCCTGTTGTCAGTTGTGTCTCTGAAATGAAACATATTGATCATATCTGGGAACTAGTACGTAAACAAAAAGAAATATCTGTGAATATTGTATATCTCCCCAAAAAAGGGGTGGCTTGAAACAGGTGTATTTCCAAAGTGCATCCTTTAATAGGTTATTCTGTTTTGTTATATTATTTGGATTCAATTTTTCGATGTTAAAAGATGTTTTTGTGAGATATTTCTTGGTGTGTATATCTTTTTAAAATTCTGACTAGTCTTTATTGTATCATCGAGAAATAACAGTGATCTTACTGAAAGGGAGGTTGATTCTATGGTATATATGTATTGTGTTAATGAACGCCTTGATTTCGTCATACCTCATTTAGCATTGGTAGTAGTATGCGATTTTTACCTAAAGATGTAAATGTTTTGATACATCAATCACTGAAATTAACTGAAACAAAAATATAGTATGTTGGAATCACTATTAAATTATTCAATTTAAAATAATCATTCGAAAAGAAATGCATATGATTGAAAGAATCTGACAAAATTGGAAAAAGTTTTTGAGTACAGAGGTCACATATGTTTTTGCGGAAAATGCTAGCAAAATCGGCAGTTAATCTCGAAGATGAGAATTAAGTATTAAATGATTTACAGACAGTTAAATTTCTATGAAGTCATGTTTAAGTTCAAAGATTTAACTTTAATGTCGATTTTTTGAATTTTTAGTGAAAATGCAATTTTTGAACTTACAAAAATTGCCAACAAAAAAAATGCGTATTAAGGTGCCAGGTGTTGGCCAATGGGGTATAAAATATAAACAGATAAAAATTTTCATACTTTGCCAAACGTAGTAAATAGATATATGTTTGAAAATATAATAAAATGATAGGTCACCGACCATTTTCTTACGCTATAGGTTGTAACAAAATAACACATTTTGAATGTTTTCTACAGTAAAAAACATAACATGATTAGAAGCTAAACTAAATGAAAGTATTGCAAAATAAAATCGAGCAGATAGCTTTTTAAAAATTCTTTGAGAATATTGAAAGAAAAAAGATAGAGTCACAGGCTAAAATACAAAATAAAAGTTACTTTCCCCCATTAAAATGCCAAATTAGAAACATAAAAAAACAGGCAAAAATAATCTTCATTTGTAAAAAAGGTGAATATTTATAAATTGAAAGCTTATGAATATCTTCTTTTAAATGATAATTTGCATAAGTCAAATTATTTGTATTCTTGCATCAAATTGTTATCATTAAATTGGAAATATTGACCATAGGATCTCTGTATTTTACTATCCAATACGGCAAAGTACAACAATACCACCTTAATTCAATGGTTAATAAAATAAAACACACTGTAAATATAAGACCAATTGGGATTTGTTTTACCTTGGTTTCGAATACAAAATGTTTTCGAATACTAAGTCTATGGAAAACACAATGCCATGTATCGTTTTTGTTGTTGATTAGTATATATACAATACCCATACTTATTTAATATGTATAATTATTTAATTCATATCAAACGTAAATTATGTTTTATTACAGGATGTCATTATAAAGGATAGTAAATTTTAAAGAATTTAGAGGACCAATAAATTGAAAGGCTTTGTTATACAGGTTAGGTATCTATTTCTGTTCATTAAGTCATGCTTAATTACTGAAATCTTTAGAATTTTAGCATTTTAGATAAATTTTAGACGTTTTTGTCTTAAATGAATGTGGTCGCATTGGTGTTCATTCTTAATATTGAAATGTAAGTTGTATTTGTTGAAAATCCATAACATATATAAAGGTTGAGGATCAACACGGATGCGGCCACTTTCATTTTTGACAAAACACAACTGAATTTTACATTTTTTTTGGCATATTTGATAGATAATTCATATTTAAGCCTGAATCGGAGCGTTTTTAATCAGTAAATCCGTTAAAATCTTTCACTAATTGAATCCACTGAAATGGACACTTTAAAAGAGGGATGAAAGATACCAAAGGGACAATCAAACTCATAAATGTAAAACAAACTGACAACGCCATCGCCAAAAATGAAAAAAAGACAAACAGAAAAACAACAGTACACATGACACAACATAGAAAACTAAAGAATAAAAAGTGCTTAAAAAGTGTCCAAAATCTTTCGTCAGATGAACCTGAAATGATGCCAAAATTGGCCTTTACCGGACATACTCCTTTAGATATTATTATATTAAGACAAAGTATTTCGTTTTGAACATAGTACGAACCGAATAACATATTCATAAGAAAAGTAATTTGAAGAGAACTTTAATGACATTTTATCAAATCGATTCTAACGTGTTAATTTACTGATGAACGAATTATACAAACACACTCTGCCCTTTTAAAAATAGATATTTAGTTTCGCATGCCAAATCAATCAAACTAAATCATATGTTTCGAATAACAAAATATAAAAAACAGACTTAATTGTATAGGAAACACTCATCTCCCATCAAACCAATCATAGCCTAAATTTTAATAAAACGGTATGATTTCAAATTGTTTCGAATATGGTCATGATGGTATTTCCTCTAACTGTAACCTTATCTGAACAGTGAGGTACATGTATCTTTTATAATCAGGTTTTAAGTTTCTTTGAATATTTTCAGTTACATTTGGTAACTTTTTGACTGTAATATCATGTTTCTACCTGTTTGTTTTACTCCTTTCAAGTAATGTGCTGATCTTGTAGTTTTTTTTGTTGCACTCTATTAGAAAAAAATCAATAAGCATTAACTTGAATAATTGAAATGTAAAAAAATATCCCGCGAGAGGAGTTCAGAACAAATACTCACAACAACACTCAAAACGGAGAAATAAATTTAATTTAGTAAATGTACATCTTTTACCTAAATATTTGTAGAATCAAAATACAAGTCTGCGTTATATGTTTAAACGACTATTCTATTATTTAAAGCGTGTTTCTGTGCTGAGTGTTTTTGCGTTTGTTTGTGCTGTTTTCCTGTCACATAGTTTTGTCAAGTGCTGTGACAAGTCAGGAATATTTAAGTTGTTATCCAAAAGTTCGTTTCAAGATATACGCAAGTTGGCGGTTGTTTTTTGCTGTTGCACTTCAACAAGTGTGTCTATTGTTCCGGTGTTTTCCTCTTAATGTTGGTGTGTTTTCTCCGGTTTTCGGTTGTAACCAGGATTTGTTTTCTCTCAATCGATTTACTACTTTTGAACAGTGCTATACTGCTGCTGCTTTTATTTACGAACTGGTGGTAAAATGTTTAGCACTGTTTGGATAAGTTTTGGTAATATGCACATAACAACTTCGACACTCAATTAAAATTAACGGCTACAACCTTTGAGCAATTGTAGAGGCCCAATTAAACAATGCTGATTTTATTTTACAACAATGATAACTAATTAAAGGTTGCTTTTCCGTAAATATAGACAATGCAATTTTCCATAGGAACTCTCTTTGCGGCTAAAACTGTGACACTTTTATTATGAAGTTTCGTGAAAAATTATCTCCTAGAATGAAAAGTTGATATGCACTTCTGTTTTATTCAACGGTCAAAACCTAGGGCCGTGCGGAATATTTTAAACATTGATATGCCCTGAATTTGTAAAGGTATAAACTTATACTAAAGTTATGTACTATCTCTGCCTTTCCTTTTTGCCTACTTCCTAATTCATTTTTAACTGCAATCGTATGTTTTTATACTGGTAACAGTTCCATATAAACATAGAGATTATATATGGGAACCTGTACGTCAACAAATCAAATTATTTATGAATATTATAAATCTCCTAAGAATAGCCGTAGTTTGAGAAACAGCAGTATTTACAAAGTGCAACCTAAATTTGTACAATATTCCATTGCATAAGTAAACGTTTTAAATGTCAGCGCATGGGTCTGTAAGAATAAGAAATCGAATATAAGCAGATACTGTTGGTATGTTACGTGTTTAAATAAAGTTAATAAAGCATTGAACAAATAATTTTGACATCAGGGTGAAATTTAGGCATGTTCTTTAATGGTACAATTAATATTTATTTCAAGTTACTTTTGACTTCTCCTACCGGTACCTTGTCCTTTATACATGTATCTTTAGGATAGATTCGATTTAATTGAGAACATGGAAATGAACAAACCTCACTATTTGATAGGAGCTTCATATTTAAGATTTCCTTCTTTTTCAATTTTTCAAATGGGATTACTAAAGCATATGGATGCCTAATTTGTACGAAGTGTTCTACACTAGACTAAGTTTCAATGTTTAACATATTAAAATTACAAAAAAGGGCGTATAAATATTATAGGACTGGTATCTCTAACGAGTTCTTCATCTCTTAGTATTTAAAACAACTCAGAATTTTATAAAATGTCGATTAAAATTAATTTGAAATAAGGCTTTTTCTTATTATTATCTCTTTTAACTAAAAAAAGTGCATTCGGTTTTACCAAGATAGAGTGACACTTAAATTTCAAGAAGACACTCACTACACGATTATAGTTTTATGTTTTATAATCAGTTTTCCGGAAGTTACGTAATAGTTTGCATTGGAACACACAATAAACGCTGGCATTTGCATGCAGAAGGAGTTAACTTTTTGTTTGGTGCTTATAGACTTGTAATTGACTATACAGAAACAATCTTCTCATCAAGTTTAACTCTGGTACTTTGGAATCAATTACACGTTATTTGTCCTTTTACCTGTTTACATCCGATTCGTACTATTCAACATAAAAAAAACTACAAGTTCATAAATGATTGTTTGACAAGTGCACACATTTATTAATCTAAATCTTTACTTTTTGTATAGATATAATATTAATAGAGTTATCTGCTAATTAAAAACAGAAACTGATTATCATTTAAAATGGCTTGCATATCATCCAGCCTAGTTCTTTTAAATGAATTAAGATAACAGACTTTTCTATACATAAAGGTATTTTTATGCTGTTGACGAAAATAATGTACTGTATTATAAAGGTTAAATGGTCATATATTATCATTGAAGACAATCACAAACTGAAAAGGTTATTAGAATAATATTTTGCAGACATTCATGCTTTTTTAGTAACATACAGAGACGTAGGTAGAAAGATGTCGATGACACTATTATCTATAAAATGTCCCCCCCCCCATAACAAAATTAAAACAACAACAACAAACTATTCGGTTTGCTTCTTAAATGCCTAAAAATATCAGATTGTCTATCCGCCCTCAACACAACATAATAGAAACACAAAAGGAACAAGGTATTGATCTGTTGAAGTCAAAACAATCCCAGCTAACAAATAAACTTGTTATTTTTCTAGCTCAAAAGGATATGTTAATCGATAAAATGGATTATGTATACAGACGACAAATATTTGGAAAGTCAAAATAATATAAACGACAGAATTTTGGAAAAAAGTGTTAATAGATCTAAAATAATAAATAGTTATGTTGTATATTTTGTATTTGTAGAAGAAGAAAGATAATGCAATTGCAAATGTACTGTTTCTGGTTTCTAGACTTATTTCAATTACATGTCTTAAAATTCTTTCTTTTTGCCTTTCAGTATTTATCGTCTTTCGTAATCGATAAACAAAATAACATCAACTTTTTTAACCACAAGCACGGCTTTTTTTTAATTAAGTGGATGACTCCTCTTATTGTATTGTTGTTTTAAGTAAGAATAATCATTTTCAGAATGTCTTAAATCTAGACGTTCTTGTATGTCATTTAAAAAAATGTGTGAGAACAACTAGTAGAAAAGGTAACAAATGTAGTACTGTAATATTATAAGTGGTAGTAGCAATGTAGTACTATGAAAATCTTATTGTCGAGTGGTTTTGATATAATTGATACCTTGACATACATTTTGGCAAAATTTGAGCGATGTACATAGGATGGTATTTCATCCACTCTTTTAAGAGTATTTTACTCGATAATACGGGAACAAAACGAGTCAAAGAAACCTTCCTTAATGTGATACACTTCGTGCATGATTAAGAAGTTAAACGTTCAAATAATAGATTTACTTTGTTTACATATTTATACTGCCATAACATCTCTTTTGGTATTATTCATATATGATTTGAGCATCATAAGTATTGTTGACATTTACGACACAGGAACCGCTGTCAATTATTACTGGTTGTAGGTCATTTCATCAATCTTATAGATATACTCATCATAGATAGGATAAATTTTGTATTTACGCCAGACGCTCGTTTTGTCTACAAAAGACTCATCAGCGGTGCTCGAATCCCCAAAAAATAAAAAAGGCCAAATAAAGTACGAAGTTGAAGAGCATTGAGAAGCTAAAATCCTGAAAGTTTTTCCAAATACAGGTACGTTTATTTATTCCTAAAGTTTAATTTTTAAATAGCTTTTCTGTATTAATCTTTGTAAGATGCGATCAGCCGAAAGATAGTTAAGCCAGGGATGTAAATGTATTATAAGCTATGTGATCACAGGAGATCAAAAAGAAAAGCGAAGATTGCGTTATTCATTTAGTTATGGGCACTTTTCGTTGCATTTCCTTGACAATTGCGTCATTTACGCCCTATTTCATCGGGAATCCTACAAATTTGACATTGTGGGTGTCTTTGTCCCAATACCAGCCACATAATTATCTATAGATCTCTATAATAATCACAGGATTTATTTAATTGGATGATTCATTTGTTGTAAATAAATAATTATCTCGATCTAGTTATCAATTTATAGTGAACGATATTTTTCTGGTTGACATGCATGCAAACAGGACAAGACCCACAATCAATAGCGAAATTAAAATAGTGTTCTTTCTTTTCGAAACCACTTGATCGTTCCTTTCATATCTACGAATCAAATAGTAATTGTTCGAGTGCTTCTGTCAGTTTAAAATATGATAAATACGATATGTTTTTGTTTTAAAATTGTTAAATATGTTAATAGCTGTTTTGTTTTAGAAAGAGTAAAACATTTTTCTTTAAATTAACCTCGTTCCATATTCGTGTAAATATTGTTTGCGGTATGCGCTATTATTTCACACATCCTTGTTGTGTTATATGTTAACCTTTCAGTAACCTTTTTTTATGATCTGTTTCCATTTCTGGAAACTTCGGAATGTTAATGTTTAAATAATTTTTCTGCACAAATGAGATCAACTCCAGTGCTAGATATAATTTGTTTGGACATTTCTTTGTAGTTGTTTGGTTTGGCCGTTGTTAACAAAAAAATTTCTGTGGCAATAGAGTATTATTGTTTTTCTACATTTTTGGAGTACGATTTCTCTAAAAATATATTTCCTATCCCAAAGGGGATGGGATTGTTGCTACGATTTTATCTCAAGTTGTATAGGATAGATGCGTTCTCATTGTGATCATATTTTGACTTATTACGTGAGAGAGCATTATCTGTATGTCCTGTATAAAGTCAGCATCATATGAATAAAGATACAATTGTTCAAGAAGAGAGGTAAAATTTGTTCCCATAGGGATGACGGTTGTTTGTATAAAACACATCTTCCAAATGTAACAAATATGTTGTTAAACAAAAAATCAAGTATCTTGATAATGTCAGTTTCAGAGAATATTTGGATTGAATCAGAATGTTTTTTTACAAATGAATATGTATCCCTATCTAATAATATGAAGACATGATGCTTGTATCTACGTTGGCCATTCTTTTTATGAAACAAATCAAGACCAACACTTTGAATTTGTCTTTTATTATTGATTTGATTACTGATGAAATTGATATCTTAAAATAGGACTCTACCCTGAATATTAGTAGACAGAGCATACCATATTTAGTGTTTTGAGAGCTTTTCTGAATTCTTCTCCTTCTTTCTAATATTTTGAAAAACATACCCAACTATATCAGTCCTATTCAGGACCGATAACTCTGATAGATATTATCGGGTATAAAATATTGTTAAAACCAGGTCAATCATATTATACGTCTCTCGGTTGGAATGTATACAATAACTCTTTTTTTTTACACTTGTAAGTTAAATTTTATATCGATTCATTGCCTGGATTTAGCTTTAAATATTGAATTAAAAAATAAATAACAATAAAATCATATGCAATGAAATTTATTTAAATTAAAATTTAAATCAGAATATTTCTTTGAAATAATTATAGAAACATATAAATATTTGAATGTCTTTTAAGCAAAAAATATTTTTTCAAAGAAATTTTCATAATATTTATATTTTCCTAGTTTATTATGAAACATACTTCTTCTGATTTGACACGAGAAAAAGAAGATATTTATTTGTACATTTATGAAAACTTTTGTATATCACAAAATTTAAACTTTTGTATATCACAAAATTTAAACTTTTGTATATCACAAAATTTAAACTTTTGTATATCACAAAATTTAAACTTTTGTATATCACAAAATTTAAACTTTTGTATATCACAAAATTTAAACACAGGATGTTTAATGTCACCTGGTTGCTTTCGGTTTGCACGTCTACCTAAAAATATATTATGATGTAACATTATAACCCAAGTTAGATTTCACCTGTTCGGTCAAGAAATGAAATTTTAAAGGTATAGAATATTTATCTATTATAATTGGGCATAGTTTTTTTTCTCTTAGGATGAAAACATTTTTTTTGTTCTAAAAGGAATGTATAAATAAATTTCTAAAGAAAGATAAAATATACAGAAAACAGGAAAAACACCTTTAAAAAAAGAAGAGATTTTTTTGTTATTATAGATATTGTAAACTAGTTTCTGGTAACAGTATCTCCTGGATGAACATCTGTCAAAATAAATGTTCCCGTGTCACACTTAAAAGGAAAAAAATGTATTAAGAAATTTTGAAATTAATGATATCGAAATATCACTAAAGGAAAATAACAGAAACATCAGAGATTCTTTATGAAAAATTAAATACAATCTAGGAAAGTCTTACTATAGAAATCCTTGATTTGATGCAACATTTCCATATGATAAATCAGCCGCCATTTTGAAAAATCCCGAAAAATTCCCTTTTTTAAATCGATGTTTGACCGAATTTGCCCTAAAATTAAACTGTGTTAAGTAGTATTCTTCGCCAGCTATATGTTTGAATATATTTAATCGATTTGCAAAGTTTGCTTTTTATTTACAGAATTTCTTTATTTGTTGTACAAGTAGACATGGGTATCGGTCATTTAGCATTGAGTCAACGGAGAAATGACGAGAAAAAGTGCATGTTTTACGATTCAGATTTGACCGAATTTAATCAAAAATTAAACTGTTAGGACCAACATTGTTTGATAGAAATATGTTTGAATATCAAGGATTGATTTGCAAAAGTAAGAAAACGGATCAGGTTTATGAGAAAATTAAACTTTTTTGAAGCATATATGCATTTTATATGGGGAAATATAATACAAAATGGCGGCTGTTATACGTCACAAAAGTCACGTGATGTCTAACTTAGTTGGATATGCTATAAAAAAAAAAAAATTAAAAGTAATACTAGACAAAATATATAGATAAAGGCAAATGAAACAACTTTTGGAGCAGTAACTGCAAATTATTCACTAAGCTGTTTGATGTCCATCTCTGGAGCAAGTCTTAAATTTATGTTTTACGTAATGATATTTTGAAAACTTTATTGAAGTCAATACACTTGTAATTGATAGTGCATTCAGTTTGAATTCTTCATGTTCTCATTTATTATCATACTTCTTTTATAAATAAATGAAAACTATCCCCACATGTTTTAAATATTTCCAAAAAAATGAAACTGAGAGGTGAATGGACCAAAGGGGACCTTAAAAATGAGAGCAAAGAGGTTCATTAGTGGTGTTTATCATCCTTTTGTCATCTGTGATATCCCACTTTACTATGTATATGCTCATAGTATAAATACTTGACCATTTATTGGTCCACACTATATTCAATTTTGATCCAGCTTGATTTAGATTTTTATCAGACATTTTGCTCAAAGGTATTCGGATGTCGCCTTACTTTATGCTAGATTTTTCTCAATTTATTGAACTGATCATGTCAAAACTTGACAGTAATGCATAAAATATCCATTATTACAAGAGGGAATTGGTATTCAGCTTATTCTACAAAAATAGATCTCATTCGGTTGTCACTAATTCATAGAAAGTCACATCCAGTTGGTTGCATACGAAAAAGGGTCGAGCAAAAAAAATGTCTTGTGTGTTGTTTATTATCCTGTTACTAGATTTATTTAATGCTTTGGTCCTGAGGACGAAGCTACTATTCATTTGTTTCGTTTAGACCGCTTTATTCATATTCAAAGAACAAACTCAGATAAGAATTAGACAAATAGGTCAGAACATTTTTATTTGAGACGATATAAAAAAAAATTAAATAAATGAAAATCGTCGGTTAATAAGTTGTGTCACCATACAACTTATTTAAAATGTGTAAGGAGAAAAAAACTCATATATGATTTGAGCATCATAAGTATTGTTGACATTTACGACACAGGAACCGCTGTCAATTATTACTGGTTGTAGGTCATTTCATCAATCTTATAGATATACTCATCATAGATAGGATAAATTTTGTATTTACGCCAGACGCTCGTTTTGTCTACAAAAGACTCATCAGCGGTGCTCGAATCCCCAAAAAAATAAAAAGGCCAAATAATAAAGTACGAAGTTGAAGAGCATTGAGAAGCAAAAATCCTGAAAGTTTTTCCAAATACAGGTACGTTTATTTATTCCTAAAGTTTAATTTTTAAATAGCTTTTCTGTATTAATCTTTGTAAGATGCGATCAGCCGAAAGATATTTAAGCCAGGGATGTAAATGTATTATAAGCTATGTGATCACAGGAGATCAAAAAGAAAAGCGAAGATTGCGTTATGCATTTAGTTATGGGCACTTTTCGTTGCATTTCCTTGACAATTGCGTCATTTACGCCCTATTTCATCGGGAATCCTACAAATTTGACATTGTGGGTGTCTTTGTCCCAATACCAGCCACATAATTATCTATAGATCTCTATAATAATCACAGGATTTATTTAATTGGATGATTCATTTGTTGTAAATAAATAATTATCTCGATCTAGTTATCAATTTATAGTGAACGATATTTTTCTGGTTGACATGCATGCAAACAGGACAAGACCCACAATCAATAGCGAAATTAAAATAGTGTTCTTTCTTTTCGAAACCACTTGATCGTTCCTTTCATATCTACGAATCAAATAGTAATTGTTCGAGTGCTTCTGTCAGTTTAAAATATGATAAATACGATATGTTTTTGTTTTAAAATTGTTAAATATGTTAATAGCTGTTTTGTTTTAGAAAGAGTAAAACATTTTTCTTTAAATTAACCTCGTTCCATATTCGTGTAAATATTGTTTGCGGTATGCGCTATTATTTCACACATCCTTGTTGTGTTATATGTTAACCTTTCAGTAACCTTTTTTTATGATCTGTTTCCATTTCTGGAAACTTCGGAATGTTAATGTTTAAATAATTTTTCTGCACAAATGAGATCAACTCCAGTGCTAGATATAATTTGTTTGGACATTTCTTTGTAGTTGTTTGGTTTGGCCGTTGTTAACAAAAAAATTTCTGTGGCAATAGAGTATTATTGTTTTTCTACATTTTTGGAGTACGATTTCTCTAAAAATATATTTCCTATCCCAAAGGGGATGGGATTGTTGCTACGATTTTATCTCAAGTTGGATAGGATAGATGCGTTCTACATTGTGATCATATTTTGACTTATTACGTGAGAGAGCATTATCTGTATGTCCTGTATAAAGTCAGCATCATATGAATAAAGATACAATTGTTCAAGAAGAGAGGTAAAATTTGTTCCCATAGGGATGACGGTTGTTTGTATAAAACACATCTTCCAAATGTAACAAATATGTTGTTAAACAAAAAATCAAGTATCTTGATAATGTCAGTTTCAGAGAATATTTGGATTGAATCAGAATGTTTTTTTACAAATGAATATGTATCCCTATCTAATAATATGAAGACATGATGCTTGTATCTACGTTGGCCATTATTTTTATGAAACAAATCAAGACCAACACTTTGAATTTGTCTTTTATTATTGATTTGATTACTGATGAAATTGATATCTTAAAATAGGACTCTACCCTGAATATTAGTAGACAGAGCATACCATATTTAGTGTTTTGAGAGCTTTTCTGAATTCTTCTCCTTCTTTCTAATATTTTGAAAAACATATCCAACTATATCAGTCCTATTCAGGACCGATAACTCTGATAGATATTATCGGGTATAAAATATTGTTAAAACCAGATCAATCGTATTATACGTCTCTCGGTTGGAATGTATACAATAACTCTTTTTTCTTCTTCTGATTTGACACGGGAAAAAGAAGATATTATTTGTACATTTATGAAAACTTTTGTATATCACAAAATTTAAACTTTTGTATATCACAAAATTTAAACTTTTGTATATCACAAAATTTAAACTTTTGTATATCACAAAATTTAAACTTTTGTATATCACAAAATTTAAACTTTTGTATATCACAAAATTTAAACACAGGATGTTTAATGTCACCTGGTTGCTTTCGGTTTGCACGTCTACCTAAAAATATATTATGATGTAACATTATAACCCAAGTTAGATTTCACCTGTTCGGTCAAGAAATGAAATTTTAAAGGTATAGAATATTTATCTATTATAATTGGGCATAGTTTTTTTTTCTCTTAGGATGAAAACATTTTTTTTGTTCTAAAAGGAATGTATAAATAAATTTCTAAAGAAAGATAAAATATACAGAAAACAGGAAAAACACCTTTAAAAAAAGAAGAGATTTTTTTGTTATTATAGATATTGTAAACTAGTTTCTGGTAACAGTATCTCCTGGATGAACATCTGTCAAAATAAATGTTCCCGTGTCACACTTAAAAGGAAAAAAATGTATTAAGAAATTTTGAAATTAATGATATCGAAATATCACTAAAGGAAAATAACAGAAACATCAGAGATTCTTTATGAAAAATTAAATACAATCTAGGAAAGTCTTACTATAGAAATCCTTGATTTGATGCAACATTTCCATATGATAAATCAGCCGCCATTTTGAAAAATCCCGGAAAATTCCCTTTTTTAAATCGATGTTTGACCGAATTTGCCCTGAAATTAAACTGTTTTAAGTAGTATTCTTCGCCAGCTATATGTTTGAATATATTAATCGATTTGCAAAGTTTGCTTTTTATTTACAGAATTTTTTATTTGTAGTACAAGTAGACATGGGTATCGGTCATTTAGCATTGAGTCAACGGAGAAATGACGAGAAAAAGTGCATGTTTTACGATTCAGATTTGACCGAATTTAATCAAAAATTAAACTGTTAGGACCAACATTGTTTGATAGAAATATGTTTGAGTATCAAGGATTGATTTGCAAAAGTAAGAAAACGGATCAGGTTTATGAGAAAATTAAACTTTTTTGAAGCATATATGCATTTTATATGGGGAAATATAATACAAAATGGCGGCTGTTATACGTCACAAAAGTCACGTGATGTCTAACTTAGTTGGATATGCTATAAAAAAAAAATTAAAAGTAATACTAGACAAAATATATACATAAAGGCAAATGAAACAACTTTTGGAGCAGTAACTGCAAATTATTCACTAAGCTGTTTGATGTCCATCTCTGGAGCAAGTCTTAAATTTATGTTTTACGTAATGATATTTTGAAAACTTTATTGAAGTCAATACACTTGTAATTGATAGTGCATTCAGTTTGAATTCTTCATGTTCTCATTTATTATCATACTTCTTTTATAAATAAATGAAAACTATCCCCACATGTTTTAAATATTTCCAAAAAAATGAAACTGAGAGGTGAATGGACCAAAGGGGACCTTAAAAATGAGAGCAAAGAGGTTCATTAGTGGTGTTTATCATCCTTTTGTCATCTGTGATATCCCACTTTACAATGTATATGCTCATAGTATAAATACTTGACCATTTATTGGTCCACACTATATTCTATCTTGATCCAGCTTGAATTAGATTTTTATCAGACATGTTGCTCAAAGGGATTCAGATGTCGCCTTACATTATGCTAGATTTTTTCTCAATTTATTGAACTGATCATGTCAAAACTTGACAGTAATGCATAAAATATCCATTATTACAAGAGGGAATTGGTATTCAGCTTATTCTACAAAAATATATCTCATTCGGTTGTCACTAATTCATAGAAAGTCACATCCAGTTGGTTGCATACGAAAAAGGGTCGAGCAAAAAAAATGTCTTGTGTGTTGTTTATTATCCTGTTACTAGATTTATTTAATGCTTTGGTCCTGAGGACGAAGCTACTATTCATGTGTTTCGTTTAGATTGCTTTATTCATATTCAAAGAACAACCTCAGATAAGAATTAGACAAATAGGTAAGAACATTTTTATTTGAAACGATATCAACAAATAAATTAAATAAATGAAAATCTTAGGTTAATAAGTTGTGTCACCATACAATTAATCTTAAATTTGTAAGGAGAAAAAAACTCAAATTAAATATCGAAGAACCCTTT
Organism: Mytilus edulis; assembly: GCA_019925275.1. Taxonomy (NCBI): domain Eukaryota; kingdom Metazoa; phylum Mollusca; class Bivalvia; order Mytilida; family Mytilidae; genus Mytilus; species Mytilus edulis. The sequence continues at coordinate 52,413,724 of CM034358.1, forward strand.
AAAAAAATTATTTATGTTTCGAAATTTCGCCAATTATAATTTAATAAAAAGATTTTGTCCACATCATCTATGCTTTCTGAGAGAAGCCAAAATTTATCACAAGACTTTTACCTCTGACATGACCTGTATTCTGTTTTTCACCTGAAAATAGAGATACCAAAAGAAATAGTTTCACTCTTACATATATAAGTGTTCGGTTAAGTATTGAAATTCTCACTGTGGCGAAACGACACAGTACTATCCTTCAAAGTGAATTGATCAATACCATTAACATTAAAAACCGTTCAGTAAAGAAGTTTTAGTTTCAAAAGTGTATTTACTATTCGATAACATTTACCAAATGTCTAAACGAAATCTTGTGAAACCAAAAGTGATTAGTGATAATTAAAGGAGGCGATAGAGAGGAAATGAATTAGCACAAAATCACAAGGTCTTTCCGCCGGAAAAAAGAAAATGGAAAAACCAAATAAAACAGTCTATCTCGTATATACATTTTTTTTAATAGTTAACGTTTATGACATGTCATACCTGTATTGCTTCTTATATGATATCATTTCTCTTCGTATCGTATGAATCCAACAGAACACAATTTAATAATTTAATCAACAAGAATATTTGGAGGTTAATTAAGCAATGATTACAGAAATAAGCATTATTGAAAAATACTAAAAAAACAATGATTGAATTGCTTTTAAACCAAGCATAGCTTGTTGAATCGATCTTTCATGCCAAAAAATAAGGCGACCTGTTCCTTAAAAGGCCAAGGATAATCTTTTATCAATTTAAACTGCTAAAAACATGATTAATGAACATTTGTCTTCAAGCACTTTTCTATTGAAGATTTTCTATTGAAGCTTTTTATCCCATCGAATTGGAGATAAAGGATACTACAGATACAGTGAAGTCGGCTTCATATCTTGACTTACATCTAGAAATTGACAATGAGGGTCGGTTGAAAACAAAACTTTACGACAAAAGAGATGATTTCAGCTTTCCAATTGTGAACTTTCCATTTCTAAGTAGCAACATTACAGCAGCACCTGCATACGGGGTATATATCTCTCAATTGATATGATATTCCCGTGCTTGCATTTCCTATCATGATTTTCTTGATAGAGGGTTACTGCTCACAAGGAAGCTATTAAACCAAGAGTTCCAAATGGTGAAGTTGAAATCATCCCTTCGTAAAATTTACGGACACAATCACGAGTTGGTTGACCGTTATGGAATAACCGTTTCACAAATGATATCAGATATGTTCCTTACGTCGTAACTATAATCTCCTTCCCTTTCTTCAATGTGACCTACCGAATTAGACTATTTACCGGATTTGTAATCACATAAGCAACACGACGGGTGCCACATGTGGAGCAGGATCTGCTTACCCTTCCGGAGCACCTGAGATCACCCCTAGTGGTTGGTGGGGTTCGTGTTGTTTATTATTTGGTTTTCTGTGTTGTGTCATGTGTGCTATTGTTTTGCTGTTTGTCTTTTTCATTTTTAGCCATGGCTTTGTCAGTTTGTTTTGGATTTGTGGATTTGACTGTCCCTTTGGTATCTTTCGTCCCTCTTTTACGGTTGCCAAAAATATCATCAACTGCAAATAGTCATCACTATTTGGGTTTTGTTTAGACAATTACATCAAATTTGGCAATATCAGGCTGGATTTAAATTGTTGGAATTTGAAAGGGATAATAAAGTACTAACAAATCTGCTTGTAACATTGTATATATATCAAGTAATATTTATGAAATATTTCTTATATGAATTTCCTTTCAATGTTGAAATGCAAATATGAAAATTATTTGCGATATTGAAATATGCTCATTGCATTCGATGGTACTTGATTGGCATTTTCACATCAAGGAAACAGAAATAAATCTACTTCCGTTTTCCGATTAAAAGGTGTTAAATATGTTAATTACTGTTTTTGTTGAAAAAGTGATAATTTTTGTAATTATTGTTTTGGTTTATAAAGTGCTAAACATGATAATAAGGTTAACCTTGGTGCCTATTAGTATGAATACTGTTTGCAAATACACAAATATATAAAATCATTTATGGAACCACATTTATTAGTTTGGTGTTTTTATCAAATATTAAATGCTTTTTTAAGCTTCAGAATATTGAGTATTGAATGAAATTCCTTAAAATCTAGATCACATTTCGATATAGATATTTTGCGGTAGATTGTTTCAATTTACAACTTGTTTGCTTATGACATTTCTTCAATTAAGGTGTATGAATGTATGTACTCTTTTTTTTCTTTTTTTTTCCAATCAATGAAAGATGAAATTTTTCATTGTTAAGAATAGAGTTATCCTTCTTTATACAGTTATAAAGTTGATGTATTTATTGCAGTACCCATCACGTTTAGCCAAAGCAAACATTCTTTATCTAACTTTTTTTTTAAATAGAAGTCCCCCACAGAGTTAATGCATTTCCCCGCCTGATTTTGTTGTATTATGTATATAGAAGTATGCGCAAATAGTGAAAAGTATAGATATTTGTTTTCAACTCGAAAAGGAGGGTTATATATTTTGGTTCATACGAAAAATGTTTCAGGTTTTGTTCGGACACTAAAAATGTTGTGGGTGTCTGTCTCCCGATACTAGCCACAAAATTATCCACAGATATCTGTTCAATAGAATTTATTTAGTTGGATGATTCATTTATTGTAAATAAATAAATATTTCGTTATTAATCTACAGTGAATGATTTTTGTCGGTTGACTTGCATTCAAACAGGACATTGCCCCCAAATCAATAGCTAAATTAAAAAAAGGTTTCTTTCCTTCGAAACTACTTGATTGTCCCTTCCATATACACAAATCAGGAACTAATTGGTCAAGTGTTGTTGTCGGTTTAAAATATGATAAATATGTTATTTGCTGTGGGTTTTTTTTTTAATTTTAAAACTGTTAAATATGTTGATAGCTGTTTTGTTTTAGAAAGTGTTAAACATTTCTAAACTTTTAACCTCGTTCCATATTCGAGTAAATAGTGTTTGCAGTATGCGCTTTTATTTCACACATCCTTGTTGTATTTTATGTTAACCAATATAAACTATCAGTAAATAGTGGGAGATATTATGGACATAATTGTGCAAATCGTGATACAAGCATGAAATTTGGTATAAAGGTTAACTAAATGATACTTATAAAAAATCCGCTGCTGGCCAGAAAAAATAATCATTTTTTCAAGATGGCCACCACACATTTGAAAATGGCGTCATAACAAATTAGCCAATATTTGTTAATCCTTTGAAAGGTGTGTTATATGTAAAATCCATTGTTAGATTTGATAAAAAGAAAATGACAGTTCATAAATAACGACTAGACAATACAATAATGAAACTTAAGGTGACTTCCGGTTTCAAAATGTCGGCTTACGAGTCAAAAATTTCGATATTTTTTACTTTCAAGCAATTTTACAAGGGATTATAATCCTTGAAAGATGTGTTATGTATAATTCAATGTAAGATATGATAAAACGTTATAAATTTATTTATTTATAATTCACACATGCAAACTATGTTGTATTGTATATATTATGATCTTTGTAACTATGTTATTTAGTTAATGAGAATAAAGATCTATCTGTCTATATACCTTTCAGTTAGTGTTTTGTATTTGAGTTTCCATTGTGGAAACTTCAGGCCTTGCGGTCATAAAACTTTCGAGCATGATTTTTGTACTCAGACTGGAAAATCAACCAATCGGATTGCTGGATTTCATGTTTCGAGCATGATTTTTGTGCTCCAAGCACTGAGCAAAGTTTTATGCCTTCAAGGCCTGAATGTTATGAGTTGAGTACATTTTCTACACAAATGAGATCAACTCCACTGCTAGATATAATTTTTTGAACATTTCGATATAGTCATTTGGTTTGACTATCGTTAAATGGTGTTTTTTTTCATTGACAATGAATTATCATTGTTTCTACACTTTATAGAGTACGATTGATAAATAATTCCAATTTGGTAGGTTGCGTTTGTAAAAAGGTTGGGATTGTTACGATTTTAGGGAGATATCCGCTATCCTACGGAAACGGATATTCAATACGGTCAACCAACTCGTGATGGCGTCTGTAACAATTTAGGAAGGGATGAATTCAACTTCACAAGTTGAAACTCCTGATTTCATAGCTTCTTTGTTATCATCAATCCTCTATCAAAAATATTATTAAACAAGACCTGTATGGAAAGCCAACGGGGTCAAAATTCTTAATTCGTAGCTTGTTAATTCGTAACTTGTAACTGTGTAATTTCTAAATTGTTAATTCGTATGGAAATCCAACGGGGTCAAAATTCTTATTCGTAACTTGTTAATTCGTAACAGAGATATTATATGTCTCTGTTCGTAACTTGTAACTGTGTAATTTCTAAATTGTTAATTCGTAAATTGTTAATTTGTAATTTGTTACTGTGAAATTCATAATGCTTAAATCGTAAATTCTCAATTTGTAACTTGCACCTTTGTAGTTTCAACATTCTTAATCGGTAAATTGTCAGTTTGTTACTTATAACTGCGCAATTTCATAATGCTTCATTCCGTAAATTGTCGATTTGTAAGTTGTATCTTTGTATCAAAATTCAACATTCTTCCTTTGTTAATTGTCAATTTGTAACTTGTAGATTTCAAAATTCTTTATTGGTTAATTGTCTTTTTGTATATTGATGTTTTGTAACTTGTAACATGTGACTTGTCGATTCGTGAATTGTCGATGTGTGAAATGTCGAAGTGTTAAATGTCATCGTTGTATTATGCTAATCATCATTATGACGACAGATGGCGCTCGGCTTCTTCTTCTGTGTATAAGCCTCCTGTAAGTAGGATCACCGCCATATGGAATTTATTCCAAAGGACTTTAAATCAATTATGTACAGCGCATACATATAAAAGATAACAAATTGATAAATAAATTGTTTGTTTTATATGGCGGGTATGTATAAAAGGGACTCGGTTTTATATTGATGTAACCTCACATAAACATGTTTGTTTACTGTACTGGTCACCAAACCTGCAATGAGGTGTGTCACTTCCTTTATTAAGGTATATAGATGTGTTCGCTGGGACGGGCTTCCTTATCAACTTCGCAAATATATTACTGTCACTTGGAAAGAAATTTCTACTTAATATTTAACCGGGTCAAAACAAGACTAAAAACATGAAATATAAGACGGTGCTGGAAAAATACTAATATTGTCCTGGGCCCGCAAATTTTGGACTCAATGTATAATGGCAGAAATGGTTTGACAACCATCATTCATTAATATTATAATCTCAACATTAAAATTTCAGAAAAGAATGTAATTATCTAATGATAATTATGTTTAAATACAAGAAACAAATGGACTTTATTTATTTGGCTCCTGAGTATAAATGAACATAAATCAGGAATCTGATGTACAGTAGTTGTCGTTTGTTTATGTAATATATACGTGTTTCTCGTTTCTTGTTTTTTTAATTATAGATTAGACTGTTGGTTTTCCCGTTTGAATGGTTTTACACTAGTAATTTTGGGGCCCTTTATAGCTTGTTACTCGGTGTGAGCCAAGGCTTCGTGTTGAAGGCCGTATCTTGACCTATAATGGGTAACTTTTATAAATTGTTATTTGGATGGAGAGTTGTCTCATTGGCGCTCATACCACATCTTCCTATATCTATAAAAAAAAAGTACTTTGCAAAACAAACTGAATGAAAAATTATTTTAAATGAGTCACTTAGTTAATGTATACTATATATCAAAACTGTGTTGAATATGCACTATTTTGTAATAAAATCTAAAGGAACCAGAAAACTAATCGAGGCCCTAAAATTTGAGATATTGTCAACCGGAATGCGAGAAAACCGCATATATTTTAATAGTCAGGTCAATAATGGGATATCATATCGTCAATAGTATTGGACCAGTTCACATCTACCCAGCTAACACATAATATTTTCATGATATTATTGACTGGTTATATGTATGTTTGTCAAAAATATTTACCAAAAAATATTTTATAGACTTTTTTTTACATCAGAAATTATACATGAAAGATATTTTAACAATAATATTTCATCCCAATGTTTTATTGCTAATATAAAAACATTTTTTGTAAATATTTTTTTATAATAAATAAATAAATATTCTTTGCTGGTGTTTTTAAAATGTCAAATATCTGATGGACATTTTTATATATATATTTAATATATATATATAATTTTTAGATGTGTAAAAGAAATATTTATAAAACATTTTTTATTTTAAAATATCTATGTAAAGCATAGGTTTGATGTATAATACAATATCTTTTTGATGTATAATAAAATATCTTTTTGATGTACCATCAATATAATTTTCTTTTCTTAATTAAAAATATAAAAATGGTAATATCTAATGAATATTTCAATAACATCATAACAACATATTTGTTCGATTTTATTTAGAAAAACATTAGTTAAAGACTGTTTCATAAACATTTTAAGATAATATGATTAATAGCTATTTGTAAGATGTTTGATCTAAATGTTTTCCAAATGTTTGTTAGTGATATTTGAGTGAAGCACATGTTTGATATGAAAAAAGAAATATTTTATAAACATTTTTACATAATATTTCTAATTGATATTTGTAAGATGTACGACAAATGTTTTTCTAATGTTTGTAAGTGATATTTGTGTGAAGCCCATGTTTGATATGAAAAAGGAAATACTTTTTTATATAATTTTTTAATCAGATTAACATGAATGTCTCCTCATTTTTGGTAGAAGAGTTTTAACAATTTTAATCTAACTTAGATGAAAATTCCAATTAAGTCAAAAGAAAAATTATCTAGCGAATAGCGATTGTATTTGAAGAGCATTGAGGACTCAGAAAAAATTCAAATGATAAAGTCATACCAAATAGGACTACAATAATCTGTGCCTAGAACTAGAAAATTCTTTGTATTTTGCCTAATTCAAAGTTTTTAAAACAGTGTTTATAAAAAAAATATCATTGATATTTCATGCCAATAAAGAAATATAAGCCAACATTGTGCCAACAATATGCCAACTTATTAGGTACTTATCTCCCCCCTTTATACCATATAATTGATGAATTTTTTTTTATATTATTCCAACGTTCTAACAAAAAAATGTGCTCTTCATTCTCTTTATCTAACATTTCCAAATCTGTGTAGTCATTTAAATGTATTTACCTAAATGATTGAATAATTTTATGCACAAACATAAAATATTTAAAACCAGCCCAAAACAACAAATACAATTTGAATATACTTTCATTTTTTATACGCCCGTCAAAAATTTTGTTAGAGCGGGACATGTGAAACCCCCCACCCTGTTTTTTTTTCGAAAAACTAAATATCACTAAAATAAGATTCACCAAAAAGTATACAGATCTTTAGATTAATATAACTAAGAAGTGTATAAAGTTTTAAGCAATAATCATAAATTATTTTTGAGATATGGCGCGACATGTAAAAAAAAACCTCCCCCTTTTTTACAAAATACTCAATAACTCAAAAATGAAATTTTGAATCATCACCAAAAAGTATACAGATCTATAGATTAATTAAACAAAGACATGTGTAAAGTTTTAAGCAATAATCATAAATTGTTTATGAGATATGGTGCGACATGTAAAAAAAACCCTCATAAGAAACAACTATGTTAAGTTTCATGAAATTTGGATAAGTCATTCTCAAGTTACGGTGCGACATGTTTACGCCGGACAGACAGACGGACAGACGGACGGAAGGACGGACGGACACCGGACATTTGTATACTATAATACGTCCCGTCAAAACAAAATTTTTGATCTGTCTATAGATCTGTATACTTTTTGGTGATGATTCAAAATTTCATTTTTGAGTTATTGAGCATACAACAACCGAAGGCCACCAATGGGTCTTCAATGCAACGAGAAGCTCCCGCACCCGGAGGAGTCCTTCAGCTGGCCCATAAACAAATATGTATACTAGTTCAGTGATACCGGACGTCAATTATACTGAACTCCGAATTATACACAAGAAACAAAAGTTAAAAATCATACAAGACTAACAAAGGCCAGTGGTTTTTTTTTAATCTCAAACCCCCCTTCCTAATGCTTCCACTTTTAAACAAATTGACGCTCTCTCCGTCTGACTTGTCAGAGAAAAGATCTTGCCATATCGCCATTTGCATGAAAGAGGCAATTATCTCTTATATGCTTACACTAATTATACCCAACGCAACGAAGTTGCGGAGGGTGTAATGTTTTGACCCGTCCGTCTGTCTGTCTGTCGTTCCGTCCGTACGTCAGTCCATCGGTCTTGTTTCTTGTCATCGCAACTCCTCTCAAACCACACAACAGAATTTCATGATAAAAAGGACATACTAAGTAGATTTGCATATCGACAAGAAATTACAATTCAATTTTTTTTCTAGAAGTTACGCCCCTTTGAACTTATTTGCTTCGATATACCTCTGCAACAGTTTATCGTCGCAACTCCTCTGAAACCACACCACAGAATTTCATGAAACCTTGTAGATAAAAAGGACATACTATGTAGATGTCATGTTGTGCCGTATCTCAAAAACAATTTATGATTATTGCTTAAAACTTTACACATGTCTTTGTTTAATTAATCTATAGATCTGTATACTTTTTGGTGATGATTCAAAATTTCATTTTTGAGTTATTGAGTATTTTGTAAAAAAGGGGAAGGGTTTTTTTTTACATGTCGCACCATATCTCATAAACAATTTATGATTCATTTTTTTTTCTTATACAACTTTTTTTTCTCACAGTTATTTTATTTCTCCAATGACAATGTGGGGACGTGGGGCATGTGAGCGCGCTCACTAAGGTTCTTTTATTTTATTTCTCCACGAAAATAGTTGCACATTATTTGGGGTTTGGCCAAAGGAGTATGTATTTTGTCATTTTTAGAGTAAAATGATAGCCTGGGATCCAGGCTGACTGCTCGACAGAAGAGCCAGGCGGAATACAACCTGGTTTGTCAATAGGATATTAGGATTATATTGTTACGAATTCATTGCAAATGATTTTTTATTTTATATTTGACATGCAAATTTTAAAAAAAATAGGTACAAATGTATATTGATTAACAGCGTGAATCATTTCAGTTAATTAACGATTGACAACATGTTAGATTTAGTAAGGTTGCCGGGCTATAAGGAGGTGTGTGTCACCAGGTGGGGTTCATATCGGGAGTACGGGGCATTTAGCAGCTTTTGAGATCGAGGGAGTCGTGAATATTTTGGTCTTTTTGGTTGTACATTTTTATTGTAGGAAATCTGGTAGCGTCAATTTTTAAGCTTCTTGACCAGAAAAATTCAGTATGCATATATATTAATACATAAAATTGAGAATGGAAATGGGGAATGTGTCAAAGAGACAACAACCAGACCATATAACCGACAACAGCAGAATAGAATATATATGTAAGCCCTTTCCTGTCAGAATAAAATGATCCGATAATAGCATTTTATGATGAGTAGAAATCGTTTATTACTAGTACCTGGGGTTTTCAGTAATGATGTAGCCATTCAAAGCCTACAATATGGTATTAGGTTTTGTCATTGATGAAGGCCGTAGGTTGCCTATAGTTGCTTACATTGACTTTATTTGTACTTCGCGTTGGTGGGTAGTTGTCTCATTGGCAATCATACGATTTATTACCACATCTCCTTATTGTATATACCTGAATAATCCAGTCGTAATATTCCACTGACCAACGACTATTTCATTAACCCCGTATTTAGAGGGGGACAAGGGGGGTCCCAATAACAGCAAAACAGCAAATTGATTTGGCTCATAACAGATAACAAGGAATTAAAATGGACAAAAACAGATAACAGTAAATGAAATATTAAAATAATTCGGTCTTTGACAAATCGGTATTTCTTATTACGGATATAATCCTTTGTAATGCATTCCATTTTCTATGACTATGTTTTAGTATTAATTTATGTATCTAGAATGTGTTTAAATTACTACTCAATATATTATAATATTTTTTATACGCTCGTTTACAGAACGTATTATGGTATACTGTTGTCCGTCTGTTGTCAACATGTCGGACATTAACTCAAAAACTCTTTAACCAATTTGCATTAAACTTTGGGAAATTGTTTATATCTATTGACGTGAGCTCCCTTTTTGTTTTTTTTATATAAATCTTAGATTTTAAGTTTCTGGGTAATGGGTTTTTTTATTCAATAAAATTGGTGCTTTTTTTCAGTTTTCTGATAATATCTCAAAAATGCTTTCAAAAATGCTTTCACAAAGCAAGGATTTTTGGTGAATAGTTTATATCTATTAACATGAGGTCACTTTCAATTTTTTTATAAATTTTAGATTTTACGTTTCCGAGTTAACGGGTTTTATTAATTAAAAAGGGGGCCTTTCCAGTTTTCAGACATTAACACAAAATTTTTTTCAGCAGTTCTCATGAAACTTTGCTGAAATGTTTATATCTATTGTTGTAAACTCCTTTTCGATTTTTATTAATTTTCGATTTTATGTTATTGAGTTAAGGGATTTTATTCATTAGAAAAAGGTGGAATTTTCTAGTTTTCAAAAATAACTCAAAAATGCTTTCAGCAGTTCTCATGAAACGTTGGTGTATTGTTTATATATATTGACTGAAGCTCTCTTTGTTGCTAATAAAAAAAATGACCTAAAAGAGTTTGAATATTCTGACTTTTTCTAAATGATCATTTAATGAGGTGTGTGAATTTTTCTTAATAAGACTATGAGGCAAAGTAGTATATAGGGTAGCAAAATCAAATGCACCAATTATAAGCATGCAATTTTAATATCAAGTACTTCGAACGAATTTTGACACTCCAAAAGCAATTTATTCCACTATTTTCAAAGACCTTATTTGAACAATTTTTTTATCAGCTGAGGTTTTTGATTGTACCAAGTGTACTAGTAAGTAGAATACATAGTTTAGTAGGGAAACAATGGCTTGAAACGAAAGAAATTTCTGTTTGTAATGAGTTATGTGCAGCTTGGGATCCAAGTACATGGTTGGAACTCTCATTGTACAATGCATTTGGTTCTGCTTTGAAAAGAATCACAGAGATGAGTCTATGTACCATATTATATAAAAGGTTAACTGGTCGTTAGGACCTAGTCCTTAATTGAGATCCTTGTCAGATATTCCTGGCCATATGTTTTCCTTTTTTTCATATTAAGAATTGTTTTAATTTAATATGTTCGTACGGGAAACAAGGAACATTATTCTCATACAAATATTAAGATAATTCTAAATACACATTCATAAAAAAAATGGAATTTATTACAAAGGATAATCATAAGATATACTTGAATTGTCCTTGACCACACTTCTGTGATGGGTAAATGTTAATGGAATCCTTCTCTGAATACGCGACAAACATATTAGTAGTGGTAGACCCCAATGTCCAATGATCTTCAATTTATACCGAATATTGACTCAAAAAAAAAAATGCTAACATTCCAATTTTCAATAACAGTTAACAGCAAATACATTATCACAATAACAGATAACAAAAAAAGTAATAGCCCAATAACAGCCAACAAAGAATAAGACAATAACAGCTAACAGCAAATATATTTTCAAAATAACAGATAACAAAGAATTAAATTTCCCCATAACAGCATAACAGTTAAACCCCTTGCCCCCCTCTATTTAGGAGAGATCAATTACGTTGAGGGACTGAACTAATCGGGATGTTTTTTTTTTATATAGTTTCCGTTCTCGAACGAAAGTCCACGTCAGTAAACAAAATAAAACTGGGATCCTGTAAACATGAAATTTTTGTTTTGCTTTTTTTAGACGCATTTTCTATAATTAATGGATTCAAATAACTAAGGTATGTATTCCACATGGAGGTACTCCGACTTACAGGAGGATTATACACCGAAGAAGAACCCGAGCGCCATCTGTCGTCATAATGATCGTTAGCATAATACAACGATGACATTTAATACTTCGACATTTCACACATCGACAATTCACGAATCGACAAGTCACATGTTACAAGTTACAAAACATCAATATACAAAAAGACAATTTACCAATAAAGAATTTTGAAATATACAAGTTACAAATTGACAAATAACAAATGAAGAATGTTGAATTTTGATACAAAGATACAAGTTACAAATCGACAATTTACGGAATGAAGCATTATGAAATTGCACAGTTACAAGTATCAAACTGACAATTTACCGATTAAGAATGTTGAAACTACAAAGGTGCAAGTTACAAATTGACAATTTACGAATTAAGCATTATGAATTTGACAGTAACAAGTTACAAATTAATAATTTACGAATTAACAATTTAGAAATTACACAGTTACAAGTTACGAATATACAAGTTACGAATTGAGAATTTTGACCCCATTGGCTTTCCATAGACCTGGACTATCGTATTAACTGGGAGATATATTCTCCGTATTTCGACGTTGCTTGAATTATGCTACACAGAATTGGAAATTGCACAATCGGGAAACTGAAATCATCACTTTGAAGTTTTATTTTAAACCGACCCTTATTGTCAATTACATTTGAAGGTATTGATAAGAGACAGATCTTATTGTATCTTTATTATCCTTTATATCAAGCTCGATATGATAGATGCGTACGATATAGTAACAATTTTTTGACTTATTTAGTGAAAGAGCATAATCTATAAACACTAAGAACATTAACCATAAACTTTCAGTCTATGAAAAAAAAGAAACCTGAAATAGAACAAATAATCGAGTCCTGTGATCAAGACATAATCTATGGCACAGAAACCTGGCTCCCAAATACTATATCACCATACGAGTATATATCACCATCTTAATACATTGTATACAACAAAAATAGAAAAGATGGATATGAAGGAGTATTGCTAGCAGTCTCAAATAAATACATCTCATCACAAGTAACTGAATTTGAAACAGACTGTGACATAGTTTGGGCAAAAATAACATCTCCAAACAATAAAACTTTATACCTAGGTGCGTACTATAGACCACCTTCAGATAAAGGGGAAACTTTAGGAAACATGGGTACATTGTATCTCTCTTAATACTGCATGCAAGAAAGCAAATGCAAACATCTGACTAAATGGTGACTTAAATCTCGGCCACATAAACTGGGAGAAAAACTTGATAGTACCTAATAAACCAGACTCAGCATTACACCAACAACTGCTTAATATTCTGGACGATAACAATTCAGAACAAGTAATAAACAAGAAAACCAGGAGTGATAGAACATTATACTTAATGTGCATGACAAACCCATCCTTTGTCAACAGAATTGAGACCCCCACCTATAGGAGGAAGTGACCACGACATGTATTCTGTGAGATTAATTTTACTTTACCAACACCAAAACAACACCCACATAAAGTACTTATTTACAAAAAAAGCAAACTGGGAGAACATAAAGAAAGATCTTGAAATAATTCATGATTACTTAAAAGTGAACAAAAAAATGACTGTCGGTGATCTGTGGAACACCTTCTAAACCAAAACGACAAAAACCATCAACAAAAACATACCTACCAAAGAAATTGGAAAAAAATCAAAACTACCATGGGTAAACAGAGACCTAAAAAGACTCATCAGAAAGAAAAATAAACTTTACAAACAGAAAAAAACATGACTCATCCTACAACAGCAAATACAAAGAGATAAAGACTAAACTCAAAAATTGGGCACATATTGAAAATATGATCTTCGACATTGACATAAAACAAACCAGACCAACAATGTTTCAACAAGCAACCCAAAAAACTATTCTCTTATATTAAACGCCAAAGAAATTAGAACACCGGCATTGCACCATTACGAAGTGAAGGTTCATGTACCCTTCATACAAACCCCTCAGAAAAGCTAAAAATCCTTAATAAGCAATTCCAATCAGTTTTCAAATCTGAAAATAATATAGAAATACCAACGAAAGAACCTAGTTCACACCCTATAATGGAAAAAATAAACATCAGTAGAGAAGGGGTATATAAACTAATAAAAATATAAACACTAAGTAAGCCACAGGACCAGCTACTATCGCTGGAAAAATACTTAAAGAAAACATTGAAATAACTTCTAACATTCTTACCATCATCTTCAACAAATCTCTTGAGACAGGCAAAGTACCGTCAGACTGGAACCATGCTTACGTTACACAAGTATTTAAAAAAGGAGACAAACATCATCCTGGAAATTACAGACCAATATCACTTACCTGCATCTCATGTAAATTATAAGAACATATATTAGCAAGTAACATGATGAAACACATAGAAACAAACAAAATATTGTATGAACTACAACATGGATTCAGAGCTAAAAGATCATGTGAATCACAAGTTATTTCTCTTGTACACCAACTTGCTCAAAACAACGACAAAAACATTCAAACTGACCTAATAATCATGGACTTTGCGAAAGCGTTTGATAAAGTGCCACACAAACGCCTTCTTTACAAATTAAAACACAATGGCATTTCTGATCAGGCAATTCATTGGATCGATTCAATCCTCTCAAATAGATTACAAACAGTACTCCTCGAAAACACAACTTCTAACATATTTCCAGTAACATCAGGTGTTCCTCAGGGGACTGTACTTGGACCAATATTCTTTCTCATATATATTAACGACCTACCAGACTATCTCAAACACAGCCAAATAAGACTCTTCGCAGACGACAGCATAATCTATCGGCCTATAACCGACATAAATGATTGCATAAAGCTTCAACAAGACATAGAAGCAGCTATAAAATGGGAGAAATACTGGCTCATGTCTTTCCACCCGGAAAATGTAACATACTTAGAGTATCAACAAAGAAAAAATCAATACATTTGTATTATAACATGCATGATCATATCCTAGAACAAGTTCAATCTGCAAAATATTTAGGCATTACATTTTATTCAGACCTCAAATGGAACAAACATATTCAACAATCAACAGCAAAAGCAAACCAATCATTAGCATTCTTCAGACGTAATCTAAAAATAAATTCAAAATTAGGTAAGGAAAGAGCCTACCAAACAATAGTCACACCAAAACTAGAATACTGCTATACAGTTTGGGATCCACACACCTTAATATATATATATAAATTGGAACAAGTACAAAGAAGAGATGAAAGATATACTTTGCAACAGATATCACAATACCAGCAGTGTATCTAAAATGGCAATCCTTCAAAGAACGCAGACTAAAAACCAGACTCTAAATGTTGCACAAAGTCATCAACAATGAAATTGCAATACCATCGCAAGATATACTCATAAAACGCCAGTCTAGAACAAGAACTACCCATCAACAGACATACAGACAACTTCAGTGTAAAAAAGACACCAGGTCCTTTAAATTTTCTTTTTTCAGCCAAACCATTATGATTGGGACAAATTACCACCCGATATCTCAAACCAAACCTCTACAGACAACTGTAAGGATGCACTCACTCATGAGGTTCTCCTTAAAACATACTCTCGTCTGAAATAAATGTGCCTATTGTCTTTATCTTATAGTTATAAAAAATATATATAAAAATATTAAAAATTAAAACTTAAAAAATTGTAAATTTTATAAATAGATACATTTAAAAGTAAAAAAAAAATTAAATTAACTTAAGGCGACCTCATACAGACATGCACCGGAAAGTAATCCCCAAAAAGTTGATGGTATTCCGTAACTAAAGAGGAAAGCGGAAAGTAAAGTTATGGATACTGCTCACTTTACTTTTCTTCGAATTTCCTGTATAAAGTTAGCATCATATGAATAAAGAAACGATTCGGCAAACAGATGGGTACAGTTGGTTCCCATAGCGATGAAAATTATAGCTGAAAATCAAATCCTCAAAACGTTACAAATATGTTGGCAAAAAAGAAATCAAGTATCTTTAATAATAATGTCAGTTTCAGATAATTTTTGGTTTTCAATCAGAATATATTCTTACAAATAAAAAAGGTATACCTCTCTAAGACTATAAAGACATGATGTATCTACGTTGGACATTCGTTTTATAAAACAAATCAAGACCAACACTTCAAATTTGTCTTTTATTATTGATTTGATTGCTGATCAAATTGATGTCTTGAAATAGGACTCAACCATGAATATAAGTATACAGAGCGTACCATATTTAATGTTTTTTTTCTCAAATTTGTGTACTGATCATGTCAAAACTTGACAGTAATACATGAAATATCCGTGATTACAAGGGGAAATTGGCATTCAGCTTATTCTACAAAAATATCTTATAAGGTTGCCACTAATTCATAGAAAGTCACATCCAGTTTGTTGCATACGAAAAAGGGTCTAGCAAAGCATAATCCCTTGAATTTGACCGTTTTATGATAGTAGTCATACATTTTATTGCTGCTAAAATAAGTCAGAATCATAAATATATATATATATATATATATAATGGATGTTTCAAAGCACTATTATCTTTTTTTTTTAATGTTTTTATAGACTATACTTGAGGTTACATGTTTACTAGAGATTGTATACAGAAAAGAAGGGTATACAATTTCATTGGTTATCTTACAGTTATTTTCTTATACACATGAAATGTTATGTTAAGTTGTGACTGTATGAATTTAAATGGACTGGATAAAACTTTGTTTACGCCAAGCATTTTCCTTATTTGAAACTAATGTAAATTCTGCACAATTGTTTTAAAGGTGCTATTTAACAAATACTTATATGGAAAATCAATGGTGGTATGACACCACAAGTGTTTTACAATATTTGGATATTTTAAAGATAATTGCAGCATGGGTATTAATATACCAATTTAGTTCCTGTAATTTTAACTATTCTCAACAGTCTCTGCGTCTTCTTGCACGTTCCAATGTCTGTCATATTTTTCGACTGAATCCATCAACGTCTTAAAATTGTGTGTCCATTTATTTCACCAACTTAGCCTCTTATGTCTTGTGTGTTGTTATTATTCTGCTTTAAGATTTTCTGAGTGCTTTGGTCCCGAGTACGAGGCTTATATTCTAGTAAGATATTCACGCTTTAGTATTACGTTATAATTATCAGCTCTCTTTGGTTTCCACATGATGTGTGCTATCTTCTTTTTGCAAGAACGAGGAACAAATCCCTTACAGGAGGAGTTATTCAGTATGGACACAATTGAAATAATGTATTCAAGATCCGATCGAATACCATTATTGAATAACTTTGCCTCTTCTAAATAATTTAGCCAGCGTATATAATGTCAAGTCAAATAAAAAGTTATAAATAAAATTAGAACATATACAAACAAGTTTCTGGGTGATCATCATCTCACTATGTAAGCATATACACCAACAGTTAAAATACATATTATTGTCAATGATCTTGAAAAATTTCCCTACCGTAATGCTTCATTTCTACTTTGAGTTATATCTACGAAGGAGACTTACCGCAGACTTCCAATACCTTAACCAGTACAAAGACCACATCTTGCCTAACATGATGCATCAAAGCACTGTTATGTTTTCTTGATACAATACAATACAGTTATCTCCATTCTAGTTCAATTGTCTCTTAACTTTTACGAAGGCTTAAAATACAATACAGTTATCTCTATTTTAATGCAGCATATTAAAACAAATACCATTTAACAAATATTTTGGGGTAAAATGACATAAATGAAAAAGTCCAGGGAAACTGTTGCATTGTCTTTCGCAACTTAACAATGTGACGTTATATGTATACTCATGATGCCAAACATAAATTAAAACTAGACATTTTTATACCCTTTGAATGCTTAAGAATGCCTGAATGGCTTCAATGTTGACAAAAAGAACATTTTGAGGCTAAAAATGTGACTTTCAATGTTTATCTTGTGAGAAATGAAATACATTGTATCAAAAGAATGTTGGAAATCAAAATGTTTGCTTTCTATTAAGCATGATTAGTTTACATTTGTAGTAACGAACTGATAGAAAGTGGAATTTACCCATTCAAATTACTTGTCAACTTCCAAAGAAAATTATTGTTACAAGAAATCGCCTTAAAAAATAAAAAAAAATAAAAAGCTTTGTTATAACGTACTGTTGCAAATAAGATAAAGCATGTACATGTATCTTTGTTTATCTGTTGCAGTGGACCCCTTGATTGACCCTGAGAGTACTGTTGACTTGATAGAAGCTGTCAACATACTAGAATCACAGAAAGAAAACAATGCTGTTCTTCAAAGCCGCTTTGCGGAACTAGATGATGAGGAAATGGAGTTGATTTTAGATTATGCCAACAGCAAAGGAACCAAAATAATGACTAAATATGGAGTCAAAATATTCAAACGTACGTTATCTGATGGACAAAACATTTTAAGAAAAGATATGTAAATTGTATATGAATTTCATTATAATGATAAATACCACTAGACATTATAAATCATACAAAAAAGTTTATATTTTCCTGCCATTGACCTAATGTTGTATATATATATAGTCAATATGTAACCATGGCAACAGACAATATCTTTGAATACTCATATTTAGATTGATTTGACGCATGTATCAACATGTACATCATCATTAATGTAGATCTTGTATCACAAAATTGTAAATCAGCTAGCTGCTATTATGAAGCGAGCACACATTCTGTAAATCATAGTTAACTACATGTACATTGTATATTTGTACATGTATAGGAGGAAGTTTATATCCAAAGTAGGAAAGCTTTGTCTGCACATTCAGTCTCCATTTTAATAACTCTCATTTACCAATAAAATTCACTATATTCTGATGATTCATCCACCATTATTATTTGCACAATTGAAATCTTCACACTATTTTTCATTTTCATCTTTGAAAGGCGTGGTCATGAAAACCAATGTAAATTTTTAGAAAACACTTTTGCAATTTAAAAAGATATGAGTGGTTTATTCTATATTCTTAACTCGGTCCAAATATCACCATCTCCTTGCTTTCCCTGTTCTTTCAATCACAAAAGGTGCTCTTGAGAAACTACAAAATTCAAATATGTTGTGTCTTGAAAACCAAACATGTCTACAACGCAAAGTTTGGTTTGACATTCATAATGCAAAGTTTTAGAAGGCACAGTTGTGAAAACCATCTTGAACTTTTAAAGAACACTTTTCAATTTAAAAGATAGTTGCGTATATTCTATATCTTTAAATAGGCCGAAATATCACCATCTCCTTGCTTTCACTGTTCACATGATTATGTTGTGGTTCAACATTAACTCTTTCGGCAAATAAGGCATGCAGAACCAAAATGCTCTCAGTAGCAGTGCCCAGCACTGTGTGGCCATACATATATGATCGTCACTTGTTACTGAAATTGAAAAAAAAAATATCACATATTACTACTGTATCATATATATATATATATATAACTACTTTGATATGCAAGACGAGAACAATTATTGCAGTACAATATTAAGTTAAAACAAAGTAGGAGATAACTGTATGGTATTTTCAGCTAGGCCTTCGTAAAACCTATATTTTACTGTTGCAAATTCAGGAAAGAGCCTACCAAACAATAGTCACACCAAAACTAGAATACTTCTATACAGTTTGGGATCCACAAACCTTAAAATATATATATAAATTGGAACAAGTACAAAGAAGAGATGAAAGATATACTTGCAACAGATATCACAATACCAGCAGTGTATCTAAAATGTCAATCCTTAAAAGAACGCAGACTAAAAACCAGACTCTAAATGTTGCACAAAGTCATCAACAATGAAATTGCAATACCATCGCAAGATATACTCATAAAACGCCAGCCTAGAACAAGAACTACCCATCAACAGACATACAGACAACTTCAGTGTAAAAAAGACACCAGGTCCTTTAAATTTTCTTTTTTCAACCAAACAATTATGATTGGGACAAATTACCACCCGATATCTCAAACCAAACCTCTACAGACAACTTTAAGGATGCACTCACTCATGAGGTTCTCCTTAAAACATACTCTCGTCTGAAATAAATGTGCCTATTGTCTTTATCTTATAGTTATAAAAAATATATATAAAAATATTAAAAATTAAAACTTAAAAAATTGTAAAGGAGTAGGTCCGGTAAGACCTCTTTTTGGCCCCAAAATATGGCAGTTTTACAAAATTGTTAAAATGTAAACTTTTAGTTATTTATTAGACAGTTGAATGCTTCTGCTACATAAATATGGGCTGTTTTTGACAATACAATGCACATATATCGGGTTGTAGCACCATAAAGTCATGCTAAATTACTGAAATCTTAAAAATTCTATCATTTTAGTTAAAATTTAGACGGTTTTCGTGTAAAACGAAAGTGGCCGCATTCGCGTTCATCCTTAATATTGAAATGTAAGTTGTATTTTATAATAATACATGACATATATAAAGGTTGTGGATGAACACGGATGCGGCCACTTTCATTTTTGACAAAAACCATCTGAAAAGTGACGTTTTTTGGCATATTTGAGAGATTTTTCATATTTGAGCTTGAATCCGATCGTTTTTAATGACTAAATTAGTTAAAATCTTTCACAAAAACTAATTGAATCAAGTGAAATAGACACTTAAGTGTTTAAAAAGTGGTCAAAATCTTTCCACAGATGAAACTGAAATTTGAGGCCAAAATGAATCCTTACCGGACCTACTCCGTTTTATAAATAGATAAAAGTAAAAAAAATGAAATTAACTTAAGGCGACCTCATACAGACATGCACCGGAAAGTAATCCCCAAAAAGTTGATGGTATTCCGTAACTAAAGAAGAAAGCGGAAAGTAAAGTTATGGATACTGCTCACTTTACTTTTCTTCGAATTTCCTGTATAAAGTTAGCATCATATGAATAAAGAAACGATTCGGCAAACAGATGGGTACAGTTGGTTCCCATAGCGATGAAAATTATAGCTGAAAATCAATTCCTCAAAACGTTACAAATATGTTGGCAAAAAAGAAATCAAGTATCTTAAATAATAATGTCAGTTTCAGAGAATTTTTGGTTTTGAATCAGAATATATTCTTACAAATAAAAAAGGTATACCTCTCTAAGACTATAAAGACATGATGTATCTACGTTGGACATTCGTTTTATAAAACAAATCAAGACCAACACTTCAAATTTGTCTTTTATTATTGATTTGATTGCTGATCAAATTGATGTCTTGAAATAGGACTCAACCATGAATATAAGTATACAGAGCATACCATATTTAATGTTTTTTTCTCAAATTTGTGTACCGATCATGTCAAAACTTGACAGTAATACATGAAATATCCGTGATTACAAGGGGAAATTGGCATTCAGCTTATTCTACAAAAATATCTTATAAGGTTGCCACTAATTCATAGAAAGTCACATCCAGTTTGTTGCATACGAAAAAGGGTCTAGCAAAACATAATCCCTTGAATTTGACCGTTGTATGATAGTAGTCATACATTTTATTGCTGCTAAAATAAGTCAGAATCATAAATATATATATATATATATATATAATGGATGTTTCAAAGCACACTTATTTTTTTTGTTTGATGTTTTAAAGACTATACTTGAGGTTACATGTTTACTAGAGGTTGTATATAGTAAAGAAGGGTAAAAAAATTCATTGGTTATCTTACAGTTATTTTCTTATACGCATTGAAATGTTATGTGAAGTTATAACTGTATAAATGGACTAGATCAAACTTAATTTACGCCAAGCATTTCCTTATTTGAAACTAATATAAATTTTGTACAATTGTTTTAAAGGTGCAATTTAAGAAATACTAATATGGAAAATCAATGGTGGTATGACACCACAAGTGTTTTACAATATTTGGATCTTTTAAAGATTGATGCAGCATGAGTATTAATATACCAATTCAGTTCCTTTATTTTTATTATTCTCAACACCTTAATACGTTCGCATAGAGTATCTACGTCTTCTTGCACGTTCCAAGGTCTGTCATAATTTTCGACTGAATCCATTAACATCTTAAAAATGTGTTTCCAATTATTTCACCAACTTATTGATATAGGAATATGTGGTGTGAGTGCCAATGAGACAACTCTCCATCCAAATAACAATTTAAAAATTAAACCATTATAGGTTAAAGTACGGCCTTCAACACGGAGCCTTGGCTCACACCAAACAACAAGCTATAAAGGGCCCCAAAATTACTAGTGTAAAACCATTCAAACGGGAAAACCAACGGTCTAATCTATATAAACAAAACGAGAAACGAGAAACACGTATATTTTACATAAACAAACGACAACTACTGTACATCAGATTCCTGACTTAGGACAGGTGCAAACATTTGCAGCGGGATTAAACGTTTTAATGGATCCAAACCTTCTCCCTTTCCTGAAACAATAGCATAACATCACAACAGAGAAAAACATACGATAAAATATCAATTGGCAGACTTAACTCAATCAAAAAACGTATGATTACACAATGAACGAATAAATTTGATCTGCGATATCTGAATACAAATGCACAGTTAATTAAATCTTAGAGACAAACATTCATGACCAAAAGGCTAACAAACAAATTCAAACACACTGAGAAATATTTAACCAATCAATGTTCACTTTAGAAAAAAAACAGTTTTTTATAATCTTGAAGTTTATACAAATGTTGTAAGAATAAGTGAAAAATTGAAGATATTACAAATAATCAAAGCTGGTGTACAGACAAGATCCATATAAATAAAAAATGACAAAAAAGCATTATAAACAGTATCAACAGGTCGAATTAACAAGAAAATACGATTTCAGAGTACTCGCAGTTATAAATTATTAGCCTATTATGTCTTGTGTGTTTTTAATTATTCTGTCACTAGATTTATTAATTGCTTTAGTCCCGAGGACGAAGCTACTATTCTAATAAGATATTCACGCTTTCGTACTACGTTATGATTATCAGCTCTCTTTGGTTTCCGCATGATGTGTGAAATATTCTTTTTGCAAGAACGAGGAACAAATCCCTTACAGGAAGAGATATTCACTACGGACACAATTGAAATAATGTATTCAAGATCCGATCGAATACCATTATTGAATAACTTTGCCTCTTCTGAATAATTTAGCCAATTTATATAATGATAAGTCAAATTCAAATTTATAAATAAAATGAGGACATATATAAACAAGTTTCTGGGTGATCATCATCTCACTATGTATGCATATACACCAATAGTTGAAATACATATTATTGTCAATGACATAGAAAAATTTCCCTACCGTAATGCTTCATTTCTACTTCGGAATTGATAGTATATATAAGAAGGAAACTTACCGCTACTTCCAATACCGTAACCAGTACAAAGACCAAATTTTGCCTAGCAGATTGACCCAAGGCATTGTAATGTTTTCTAGAAAGCTGAAACCTGTGTAGCAATTATAATAGTATGGTCTTTTGGTAAGATAGCCTGTATACAGATAAGACATAACCTAAAGTTTATATTTTTTGCATTATTCAAGACTTGAGTGAACTCAATAAAAGCATATATATTTTTATAATTAAAGTATAGCTGTTGGTCAAATTATCTTTTCTCATGTTTTATTGGATGTCTTGGTGTATCATTTATTTTAAAGGAATATTTATATTGAAATACAAAAATTTCACTTCAAATGCAGTTTAGTAGTTTGTCTAGCTTGAAAACAAATCAATTGCTCTGACCAATCTATGGTTTTACATAAAAGTATGTCTTTATTATCAAAACACAATTCTTTTTCAAAATGAAACAATGAGGAGAGGGAGTACAAAACTATCAATCATTTGTTTCGTGTATACCGCTTTATTCATATCCAAAAAACAACCTCAGATAAGAATTAAAAATATAGGTAAGAACATTTTCATTTGAGAAGATATCAACAAATAGATTAAGTAATAAATGAAAATGTCATATATTAGTCACTAGAATTAACAATATGGAGTCTTCGTTTTTTAGAATATATGTTACTACCAGTCCAATTTGAGCTTGAATTATATGATATAGTATTTCGAGAAACGCTTTCTGTGTTTTCTATGCTTGAAATGGATGATTAAAAGATATTAAGTCAATATACCTATCCTGATGCTTTTATATATATGGAACCGCTACATCGACCTCAGTCAGAGAGAACAGACAAGAAAGTAAGATTTTGTTTTTGGACAAAATGCATGTAGGTCCTACGTTAAACTGTAACGTTATCATTAAGTACATTTTTGAGATAACTTATGTCTAAATTTTAAGCTTAAAGAAATAGAATCACTGCAATATTATCGTTGAAATATCTTTTAGATATTAACAAACATATTTGAAATATATTAGGAGTGCATAGTTGTCCTGTTGTTTAGATCAGACGTACTCATTGTTGTACTACATTGTACATGTACCAACCTTCCGGGAACCAATTCACTCTAAAATATAATACTCTATGTTCGGTAAATAAGTTGTGACACCATACAACTAATTCTAAATTTGTAAGGAGAAAAAAACTCAAATTAAATATCGAAGAACCCTTTAAAAAACTTATTTATGTTTCAACATTTCGTCGATTATAATTTAATAAAAAGATTCTGTCCACATCATCTATGCTTTCTGAAGAGAAGCCAAAATTTAGAACATATCTTTTGCCTCTGACTTGACCGGTATTCTGTTTTCCACCTGAAAATAGAGATACCAAAATAAATAGTTTCACTCTTACATATATAAGTGTTCGGTTAAGTAGTGAAATTCACACTCTGGCGAAACGACACAGTAATATCTTTTAAAGTGAATTTATCAATACCATTAACATTAAAAAGCGTTCAGTTAAAGAGTTTTAGTTTCAAAAGCGTGTTTACTATTCGATATCATTTACCAAATTTCTAAACGAAATCTTGTGAAACCAAAAGTGATTAGTAATATTTAAAAGAGGCAATAGAGAGGAAATGATCAGCACAAAATCAAAAGGTCTGTCCGTTGGAAAATAGAAAATGGTAAAACCAAATAAAACAGTCTATCCCGTATATACATTTTTTTTAATAGTTAATGTTTATGACATGTCATACCTGTATTACTTCTTATATGATATCATTTCTCTTAGTATAGTATGAATCCAACAGAACATAATTTAAAGTTTTAATCATAAAGAATATATGAAGGTTAATTAAGCAATGCTTACAGAAATTAGCATTATTGAAAAATCCTAAAAAACAATGATCGACTTGCTTTTAAACCAAGCATAGCTTGCTGAATCGATCTTTCATGCCAAAACATAAGGCGACCTTTTCCTTAAAAGGCCAAGGATAATCTTTTATCAATTTAAACTGCTAAAAACATGATTAATGAACATTTGTCTCCAAGCACTTTTCTATTGAAGCTTTTTATCCCATCGAATTGGAGATAAAGGATACTACAGATACTGTTAAGTCGGCTTCATATCTTGACTTTTATCTAGAAATTAACAATGAGGGTCGGTTGAAAACAAAACTTTATGACCAAAGAGATGATTTCAGCTTTCCTATTGTGAACTTTCCATTTCTAAGTAGCAACATTCCAACAGCACCTGCATACGGGGTATATATCTTCCAATTGATACTATATTCCCGTGCTTGCATTTCCTATCATGATTTTCTTGATAGAGGGTTACTGCTCACAAGGAAGCTATTAAACCAAGAGTTCCAAATGGTGAAGTTGAAATCATCATCCCTTCGTAAATTTTACGGACGCCATCACGAGTTGGTTGACCGTTATGGAATAACCGTTTCACAAATGATATCGGATATGTTCTTTACGTCGTAACTACAATCTCCTTCCCTTTCATGCATGTGACCTACCGAATTAGACTATTTACCGGATTTGTAATCACATAAGCAACACCACGGGTGCCACATATGGAGCAGGATCTGCTTACCCTTCCGGAGCACCTGAGATCACCCCTATTTTTTGGTGGGGTTCGTGTTGTTTATTCTTTGGTTTTCTGTGTTGTGTCATGTGTGCTATTGTTTTGCTGTTTGTCTTTTTCATTTATAGCCATGGCTTTGTCAGTTTGTTTTGGATTTGTGGGTTTGACTGTCCCTTTGGTATCTTTCGTCCCTCTTTTACGGTTGCCAAAAATATCATCATCTGCAAATAGTCATCATTATTTGGGTTTTATTTAGATAATTACATCAAATTTGGCAATATCAGGCTGGATTTAAACTGTTAGAATTTGAAAGGGATAATAAAGTACTAACAAATCTACTTGTAACATTGTATATATATCAAGTAATATTTATGAAATATTTCTTATTTGAATTTCATTTCAATGTTGAAATGCAAATATGAAAATTATTTACGATATTGAAATATGCTCATTGCATTCGATGGTACTTGATTGGCATTTTCACATCAAGGAAACAGAAATAAATCTACTTCCGTTTTCCGATTAAAAGGTGTTAAATATGTTAATTGCTGTTTTTGTTGAAGAAGTGATAATTTTGTTAATTATTGTTTTGGTTTATAAAGTGCTTAACATGATAATAAGATTAACCTTGGTGCCTATTATTATGTATACTATTTGCAAATACACAAATATATAAAAACATTTATGGAACCACATTTTTTTTTATCAAATATTAAATGATTTTTTAAGCTTCAGAATATTGAGTATTGAATAACATTCCTTAAAATTTAGATTGTATGTACTCTTTTTCTTTTCTTTTTCAATCAATGAAAGATGAAGTGTTTCATTGTTAAGAATATAGTTATCCTTCTTTATACAGTTATAAAATTGATGTATATATTGCAGTACCCATCTCGTGTTAGCCAAAGCAACCATTTTTTTTATTAAATTTTTTTTTTAGAAAAATAGAAGTCCCCCACAGAGTTAATGCATTTCCTTCGCCTGATTTTGTTGTAATATGTATACAGAAAAGTATGCGCAAATAGTAAAAAGTATAGATATTTGTTTTCAACTCGAAAAGGAGGGTTATATATTTTGGTTCATACGAACTGATTTTCATGTTTGGTTCGGACAATAAAAAATGTGTGGGTGTCTGTATTTCTTAACCAGCCACACAATTATCTATAGATATCTGTATCACAGGAATTATTTAATTTGATGATTCATTTATTGTAAATAAATAAATATTTCGTTAAGTATCTAGTTATTAATCTACAGTGAACGATTTTTTTCGGTTGACATGCATTCAAATAGGACATTGCCCAAAATCAATAGCGAAATTGAAATAGGTTTCTTTCCTTTGAAACAACTTGATCGTCCCTTCCATATAAACGAATCAAGAACTAATTGGTCAAGTGCTGTTGTCGGTTTAAAATAAGATAAATACGTTATTTGCTGTGGGTTTTTTTTAAACTGTTAAATATGTTAATAGCTGTTTTGTTTTAAAAAGTGTTAAACATTGGTAAAATGTTAACCTCGTTCCATATTCGAGTAAATATTGTTTGCAGTATTCGCTTTTATTTCACACATCCTTGTTGTGTTATATGTTGACCTATATAAACTATATATCGGTGAAAGTATCTCCTCCTGGTTTAACTACATTTATTAATGTATAATTAACACATGCAAACTATGTTGTATTGTATATATTATCATCTCTGTAACTATGTTATTTAGTTAATGTGAATAAAGATCTATCTGTCTATATACCTTTTAGTTAGTGTTTTTTTTCATTTAAGTTTCCATTTTGGAAACTCCAGAATGTTGTGGGTTGAGTACATTTTCTGCACAAATGAGATCAACTCCAGTGCTAGATATAATTTGCTTGAACATTTCGATATAGTTATTTGATTTGACTATCGTTAAATGGGTTTTTTTTCTTTGACAATATGTTTCTTTACTTTATAAAGAACGCTTGATCGGAAATAAGTCCAACTTTGTAGGTTGCATTTGTAAAAAGGTTGGGATTGTTGTTACGATTTAAGGGAGATATCCGCCATCCTACGAAAACGGATATTCAATACAGTGAACCAACTCGTGATGGCGTCTGTACCAATTTAGGAACGGATGAGTTCAACTTCACCAGTTGAAACTCCTTATTTCATAGCTTCTTTGTAATCATCAATCCTATATCAGAAATATCATTATACAAGACCCGGACTATCGTATCAACTGGGAGATATATTCTCCGTATTTCGACGTTGCTTGATTCATAATAAAAAGAAATGGAAATTGCACAATCGAGAAACTGAAATCAACACTTTGAAGTTTTATTTCAAACCGATCCTAATTGTCAATTATATTTGTAGGTATTGATATGAGGCAGATCTTATTGTATCTTTATTATCCTTCATATCTAGTTCGATATGATAGATGCGTACGACAATGTAACAATATTTTGACTTATTTAGTGAAAAGCATTATTTATAAAGCGGAAAGTAAAGTTATGGATACTGCTCACTTTGTTTCTTTCTTCGTGCTAATTTTCTGTATAAATTCAGCTTCATATGAATAAAGGAACAATTCGGCAAGCAGATGGGTACAGTTGGTTGCCAAAATGATGACGGTTGTTACCTGAAAAACAAACCCTCAAAACGTTACAAATATGTTGTCAAAAAAGAAATCAAGTTTCTTAATAATGTCAGTTTCAGAGAATATTTGGTTTGAATCAGAATATTTTTTTTAAAAGAAAAATGTATTCCTCTCTAAGACTATAAAGACATGATGCTTGTATCTAAGTTGGACTTTCTTTTTATAAAACAAATCAGGACCAACGCTTTAAATTTGTCTTTTATTATTGATTTGATTGCTGATCAAATTGATGTTTTGAAATAGGACTCAACCATGAATATAAGTATACAGAGCATACCATATTTAGTGTTTAGTCTCAAATTTTTGAACTGATCATGTCAAAACCTGACAGTAATGCATGAAATATCTGTGATTATAAGGGGGATTGGTGTTCAGCTTATTCTACAAAAATATTTGATTCGGTTGTCACTCATTCTTATAAAATCACATCCAGTTAGTTGCATACGAAAAAGGGTCGAGCAAAAAATAATCCCTTGAATTTGACCGTTGTATGATAGTAGTCATACACTTTATTGCTGTTAAAATAAATCAGAATCAGAAATATATATATATAATGGATGTTTTAAGCACCATTATTTATTTATGTTTTATACTTGAGGTTACATGTTTACTAGAGGTTGTATACAGGAAAGAAGGGTAGAATATTTCATTGGTTATCTTACAGTTATTTTCTTATACGCATTGAAATGTAATGTGAAGTTGTGACTGTATTAATGGACTGGATAAAACTTTATGTTTGCCAAGCATTTCCTTATTTGAACTTATGTAAATTCTACACAATTGTTTTAAAGGTGCAATTTAACAAATACTGATATGGAACATCAATGGTGGTATGACACCACAAGTGTTTTATAATATTTGGATCTTTTAAAAAGTGATGCACAATGGGTGTTAATATACCAATTCAGTTCCTTTAATTCTAATTATTCTCAACACCTTAATACGTTCGGATAAGAGTATCTACGTCTTCTTGCACGTTCCAATGCCTGTAATAATTTTCGACTGAAGCCATCAACATCTTCAAATTGTGTTTTCAATTATTTCACCAACTTAGCCTCTTAGGTCGTGCGATGTTGTTAATTATCCTGTTACTATATTTATTCAGTGCTTTGGTCCCGAGTACGAAGCTACTATTCTAGTACGTTATTCACGCTTTCGTATTACGTCAAGAATATCAGCTTTCTTTGATTTCCACATGATGAGTGAAATATTATTTTCGCAAGAACGAGGAACAAATCCCTTACAGGAGGAGATATTCACTGCGGACACAATTGTAATAATGTATTTAAGATCCGATCGAATACCATTATTGAATAACTTTTCCTCTTCTGAATAATTTAGCCAGTGTATATAATGATAAGTAAAATCTAAATTTATAAATACAATGAGAACATATACAAACAAGTTTCTGGGTGATCACCATCTCACTATGTAAGCATATACACCAACAGTTAAAATACATATTATTGTCAATAATCTTGAAAAATTTCCCTACCGTAATGTCGGAATTTATAAGTATATCTAAGAAGGAGACTTACCGCATATATCCAATACCTTAACCAGTACAAAAACCTCATCTTGCCTAGCAGATTGATCCATCAAAGCACTGTAATGTTTTCTAGAAAGATGAAACTTGTGTAGCAATTATAATGGTATGCCGTTTTGGTAAGATACAATGTAGTTCTCATGTTTTTGGGGTTTATTGGTGTATCATTTTTTTTAAAGAAATATTTATATTGGAATTCCAAGATTTCACTTGAAATACAGTTTAGCAGTTTGTCTAGCTTGAAAACAATTCAATTGCTCTTACCGATCTATGGTTTTACATAAAAGTATGTCTTTATTATCAGAACACAATTCTTTTTCAAAATGAAACAATGAGGAAAGGGTGTACAAAATGTTCAATAATGTGTTTCGTTTAGACCTCTTTATTCATATTCAAAAAACAACATCAGATAAGAATTAGAAATATAGATAAGAACATTGGGTTGAGACGATATAAACAAATAAGATTAGTATAAATGAAAACGTCATATATTAGTCACTATAATAATCAATATCTTACTACCAGTCCAATTTGAGCTTGAATTTATGACATAGTATTCTAAGAAACGCTTTCTGTGTTTTCTATGCTTGAAATAATTGATTAAAATATATTAAGTAAATATACCAATCCTGATGCTTTTATATATATGGAAACACTACATCGACCTCAGTCAGAAAGAACAGACAAGAAAGTAAGATTTTGTTTTTGGACAAAATACATGTAGGACCTTCTTAAAGCTGTAACGTTGTCATTAAGTATGTTTTTGGGATAACTTGTATATAAATTTAAGGCTCAAAGAATTAGAATCACTGCAATATTCTTGTTGAAATATCTTTTGTTTAGATCAGACGTACTCATTTTTGTACTACATGTACCAACCTTCCGGGAACCAATTCGCTATAACATATAATACTGTATGATTGGTTAATAAGTTGTGTCATAATACAACTAATTTTAAATGTGAAAGGAGAAAAAAACTCAAATTAAATATCAAAGAACCCTTTAAAAAACTTATTTATGTTTCGACATTTCGCCAATTATAATTTCATAAAAAGATTTTGTCCACATCATCTATGCTTTCTGAAGAGAAGCCAACATTTAAAACATTACTATTACCTCTGACTTGACCTGTATTCTGTTTTTCACCTGAAAATAGAGATACCAAAATAAATAGTTTCACTCTTACATATATAAGTGTTCGGTTAAGTAGTGAAATTCTCACTCTGGCGAAACGACACAGTAATATCCTTCAAAGTAAATTGATCAATACCATTAACATTAAAAAAGCGTTCAGAAAGGGATAATAAAGTACTAACAAATCTGCTTGTAACATTGTATATATATCAAGTAATATTTATGAAATATTTCTTATTTGAATTTCATTTCAATGTTGAAATGCAAATATGAAAATTATTTGCGATATTGAAATATGCTGATTGTATTTGACCGTACTTGATTGGCATGTTCACATCAAGGAACCAGAAATAAATCTTCTTCTGGTCTTGGATTAAAAAGTGTTAAATATGTTAATTGTTGTTTTTGTTTAAAAAGTGTTAAATATGTTAATTTTTGTTTTGGTTTATAAAGTGCTAAACATGATAATAAGATTAACCTTGGTGCCTATACACCTTATCGCCATTTATTCCATTTCGGATAAGTTCTACAATTACACAACTTTTTCATCCAGTTCAAGCTATCTG
Source organism: Mytilus edulis (assembly GCA_019925275.1). Taxonomy (NCBI): domain Eukaryota; kingdom Metazoa; phylum Mollusca; class Bivalvia; order Mytilida; family Mytilidae; genus Mytilus; species Mytilus edulis. The sequence goes on from CM034358.1 coordinate 52,445,416, forward strand.
GGACCCTGTTTAAACAATTCATCATGCATGATACTTTTTAATGAGACTTGTTTAAACTACCGTAAATACTTCAAACAAAATATTTTTTTACTTCAATTTTTATTTCGAAAAAAGTGGATCATACTATATCAAAGTTTCTTGATGATCACTTTCTAAAGTTTTTTCTCCCGCAGCTCACTACTGATGACTTCCATTTTCCGGCCGGTGACCAAATACACAAATGCATAAAAACATTTATGAAACCACATTATTAGTTTTTTTGTTTTTTTTTATCAAATATTAAATGATTTTTTAAGCTTCAGAATATTGAGGATTGCTTAAAATCTAGATCACATCTCGATTTAGATATTTTGCGTTAGGTTGTTTCAATTTACAACTTGTTTGCTTATGACATATCTTCAATTCAGATGTAGGATTGTATGTACTTTTTTTTCTTCTTTTTTTTCAATCAATGAAAGATGAAGTTTTTCATTGTTAAGAATAGAGTTATCCTTCTTTATACAGTTATAAAGTTGATGTATTTATTGCAGTACCCATCCCGTTCGGACAAAGCAAACATTTGTTTAGTTGTTTTTGTTTAAGAAAAATAGAAGTCCCCCACAGAGTTAATGCATTTTCTCGCCTGATTTTGTTGTATTATGTATATAGAAGTATGCGCAAATAGTGAAAAGTATAGATATTTTCAACTTAAAAAGGAGGGTTACATACTTTGGTTCATACGAACAGAGTTTCACGTTTGGTTCGGACAATAAAAGATTTGTGGGTGTCTGTGTCCCAATACCAGCCACACAATTATATATAGATCTCGGTATCACAGGATTTATTTAATTGGATGATTCATTTATTATAAATTAATAAATATTTCGTTAAGTATATAGTAATTAATCTACAGTGAACGATTTTTTCGGTTGACATGCACGCAAACAGGACATTGCCCCAAAATCAATAGTGAAATTGAAATAGGTTTCTTTCCTTCGAAACTACTTGATCGTCCCTTCCATATAAACGAATCAAGAACTAATTGGTCAAGTTCTGTTGTAGGTTTTAAATATGATAAATACATTATTTGCTGTTGGTTTTTTTTTATTTTAAAACTGTTAAATGTGTTAATAGCTGTTTTGTTTTAGAAAGTGTTAAACATTTCTAAAATTTTAACCTGATTCCATATTCGAGTAAATATTGTTTGCAGTATGCGCTTTAATTTCACACATCATTGTTGTGTTATATGTTTACCTATATAAACTATGTATCAGTGAAAGTCTCCTCCAAATTAAACTACATTTATTTATGTATAATTCACACGTGCAAAATATGGTGTATTGTATATATTATCATCTCTGTAACTATGTTATTTAGTTAATCAGAATAAAGATCTATCTATCCATCTACCTTTTGGTTAGTGTTTTTTTTTTATCTGAGTTTTGGAAACTTCAGAATGTTAAGAGTTGAGCACATTTTCTGCACAAATGAGAACAACTTCAGTGCTAGATATAATTTGCTTGAACATTTCGATATAGTTATTTGATTTGACTATCGTTAAATGTTTTTTTTTCGTTGACAATAAAATATCATTGTTTCTACACTTTGTAGAGTACGATTGATCGGTAATATGTCCAATTTGGTAGGTTGCATTTGTAAAAAGGTTGGGATTGTTGTTACAATTTAAGGGAGATATCCGCCATCCTACGAAAACGGATATCCAATACGGTGAACCAACTCGTGATGGCGTCTGTAACAATGAGAAACATTGGTGAAGATTATCCCAACTTAATTCCAGGTGGCGCTGTGGTAGATCAGGTCCAACAACATCTGTTTGTATGATAAGAAAGCCAGCATGCATTCATTGCCACATATGATACACATATACATGTTTGTGTATGCTGATAAATCTTAATTAAATTAAATTCTTTTGTTTTACTTTTATTTCATTTACTATTTAGTATATTAATGATAATTAGTTATCAAAGGTACCAGGATTATAATTTAGTACGCCAGACGCGCGTTTCGTCTACATAAGACTCATCAGTGACGCTCACATCGAAATATTAAAAAGCAAAACAAATACAAAGTTGAAGAGCATTGAGGGTACCAAAAATTCCAAAAAGTAAATGTGTCAAATTTTGAATACATTCCCTCAGTGACTTTCTCTACTTTACTTAGTATAGAAAGTCCTTGATTGCCTGAACTAAAGAAAAACTTCAGGTGTGCATGTGTATTATCATGCAGTGGAAGAAGCATGAGAGAGTTTTTTTAACATACTTACAATTAAAGATATAAATTAAATGAATGTATTTCTTTCTTTATTAAATTAAAAAAAAAAACGCAATGTAAAAGAGTCGTTAGATACATGTATATATTTATGAATATTTAATTATAATCAAATTGTTTACACAAATATATATAATATAGTATGATTTTTTCTTTTGTGGTATTCTTTATATAAATTTCATTAATTAAACTGGTAGAAATCTTTAAAATTGTCTACATGACAAATTAAAAACAACACCTAGCTTTCAATTTCTAATTAAAAGGGGGTTTTTCATTAATATTTAATTAACTTTAGTTTTTTTTTAATGAGAATCAAATGGCAGAAATCAGAATTTTGGAAATGACTGCACATTTTTCATCAAAATCAATAAAGATATACCTGAAACAAATAGGGTTAAAAAAATTCAGTACAAAAAATTACACAACAATAGATTTCTGAAATACCTGCGACTGGGAACAAAAAGTCAAAGTAAAGTGTCAAACCAAAATGAAAAGAGCAAGAAATCACCTACAAAATGTAACATAAATAAAGACCTCATTATTTGAGAGTATCTGTGTGACTGTGTTGCATGTTACAAATACGGGACTGACATCTCATTGTTAACATGTCTCTGTAGTTTACTTTGGCATGACAGTTTTCCTCTTTCAAGAGTTGAGTCAGTCAGAAGGCAAACAACATTAAATATGGAATATTTGTGGCAAGGTCACTTCTTTTGCTTGCCTCTTTATCAGATGGATTTAAAGCAAATAATACAGTATTAGCACTCAATGCCCATATACATCCCGAAACAAACTAATCACACTAGATCGGTTCAGTACTTGTCTGAGGTAATTTGGGAGGTACAAAATATAATTAGTGTTTGGCCAACAATAATGATAATAACTTCCGAATTACTTTTTAATTCGGATTTAAAGAACTTTTATAATTAATTGCTGAATGAAAAATATTTCAAACCGATCGTTCTTGACGAATTTCATATAATCTATAAAGATTGTTAAATTTTTATTTTTTTAAATTACAAATTAACTTTATTGAATATTAATTTTCACTTCAGTTTTCATAAATTAGTCGAAACTTGTAACTGATGTATGATCACTCTGCAAAAATAAATATCACAGCAAATTAAACTGTTTTTGCTAGCTGTCCATTCTTTTAGTTCTATAGTATATGCATTTGCATTATATTTTCGTTATTTAACGTTTTAATGCTGATATTTCATTTCTTTTTTTTAATGCAAAATGAAAAATAATAAATAGCAAAAAAAATTAAAAAAAATCAATATTGAAAAGAAAACAATTCCCACAAGTCATATATCATACATGTTATAGGACTATCAATTCTATGTGCTTTTTATATTTTTCCGTTTTGTTGCAAATGTCAATATCTTATTTAAAAATGTTAAAAACATATGTCCATCTCTATAAGACACACCAGGTACACAATATCAGTCAAAAGATATTAAGTAATAAAAAAACCTTCTTATTATAATTTGTATACAAATATAATCAATGTAATTCTCAATAGGATATAGATAAGAGATGCTGAGTGTTGGACCTGATCTACTGCACTGCAACCTGTGTTATCATTAAAGGGAAATAATTGACCAATGTTCCTCATTTAGGAAGGGATGAATTTAACTTCACCAGTTGAAACTCCTTATTTCATAGATTCTTTGTTATCATCGATCTTATATCCGAAATATCATAATACAAGACCCGGACTATCGTATTAACTGGGAGATATATTCCCCGTATTTCGACGTTGCTTAATTTATGCTAAAAAGAAATGGAAATTGCACAATCGGGAAACTGAAATCATCACAGTGACTTTAAAGTTTTATTTCAAACCGACCCTAATTTTCAATTATATTTGTAGGTAACGATATGAGGCAGATCTTGTTGTATCTTTATTATCCTTTATATCAAGCTCGATATGATAGATGCGTACGACATAGTAACAATATTTTGAATTATTTAGTAAAAGAGCATTATCTATAAAGCGGAAGGTAAAGTTATGGATACTGCTCACTTTATTTCTTTCTTCGTACTAATTTCCTGTATAAAGTCAGCCTCATATGAATAAAGGAACATTTCGGCAAGCAGATGGTTAGAGTTGGTTCCCATAGGAATAACGGTTGTTAGCTGATAAATAAATCCTCAAAACTTTACAGATATGTTGTCAAAAAAGAAATCAAGTTTCTTAATAATGTCAGTTATAGAGAATGTATGGTTTTGAAACAGAATATTTTTTTATAAATAAAAATGTATTCCTCTCTAAGACTAAAACGACATGATGCTTGTATCTACGTTGGACATTCTTTTTATAAAACAAATCAAGACCAACACTTTGAATTTGTCTTTAAGTATTGATTTGATTGCTGATCAAATTGATGACTTAAAATAGGACTCTACCCTGAATATAATTAGTAGACAGAGCATACCATATTTAGTGTTTTTTCTCAAATTTTTGAAATGATCATGTCAAAACTTTACAGTAATGATTGAAATAACCGTGAGTATAAGGTGGAATTGGTAATCAGCTTGTTCTACAAAAATATCTTATTAGGTTGTCACTAATTCATAGAAAGTCACACCCAGTTAGTTGCATACGAAAAAGGATCGAGCAAGGAATAATACTTAAACTTTAACCGTTGTATGATAGTAGTCATACATTTCATTGTTGTTTAAATAAATCAGAATCATAAATATATAAATATATATAAATAAAGGATGTTTCAAAGCACCATTATTTTTTTGTTTGATGTTTTTATATACTATACTTGAGGGTACATGTTTACTAGAGGTTGTATACAGTAAAGAAGGGTAGAAAATTTCTTATACGCATTGAAATGTTATGTGAAGTTGTAACTGAATAAATGGACTGGATCAAACTTTCTTTACGCCAAGCATTTCCTTATTTGAAACTAATATAAATTCTGCACAATTGTTTTAAAGGTGCAATTTAAGAAATACTAATATGGAAAATCAATGGTGGTATGACACCACAAGTGTTTTACAATATTTGGATCTTTGAAAGATTGATGCAGCATGGTTATTAATATACCAATTCAGTTCCTTTAATTCTAATTAAGAAATAATTCATGGCGGCTTGGATATATCGTGATTTTACCACGGGTTGGCCCTTTATGACAAATATTTTACCCTGAGCGATAGCGAGGGGTAAAATATCGGCATAAAGGGACAACCCGTGGTAAAATCTAGATATATTCAAGCCCCAATGAATTATTTCGATTCTAATAGGACAAATACGGTAATTCATTCGGATCGAAGCGCTCTAGGTAGAGGCTGACATTTGCCGTTCCCATAAAAAAACGCAACATTCAATTGGCGTAAAAGAACGGAACAAACTGAATTAGTGACATACTAAACTATTTACAATAATGATTTTAGAGAGTTTTGGGTGAATTTAATGATAATTTACTTATATGTCTTATATTTAAAAAAAAATTGGCTTATATCGCATTTTAGCATCGTTTGTTTACGTTTTCTAGTTGTGATGATTTTCGGTTTCACAAGCGTGTATTTTCCCGTAAAATGCTTATATTCTGACGTCGTTGTTCTATGACGTCAGGTAGCTCATTGATTAAAATACATATGACGTTGGAGTACAATAGGAACAGCCCTATCAATATATTCATATTTTACCACGGGTGTGTACTCAAAGCGTATGAAGGACGTCATGTTAGAATATTCTCAACACCCTAATACGTTCGGATATAGTATATACGTCTTCTTGCACGTTCAAATGTCTGTCATAATTTTCGACTGAATCCATTAACATCTTCAAATTGTGTTTCCAATTATTTCACCAACTTAGCCTCTTAGGTCATGTGTGTTGTTAATTATCCTGTTACTAGATTTTTTTAGTGCTTTGGTCCCGAGGACGAAGCTACTATTCTAGTTAGATATTCACGCTTTCATATTACGTCATAATTTTCAGCTCTCTTTGGTTTCCACATGATGTGTGAAATATTCTTTTTGCAAGAACGAGGAACGAATCCCTTACAGGAGGAGATATTCAGTACGGACACAATTGAAATAAATGTATTCAAGATCCGATCGAATACCATTATTGAATAACCTTACCTTTCCTGAATAATTTAGCCAGTGTATATAATGATAAGTCAAATAAGATAAAATGAGGACATATATAAACAAGTTTCTGGGTGATCAACATCTCACTATGTAAGCATATACACCAACAGTTAAAATACATATTATTGCCAATGATCTTGAACAATTTCCCTACCGTAATGCTTCATTTCTACTTTGGAGTATATCTAAGAAGGAGACTTACTGCATACTTCCAATGCCTTAACCAGTACAAAAACCTCATTTTGCCTAACATGATCCATCAAAGCACTGTAATGTTTTTTTAGAAAGCTGAAACTTGTGCAGCAATTATAATGGTGTGTCGTTTTGGTAAAATAACCTGTATACAGATAAGACATAACCTAAAGTTTATATGTTTTGCATTATTCAAGATTAGAGTGAACTCAATAAAAAAACACATATATTGATATTAGTTAAAGTATAGCTGTTGGTCAAATCATCTTTTGAGTTCTCATGGTTTATTGGGTTTCTTGGTGTATCATTTATTTTTAAGGAATATTTATATTGTAATTCCAAAATTTCACTTAAAATACAGTTTAGCAGTTTGTCTAGCTTGGAAACAATTCAATTGCTCTTACCGATCTATGGTTTTAAATAAAAGTATGTCTTTATTATCAGAACACAATTCTTTTTCAAAATGAAAAAATGAGGAAAGGATGTACAAAATGTTCACTCATGTGTTTCGTTTAGACCGCTTTATTCATATTCAAATAACAACATCAGATAAGAATTAGACATATAGGTAAGAACATTTGTGTTTGAGACAATATCAACAAATAAGTTTAGTATAAATGAAAACGTCATATATTAGTCACTAAAATAATCAATATCTTACTACCAGTCCCATTTGAGCTTGAATTATATGATATAGTATTTAAAGAAACGCTTTCTGTGTTTTCTATGCTTGAAATAATTGATTAAAAGATATTAAGTCAATATACCGATCCTGATGCTTTTATGTATATGGAACCACTACATCGAACTCAGTCAGAAAGAACAGACAATAAAGTAAGATTTTGTTTTTTTGACAAAATACATTTAGGACCTTCTTTAAGCTGTAACGTTGTCATTTAGTACATTTTTGGGATAACTTGTATATGCATTTAAAGCTTAGAGAATTAGAATTACTGCAATATTCTTGTTGAAATATCTTTTGTTTAGATCAGACGTACTCATTTTTGTACTACATGTACCAACCTTCCGGGAACCAATCACTCTAACATATATCACTCTATGATTGGTTAATAAGTTGTGTCACCATACAACTAATTTTAAATATGTATTGAGAAAAAAAACTCAAATTAAATATCAAAGAACCCTTAAAAAAATGTATTTATGTTTCAACATTTCGTCGATTATAATTTAATAAAAAGATGTTGTCTACATCATCTATGCTTTCTGAAGAGAAGCCAAAATTTAGAACATGACTATTACCTCTGACCTGACCTGTATTCTGTTTTTCACCTGAAAAATAGATACCAAAGAAATAGTTTCATTCTTACATATATAAGTGTTCGGTTAAGTAGTGAAATTCTCACTCTGGCGAAATGACACAGTAATATCTTTTAAAGCGTTCAGTTAAGAAGTTTTAGTTTCAAAAGCGTGTTTACTATTCGATAACAATTGCCAAATGTCTGATCGAAATCTTGTGAAACCAAAAGTGATTAGTAATATTTAAAGGAGGCGATAGAGAGGAAATGATCAACACTAAATCAAAAGGTCTTTCCGCCGGAAAATAGAAAATGGAAAATCGAAAAAGAATAGTCTATCTGGCATATACATTTTTTAAATAGTTATTAATGTGGATGACATGTCATACCTGTATTGCTTCTCATATGATATTATTTTTCTTAGTATCGTACATGTATGAATCCAACAGAACACAATATAAATAATTAATCAAAAAGAATATTTGGAGGTTAATTAAGCAATGCTTACAGAAATTAGCATTATTGAAAAATCCTGAAAAATAATGATTGAATTGCTTTAAAACCAAGTATAGCTTGCTGAATCGATCTTTCATGCCAAAAATAAGGCGACCTTTTCGTTAACAGGCCAAGGATAATCTTTTATCAATTAAAACTGCCAAAAAACATAATTAATGAACATTTGGGTTCAAGTACTTTTCTATTGAAGCGCTTACGGTTGTCAAAAATATCACCATCTGCAAATAGTCATCGTTATTTTGGGCTTTGTTTAAATAATCACATCAAATTGTGCTAATATCAGGCTGGATTTGAATTGTTAGAATTTGAAAGGGATAATAAAGTACTATCAAATCTGCTTGTAACATTGTATATATATCAAGTAATATAAATGAAATATTTCTTATTTGAATTTCATTTCAATGTTGAAATGCAAATATGAAAATTGTTTGCGATATTGAAATATGCTCATTGCATTCGACGGTACTTGATTGTCATTTTCACATCAAGGAACCAGAAATAAATCCACTTCCGTTTTCCGATTAAAAGGTGTTAAATATGTTAATTACTGTTTTTGTTGAAAAAGCGATAATTTTTGTAATTATTGTTTTGGTTTATAAAGTGCTAAACAAGATAATAAGGTTAACCTTGGTGCCTATTAGTATGTATACTGTTTGCAAATACACAAATATATAAAATCATTTATGGAACCACATTTATTAGTTTGGTGTTTTTATCAAATATTAAATGATTTTTTAAGCTTCAGAATATTGAGTATTGAATGAAATTCCTTAAAATCTAGATCACATTTCGATATAGATATTTTGCGGTAGATTGTTTCAATTAACAACTTGTATGACATTTCTTCAATTAAGGTGTATGATTGTATGTACTCTTTTTTCTTTTTTTTTCCAATCAATGAAAGATGAAGTTTTTCATTGTTAAGAATAGAGTTATCCTTCTTTATACAGTTATAAAGTTGATGTATTTATTGCAGTACCTATCACGTTTAGCCAAAGCAAACATTCTTTGTCTAATTTTTTTTTTAAAATAGAAGTCCCCCACAGAGTTAATGCATTTCCCCGCCTGATTTTGTTGTATTATGTATATAGAAGTATGCGCAAATAGTGAAAAGTATAGATATTTGTTTTCAACTCGAAAAGGAGGGTTATATATTTTGGTTCATACGAACAAAGTTTCAGGTTTTGTTCGGACACTAAAATTTTTGTGGATGTCTGTCTCCCGATACTAGCCACAAAATTACCCACAGATATCTGTATCATAGAATTTATTTAGTTGGATGATTCATTTATTGTATATAAATAAATATTTCGTTATTAATCTACAGTGAATGATTTTTGTCGGTCGACTTGCATTCAAACACGACATTGCCCGAAACTACTTGATTGTCCCTTCCATATACACGAATCAAGAACTAATTGGTCAAGTGCTGTTGTCGGTTTAAAATATGATAAATATGTTATTTGCTGTTTTTTTTTTTTTTTAAACTGTTAAATATGTTAATAGCTGTTTTGTTTTAGAAAGTGTTAAATATTTCTAAAATTTTAACCTCGTTCCATATTCGAGTAAATAGTTTTTGCAGTATGCGCTTTTATTTCACACATCCTTGTTGTATTATATGTTAACATATATAAAATATCAGTAAAAGTCTATGCTCCTGGTTATAAATTTATTTATTTATAATTCACACATGCAAAATATGTTGTATTGTATATATTATCATCTCTGTAACTATGTTACTTAGTTAATGAGTTAAAGATCTATCTGTCTATATACATTTCAGTTAGTGTTTTGTATTTGAGTTTCCATTTTGGAAACTTCAGGCTTTGCGGTCATAAAACTTTCGAGCATGATTTTTGTACTCAGACTGGAAAATCAACCAATCGAATTGCTGGATTTCATGTTCCGAGCATGTTTTTTGTGCTCCGAGCACTGAGCAAAGTTTTATGCCTTCCAGGCCTGAATGTTATGAGTTGAGTACATTTTCTACACAAATGAGATCAACTCCAGTGCTAGATATAATTTGTTTGAACATTTCGATATAGTCATTTGGTTTAACTATCGTTAAATGGTGGGTTTTTTCATTGACAATGAATTATCATTGTTTCTACACTTTATAGAGTACGATTGATAAATAATTCCAATTTGGTAGGTTGCGTTTGTAAAAAGGTTGGGATTGTTACGATTTAAGGGAGATATCCGCTATCCTACGGAAACGGATATTCAATACGGTCAACCAACTCTTGATGGCGTCTGTAACAATTTAGGAAGGGATGAATTCAACTTCACAAGTTGAAACTCCTGATTTCGTAGCTTCTTTGTTATCATCAATCCTCTATCAGAATTATTATTAAACAAGACCTGGACTATCGTATTAACTGGGAGATATATTCTCCGTATTTCGACGTTGCTTCAATTTTGCTACACAGAAATGGAAATTGCACAATCGGGAAACTGAAATCATCACTTAGAAGTTTTATTTTAAACCGACCCTTATTGTCAATTACATTTGTAGGTATTGATAAGAGACAGATCTTATTTTATCTTTATTATCCTTTATATCAAGCTCGTTATGATAGATGCGTACGATATAGTAACAATTTTTTGACTTATTTAGTGAAAGAGCATAATCTATAAACACCACTAAGAACATTAACCATAAACTTTCAGTCTATGAAAAATAAGAAACCTGAAATAGAACAAATAATCGAGTCCTGTGATCAAGACATCATCTATGGCGCAGAAACCTGGCTCTCAATTACTATATCACCATAAGAGTATATATCACCATCTAAATACACTGTTTACAACAAAAATAGAAAAGATGGATATGAAGGAGTATTGCTAGCAGTCTCAAATAAATAAATCTCATCACAAGTAACTGAATTTGACACAGACTGTGAAATAGATTGGGCAAAAATAACATCTCCAAACAATAAAACTTTATACCTAGGTGCGTACTATAGACCACCTTCAGATAAAGGGGAATCTTTAGGAAACATGGGTACATTGTATCTCTCTTAATACTGCATGCAAGGAAGCAAATGCAAACATCTGACTAAATGGTGACTTAAATCTCGGCCACATAAACTGGGAGAAAAACTTGATAGTACCTAATAAACCAGACTCAGCATTACACCAACAACTGCTTAATATTCTGGACGATAACAATTTAGAACAAGTAATAAACAAGACAACCAGGAGTGATATAACATTATACTTAATGTGCATGACAAACCCATCCTTTGTCAACAGAATTGAGACCCCCACCTATAGGAGGAAGTGACCACGACATGTATTCTGTGATATTAATTTTGCTTTACCAACACCAAAACAACACCCACATAAAGTACTGATTTACAAAAAAGCAAACTGGGAGAACATAAAGAAAGATCTTGAAATAATTCATGATTACTTAAAAGTGAACAAAAAAAAATGACTGTCGATGATCTGTAGAACACCTTCTAAACCAAAACGACAAAAACCATCAACAAAAACATACCTACCAAAGAAATTGGAAAAAAATCAAAACTACCATGGGTAAACAGAGACCTAAAAAGACTCATCAGAAAGACAAATAAACTTTACAAACAGAAAAAAACATGACTCATCCTACAACAGCAAATACAAAGAGATAAAGACTAAACTCCAAAAAGAGATGAGAAAAGCATATTGGGCACATATTGAAAATATGATCTGCATATAACCGGCATAAATGATTGTATAAAGCTTCAAGAAGACATGGAAGCAGCTATAAAATGGGAGAAATACTGGCTCATGTCTTTCCACCCGGACAAATGTAACATACTTAGAGTATCAACAAAGAAAAAATCAATACATTTGTATTACAACATGCATGACCATATCCTAGAACAAGTTCAATCTGCAAAATATTTAGGCATTACATTTTCTTCAGACCTCAAATGGAACAAACATATTCAACAATCAACAGCAAAAGCAAACCAATCATTAGCATTCTTTAGACGTAATCTAAAAATAAATTTAAAATTAGGTAAGGAAAGAGCCTACCAAACAATAGTCAGACCAAAACTAGAATACTGCTGTACAGTTTGGGATCCACACACCTTAATATATATATATAAATTGGAACAAGTACAAAGAAGAGATGAAAGATATACTTGCAACAGATATCACAATACCAGCAGTGTATCTAAAATGGCAATCCTTAAAAGAACGCAGACTAAAAACCAGACTCTAAATGTTGCACAAAGTCATCAACAATGAAATTGCAATACCATCGCAAGATATACTCATAAAACGCCAGTCTAGAACAAGAACTATCCATCAACAGACATACAGACAACTTCAGTGTAAAAAAGACACCAGGTCCTTTAAATTTTCTTTTTTCAGCCAAACAATAATGATTGGGACAAATTACCACCCGATATCTCAAACCAAACCTCTACATACAACTTTAAGGATGCACTCACTCATGAGGGGCTCCTTAAAACATACTCTCATCTGAAATAAATGTGCCTATTGTTTTTATCTTATAGTTATAAAAAATATATATAAAAAATTTAAAAATTAAAACTTAAAAAATTGTAATTTTTATAAATAGATAAAAGTAAAAAAAATGAAATTAACTTAAGGCGACCTCATACAGACATGCACCGGAAAGTAATCCCCAAAAAGTTGATGGTATTCCGTAACTAAAGAAGAAAGCGGAAAGTAAAGTTATGGATACTGCTCACTTTACTTTTCTTCGAACGAATTTCCCTTGTATAAAGTTAGCATCATATGAATAAAGAAACGATTCGGCAAACAGATGGGTACAGTTGGTTATAGCGATGAGAATTATAGCTGAAAATCAAATCCTCAAAACGTTACAAATATATTGTCAAAAAAGAAATCAAGTTTCTTAATAATGTCAGTTTCAGAGAATGTTTGGTTTTGAATCAGAATATTTTTTTACAAATAAAAATGTATACCTCTCTAAAACTAAAAAGACATGATGCTTGTATCTACGTTGGACATTATTTTTATAAAACAAATCAGGACCAACGCTTCAAATTTGTCTTTTATTATTGATTTGATTGCTGATCAAATTGATGTCTTGAAATAGGACTCAACCATGAATATAAGTATACAGAGCGTACCATATTTAGTGTTTTTTTCTCAAATTTTTTAAATGATCATGTCAAAACTTTACAGTAATGCATGAAATAACCGTGATTATAAGGTGGAATTGGTATCAGCTTATTCTACAAAAATGTCTTATTAGGTTGTCACTAATTCATAGAAAGTCACACCCAGTTAGTTGCATACGATAAAGGATCGAGCAAGATATAATACTTGAATTTTAACCGGTGTATGATAGTAGTCGTACATTTCATTGTTGTTTAAATAAATCAGAATCATAAATATATAAATATATATAAATAAAGGATGTTTCAAAGCACCATTATTATTTTTGTTTGATGTTTTTTAGACTTTACTTGAGGGTACATGTGTACTAGAGGTTGTATACAGTAAAGAAGGTGAAAAATTTCATTGGTTATCTTACAGTTTTTTTCTTATACGCATTGAAATGTTATGTGAAGTTGTAACTGTATACAAGGACTGGAACAAACTTAATTTACGCCAAGCTTTTCCTTATTTGAAACTAATATAAATCATGCACAATTGTTTTAAAGGTGCAATTTAAAAAATACTAATACGGAAAATCAATCGTGGTATGACACCACAAGTGTTTTACAATATTTGGATCTTTTAAAGATTGATGCACCATGGGTATTAATATACCAATTAAGTTCCTTTAAGTCGAATTATTCTCAACACCTTTAAAATACGTTCGGATATAGTATATACGTCCTTGCACGTTCCATGTCTGTCATAATTTTCGACTGAATCCATTAACAACTTCAAATTGTGTTTCCAATTATTTCACCAACTTAGCCTCTTAGGTAATGTGTGTTGTTAATTATCCTGTTACTAGATTTATTTAGTGCTTTGGTCCCGAGGACGAAGCTACTATTCTAATAAGATATTCACGCTTTCGTATTACTCATAATCTTCAGCTCTCTTTGGTTTCCACATGATGTGTGAAATATTCTTTTTGCAAGAACGAGGAACAAATCCCTTACAGAAGGAGATATTCAGTACGGACATAATTGCAAAAAATATATTCAAGATCCGATCGAATACCATTATTGAACAACTTTGCCTCTTCTGAATAATTTAGCCAGTCTATATAATGATAAGTTAAACTAAAATTTATAAAAAAAATTAGAACATATATAAACAAGTTTCTGGGTGATCATCATCTCACTATGTAAGCATATACACCAACAGTTAAAATACATATTATTGTCAATGATCTTGAAAAATTTCCCTACTGTAATGCTTCATTTCTACTTCAGAATTTATAAGTATATCTAAGAAGAAAGCTTACCGCATATATCCTATACCTTAACCAGTACAAAGATCACATCTTGTCTAGCAGATTGATCCATGAAAGCACTGTAATGTTTTCTAGAACTCAATAAAAACATATATATTGATATTAGTTAAAGTATAGCTGTTGGTCAAATTATCTTTTGAGTTCTCATGTTTTATTGGGTTACATTTATTTTAAAGGAATATTTATAATGGAATTCAAAAATTTCACTTGAAATACAGTTTAGCAGATTGTCTAGCTTGGAAACAAATCAATTACTCTTACCGATCTAAGGTTTAACATAAAGTATGTCTTTCTTATCAAAACACAATTCTTTTTGAAAATGAAACAATGAGGAGAGGGGGTACAAAACTATCAATCATGTGTTTCGTTTAGACCGCTTTATTCATATTTAAAGAACAACCTCAGATAAGAATTCGACATACAGTGCAGACCAAGCATTACATGTAGACGGGCCGAAAAAATTAACGCGGCGTTTACTCGCGTGCACTTCATGTAAACGCTGCGTTAAATGTGCGTTAACTCCGAAACTGCAGTAGACATTAAAAGTAAAAGGGCGTTTACTTTCGCGTTTACCTCCGCGTTAACGCAAAAAACGGCGCGTCTTCTAATTTTGTAAAGAGTAAACGGGCGTTTACTTTCCCGTTTACCTCAGCATTAACGTGAAAAAATGCGCGTCTTCTATTTTCGTAATAAGTAAACGCGAGTTTACTATTTGTAGTAAACGCCCGTGAACGCAGATTGTCATCGTTACCTGTATACATTGACCTAAAATATGAAATGATAAGGAACATCAAAATTAATTGACCAACTGGTCATTTCCGCTTGACATATTGACGATTACAGTTATTTAAAAATGTCACACATTTGTATTTAATTGAACAATAATTATAGTAAATTTTTTGTTCTTCGCTAATAATAGTTTAAGTATGTTTATTCAAATACATGTAATTTAATCCTCACCAAAATCAAACAGTTTTCTCAGCTTAGACAGACTGACTCGTAAAACAAAATTATTTGATATCATTAACCAAAACTGACAATATTTACCCTTCAACAAATTATCTTATTCTATATAGAAGTAATTCAGTTATATTTTTATGCCATAATTGACCATATAATACAATTGACAGCAATTTGTGTACCAGCCTAACGGCCATGACATCTTTTTATTTAAAATATTGAATAGTAAACAAAATTCAATAAAAAGTAAAAACACAAAAATACTGACCTTTTTTTGAAATTTTCATTCATCAGACTAACTCGTTATATATAATTATTTGTTCGCAAACACCGAAACTGACCATATAAGCAATTTATTATGTAAATTCTATTTAGCCCGCATAGTAAATGAGTTATATTTTGATATTAAGATTGATTGTATAATAACAAAGATAGCAGTATTTGAATAGTATGACTAAAAAATTTTACTCGCATCCATTTAGAGTGTCAGCATGTCTTTTTTTTTATTCAATATATTGAATCGTAAACGAATTTCAGTAGTTTTCATACCTCAGACTGACTCCTATTATAAAATTATTTGTCCGCAACACTCAAAACTGACCATAATGGCATTTTATTATGTAAATCTATGTAGCTGCATAGTAAATGAGTTATATTTTCATGTAAGGATTGATTGTATAATAAAATAGGTACTAATATTTGAATATTATGACTAAATAAATTTGTTTGCATCAATTAAGAGTGCCAGCATGTCCTTTTTGTATTCAAAATATTGAATCGTAAACTAAATTCAATAGTTTTTATATCTCAGACTGACTCATATAAGAAAATTATTTGTCCGCAACAACCAAAACTGACCATTTTAGCATTTTATTATCTGAATCTATATAGCCGCATAGTAAACGAGTTATATTTTCATGTTAGGATTGATTGTATAATAAAATAGGTTCTAATATTTGAATATTATGACTAAAAAAATATTTCGTATCAATTTAGAGTGCCAGCATGTTCTTTTTGTATTCAAAATTATATATTGAATCGTAAACTAAACTCAATAGTTATCATATCTCAGACTGACTCATATAATAAAATTATTTGTCCGCAACAACCAAAACTGAATATTTATTAAAAAAATATAAGCATTGCATTATGTAAATCTATATAGTCGCATAGTAAATGAGTTATATTTTCATGTAAGGATTGATTGTATAATAAAATAGGTAGCAATATTTGAATATTATGACTAAAAACTTCGGTCGCATCAAATAAGAGTGCTTAGCATGTCCTTTTTTTATTCAAAATATTCGAAGAGACAATTATAAATGGGGAACGAAACAACGTAAACTATGATGTTTATATCCCATCATATAAAAATATTCTCCCGATGTCTCGGATAACCTTTCTTTCCGTATCGATATTTGCACATGTAACTTTTGAAAGGAAAATATAGAAAATCTGCCAATCAGTAATTTATAAAGTTAATGGACTTAATGAAAGTGCTTTTGTGTAATTTAATATTTCGAATTAAAAGAGTTTTTGAATTGTTCTGGTTTGAAACACATATACGTAAAATATTAAGACTAAAAGTCGTTTTTATAAAATAGATGTGCAAATGAATTTGAAGTTTATTTCTAAATTTACCCAATCAGTTAACGCGAAAAGTAAACGTGCGTTTACTTTCAAGTGCACGTAAAAATACACTTGTAAAATCTGTACTAAACGCCCGTTTACTTTTCAGCGCACGTAAAAATAAATTTGAAGAATTCTGAAGTAAACGCCCGTTTACTACTGACTAAACGGACACATAGTAAACGCCCGTTTACTAGGGTAGACATTAGAAATTTCCATTTCGACCACGTTAACGTAATTATAGTAAACGTGCGTTTACTAGTAAACGGGAGATTTGAAGTTTACTAACGAAATATGTGCACGCGGCGTTAACTTGCGTTTACTTTATGTAATGCTTGGTCTGCACCCAACTGTATAGGTAAGAACATTTTTATTTGAGACGATATCAACAAATAAATTTAGTAATAAATGAAAACGTCATATTAGACACTATAATTATCAACATCTTACTACCAGTCCAATTTGAGCTTGAGTTATATGATTTAGACAATATACGTATAGTGTCTTGAAATATGAAATTTATTTGTAGGCTTAGAAACGGGGGAAATGCGAGCTTTATCTGTATAGTAAAATAGCTGATTGCAGTATAAATAGCATTTCGAGAACCGCTTTCTGTGTTTTCTATGCTTGAAATAATTGATTAAAAGATATTAAGTCAATATACCAATCCTCATGCCTTTATATATACATGTATGAAACCACTACATCGACCTCAGTCATAAAGAACATACAAGAAAGTAAGATTTGTTTTGGACAAAATACATGTAGGTCCTACTTTAAGCTGTAACGTTGTCATAACTTATATCTAAATTTCAAGCTTAAAGAAATAGAATCACTGGAATATTCTTGTTGAAATATCTTTTAGATATTAACAAACATATTTGAAATTATATTAAGAGTGCATTGTTGTCCTGTTATTTAGATCAGACGTACTCATTTTTGTACTACATGTACCAACCTTCCGGGAATAAATTCGCTATAAAATGTAATACGTTATGTTCGGTTAATAGGTTGTTCCACCATACAACTATTTCTAAATGTGTAAGGAGAAAAAAACTCAAATTAAATATCAAAGAACCCTTTAAAAAACTTATTCATGTTTCGACATTTCGCCAATTATAATTTAATATAAAGATTTTGTCCACATCATCTATGCTTTCTGAAGAAAAGCCAAAATTTAGTACATGACTTTTACCTCTGACTTAACCTGTATTCTGCATCCACCTGAAAATAGAGATACCAAAAGAAATAGTTTCACTCTTACATATATAAGTGTTCGGTTAAGTAGTGAAATTCTCACTGTGGTGAAACGACACAGTAATATCTTCTAAAGTGAATTTATCAATACCATTAACATAAAAAGGCGTTCAGTTAAGAAGTTTTAGTTTCAAAAGCGTGTTTACTATTCGATAACATTTGCCAAATGTCTGATCGAAATCTTGTGAAACCAAAAGTGATTAGTAATAATTAAAGGAGGCGATAGAGAGGAAATGATCAGCACAAAATCAAAAGGTCTTTCCGCCGGAAAGTAGAAAATGCAAAAACCAAATAGAACAGTCTATTTCGTATATACATTTTTTTTAATAGTTAATGTTTATGGCATGTCATACCTGTATTGCTTCGTATATGATATTATTTCGATTAGTATCGTATGAATCCAACAGAACATAATTTAATTATTTAATCATCAAGAGAAGTTAATTAAACAATGCTTACAGAAATTATCATTATAGAAAAATTCTGAAAAAAAACATTGATTGAATTGCTTTTAAACCAAGTATAGCTTGCTGAATCGATCTTTCATGCAAAAAATAAGGCGACCTTTTCGTTAACAAGCCAATGATAATCTTTTATCAATTTAAATTGCCTAAAACATGATTAATGAACATTTGTTTTCTAATACTTTTCTATTGACGCTTTTACGGTTGCCAATAATGATCACCATCTGCAAATAGTCATCATTATTTGGGCTTTGTTTAGATAATCACTTCAAATTGTGTCAATATCAGGCTGGATTTAAATTGTTAGAATTTATAAGCGATAATAAAGTACTTACAATTCTGCTTGTAACATTGTATATATATGAAATAATATTTATAAAGTAATATTTATGAAATATTTCTTATTTGAATTTCATTTCAATGTTGAAATGCAAATGTGAAAATTGTTTGCGATATTGAAATATGCTCATTGCATTCGACGGTACCTGATTAACATTTCAAATCAAGGAACCAGAAATAAATCTACTTCGGTTTTCGGATTAAAAAGTGTTAAACATGTTAATTGCTGTTTTTGTTTAAAAAGTGTTAAATATGTTAATTATTGTTTTGGTTTATGAGGTGTTAAACATGATAATAAGATTAACCTTGATCCTTATTAGAACATGTAGAATGCAAACTGTTTTCAAATACACAAATGCATAACAGTTTTATATGAAACCACATTATTAGGTTTTTTTTATCAAATATTAAATGATTTTTTAAGCGTCAGAAAGTTAAGGATTGAATTCCATTCCTTAAAATCTAGATCACGTTTCGATTTAGATATTTTGCGGAAGGTTGTTTCAATTTATAACTTGTTTGCTTAAGACATTTCTACAATTAAGGTGTAAGATTATATGTACTTTTTTCATTTCATTTTTTTTACAATCAATGAAATATGAAGTTTTTCACTGTCAAGAATTGAGTTATCCTTCTTTATACAGTTATAGAGATGACGGATTTATTGTAGTTACAATCCCTTATAGCCAAAGCAATCATTTTTTTAGTTTAATTTTTTTTGGAAAAAAAATGTCCTCCACAGATCTAGAGTTAATGTATTTTCCCCCGTCAGTTTTTGTTGTAGTATATATATAAAAGTATGCGCAAATAGTGAAAAGTATAGATATTTGTTTTCAACTCGAAAAGGAGGGTTATATATTTTGGTTCATACGAACAGAGTTTCATGTTTGGTTCGGAAAATAAACACTTGTTAACTCACAATAAGGTAAATTAATTACTTGGCTTAGTAGACATATATATTTTAAGTGTTCTGCATTTGTTGTATTAAACAAAGAGGTTACAATTGTCTTGATTAAGTGTCTAGAATAATAACCATGATCATCTCTTACAGTTGGTTATCATCTTAATAACGTGTTAAAGTATTCTTTTATTTGTCTTTATTAATATCACTTTTACTGTTACATTTTGTAAGTCCTTTTTTTAGATATTAATTTGACGTGACTCTGTGCTTATGTTAAACATCATACTTTGAATGACAAAATTATTTCATTTATTAATATTTCTTTTACTTATGGATCTTGTCATTTTGAACGTTGTTTTCCAGTTCGAGACACGTGTTAAGGCAATCATTTGAAAGCATGTACCATACTTATAGGCACAGGTTTAATGCGAACCGTTTCAAGTGTTGAAATATAATTTAGATGTGTGAGTTTTTATAATTTACTTGAGCAACATTCCTGTTTCCATTGAATTGTATTTCTTATAAATAATAGGCACAAATGAGGATATATTATAATGGAAGAAAATGGCACAAGGCACTACTCAGGTGACCCCTTTACTGCCCAAAAATATATGTTTAAATTTTGGTAAATGGTGTTGTTAACAAAGTCGAAACTAACTATTGTTTACTTTGCTTTTAGAAATATCATCAAATTATGATAATAAATCATCCTGCTACTCCAAATACGCAACTAATAAGTATGTTGAAAGATTCATGTCGTTTACCTATACTATGAATGTATATCAGGAAATTGATACTTAACGAAAATTCACCTGATTGAAATAGCTTCACTTGTATATAGATAGATGGAGTCATTTTCATTTTGCTCTGATATCTGAAATCATATGATACATACAAGTGTACAAATGATGTATCCGAAATAAGTTGGATTTGATAATATTTGAAATAGTTTACACGTTTTGACTTGCAAATACAATTGACTTTACTCAAATATTCGGGGTTTTTTTTTTAAATGCAATACATTTCAATGTATACATCAGGAGAACTATAAGCCGATGTTGTATGATTTTATATCTGCTTTCGGTAAACGGGGGATAAGCAAAACTTACTTTTATCGTTACGCTCATTACTAATATGTTGTAAGTCGAATAAGCATATTTTGCTCATGTGAAATTCACATGCATCAAATATTAAATTCATGTGAAGAAAATCCCTGGAGATTCACTTGAAAGAGCTCATACCTGAAACTCACGTGAAGAAAACTTACAAAATGTATTTCACGTGAAATTCATTTGAATTTTTAATACAAAGGAATTCAAAGTACAACTGAATTTTCTAATCAAATTTAAATCAAGAAAAAAACTATATTTTTTGTAAGTTTACTTAAAATTAGTGAGTTTCACTAGAGATTCACGTGGAACTCACATGAACTGATTTTTACTTGAGTTTCTAGTATAAGCTCGTAGGGGTTAAAATTGATATGAATCTTACATGTAATTCAAATGAATTTAAATTCAAGTGAAACTAATGTGAGTGGAATTCGCCTTTGTATGTATCAGAATCATGCTACTGGGAATATTTTTGTCTGTGTGCGATATATTTCTTAAACAAAGTGTTTCCTTTGATAACTGTAATGGCTAAATGTTAATATGTTTTTGTGATGGAATGTGCTGTTAAAGCCAGACTGTTGAAGTTTTCTGTAGAGTTCACAAAACAGCCAATTGGCGAAAGATACCAAAGAGACAGTCAAATTCATAGATAGAATATAAAATGACAACGTCAATGTTTAAGAAACGCAGTCATTCTGTTCCAATTATTATCAAAATGGTATAAAGGACATACCCGAACACTATTAACGAAGGATATTTCTTAGCCGCTTAACTCCATGTTTCTATCTTAATCAATTCTCAATTGCGTCAAAGCTTTAATACATACCCGGTTATTACGTAGCTACTTAAAACTTAAAACGGAAAAGAGTACATGATTAAAACAAAAAGTTCCAATGCAATAGTGTTGTAGTGGTACTAAAAAAGTCCAGGAAAACCTATAGCATCATCTATTTATATGAAAAAATATGTGTTGATTTTTTTCCGCACAAAAATAGTGCAGATAATGCTTGACATGATTAGTTATAACTTTACTCAAAGATATATAAACTTGACATAATGTATCGATTAGTAATGCATTTTCACAGGTTTATAATAATATTAGCTAGCTATTAAACCAGATTAAATCAATGTTGCAGAACATAAGCAAATGACTGTGCCAAGTCGGAAATATGACAGTTGTTTTCCATCGTGTCATTTGTTTGAGCTTACGATTTTTCCATTTAGTAAGGGAAAGTAAATCACAAAAATACTGATTTTCGAGGAAAATTCAATCGGAAAGTCCCTAATTACATGGCAAAATCAAATGACAAAACACATCAAAAGAATTAACAACACCCTGTCATATTCCTGACTTGGTACATGCATTTTCAAATGTAGAACATGGTGGATTGAACCTGATTTTATAGCGCTAACCTTTCACCAAATTTATAACGATGCATGAACAAAATAGACCTAATAAATAAAATAGTCAAAATATGAGTACAGCTGTCATCACTGTGTTACAATCTTAACACAAACAATTTTACAAAAAAGCACAAAAGCGTCTATCAAATAAAAGACATTTTTCGTTTTTAAATTACCTTGGAGTTCGGTATTTTTGTTGTATTTACCTTTTATATAATCCAGGTGTGATTATCTCCCGTCGACCAGACAGAAACCTAACTTAATATAAATCTAACATTACATATCGATGACATGTGTGAGGTCAGTTACTTACGTAAAATTATATGTATGTCAGAAATTAGTACTCCTTTAATGTCAATCTTTGTTTGCATTCGCTACATTTTTCTACCTCAATTTGTATTTGCACATTTGGCATGACTTTATAGAAAAATAAATATTTGAATTATTCAATAGAAAATAATACGATATTTCATGGTCATCATTCTTGGTATGCATTCATCCTAAAGTTAGCCATTAGAATTTCAGAGTAAAATGAAATAAATATAACAAAATTGCGAAAAGAAAAGTACAATCATTTAATTATCGGATTATTCTGTTAAGTGCCAGGGGGGGGGGGGGGGGGGGGGGGGGAAATGAGAGGTTTTTTTTAATATATTTTTTATATGACCGATAGAAAAGAACTGCATTTTAAAAAGTGTTATAAACCTTGGAATAGTTCAACTACGATATGCATCCTGTAAAATGCCAAATGATGAAATCACAGTTTGCTATTGTTTTGTAAATATATTAATATGAACTAGAACATGTAAAAGTCAAGTTTTTTTTCTTCTTTTTTATACTGACCATAGCTAAGTTTGTATAAATTATGAGCAACAAAGAATCAACGATGTAAAACAAAGGTAACTGTAGTACAGTATACCGCTGTTCAAAATACATAAATCGGTAGAAAAAAATTAAATCCGGGTTACAAACTAAAACTGAGGGAAACATTTCAAGAGTAGAATTTCCTCACCTTCCGGGAGCACCTAAGATATATTTACCATTGGCGTGAACAGTTGTTTTTCAACGTATTTGTTTGGTTGATCTTTTGTATCGCTCGAGTCTTTTTCAGCGTGTTCAGAAACGTTTATTTGAAAAATGAGATGATCTTTCTGGTGTTTTCTTTTTTAATTGATAAAGGCCTTTGAGCTTTGTTTGTTGATGGTCTTGATACTAGTCCACTGTTGTCATGATGATTTGTTTGGTTTGTTTGTTTGATTGTTTGTTTGTTGGTGTTTGTTTGTTTTATTGCTGTTGGGTTTTTTGGTTTTTTTTGTCAAAATATGATGATGAGAAATAGCCTTGCGGCTTGCAACAAATATCATACTTTTACTTTATACCTTAGCTGACAAACTTTTAGAAATTTTAGTTCTCAATGCTCTTCAACTTCGTATTTTATTTGGCATTTTTTAACTTTTTTGGATTCGAGCGTCACTGATGACTTTTTGTAGACGAAACGCGCGTCTGGCGTATATACAAAATTTAGTCCTGGTATCTATGATGAGTTTATTTAAGATTAACATGAAAAAGTCAAATAGTGAAAACATGTTCACTATTCTTACATACATCCAGGATAATGAAAAGCATTATATAACTACTAATAGGTACATGTGATTGCCTGCCTATACCATATCAAACTCAAAGGGGACCGACAGGTACGAATGGGATATTTATAGATTATCGTTGATCATCTCAACGAGATTGATTTTCTCGCTTGAGCTGGTACAGCGAATGTGAGAAAAGCAATCGAGTAGAGATGACCAATGATTATCTGTTTATCGCTATTTTACCTATGACGACGTTGTCAATTTCATGTCAATTTCGTTAGCAACGCCACGTGGCCTCCTTAGTTTTTAGCGATAATTTTTCCATCTCAAGCGAGAAGCATGATATGAAAATTATCACAAAAAAAGATCAAAGGAAAAATGGACAAAATAGCGATAATCAAACTTCTAAGTCGAAAACAACAAAGACAAGGTTGAGATTTGTTGACTTATCTTGGTAAAGGCACACAATATTGTTAGGTTGATTTTTGTAAGTGGTTTGTTTTTTTGTTTTTTGGTTATTTGTTTATTTATCAGAGACATAAAAAACATAAACGTCTTTAGTTATATCATCGATCAAATATATAGTTGCTTTATAGGACGAGACGGTAATGTGTCACATGGTCTATTATAGCAACGAGAAATACGAAATAAAATAAGTAATGTCATTAATCTGACGTCATACAACAATTAGAGTTGTCAATACGTTCTCGATGACGATGAATAAGAAGGAAACAATTGAAAATGCGTAGAAAAAGACCTAGTTCTTTTCATTTTCTATTTTATAATCATTTATACGTTAGGGGTTAGGTATCAACGCATATTTTAGTTTCCCATTTATATATAGCAACGAAAGAACCAACCAATCTAATTACAAAATAGGAATAGTCAAAATACTGTCCCTGACGTTTCTCTAGTGAATGTTTACAAGACGTATGTAAATTATGCGACAGATCAAAAGTCTATAATATAAAATATTCGAATTTTTTTTTTTTACCGGAAACAGATTTAACTGAAAAACTGTAAAATCTCGTTAATTGATAAGGAAAGGCAAATCAAGGTAACAAATAAAAACTGAGATAATTCATAAGGAGTGAGGCCAGATGAGTTACAATGTAGCGTGCATTGGTAAACGAATTATTTTCAATACAGAAATGATTGCAATACTTTGTAGTATTGCTATACATGGGACAGGGTTCTAATCGAAATAATTTCAACTCGCATATTTGATTTTTTTATATGAATTGAACAAGACTTTTCTGATATTGACTTTTTTTATATTGAGATAAGACGTGGCACGGTACTTGTCTATCCCAAATTCATGTGTTTGGTTTTCATGTTATATTTGTTATTCTCGTGGTGTTTTGTATGATGCTTGGTCCGTTTCTGTGTGTGTTGCGTTTCGGTGTTGTGTCGTTGTTCTCCTCTTATATTTAATGCGTTTCCCTCGGTTTTGGTTTGTTACCCCGATTTTGTTTTTTGTCCGTGGATTTATGAGATTTGAACAGCGGTATACTACTGTTGCCTTTATTTCTCATTCCTGTTAGAAAATATTTAAATCGCATTTTAGTCTTAAATGACAAAATTGAGATAATAAATGCTCCCAATAATTTCTGAATTCAAAATCTATTCAAAAACGGTTATTTTTGTCTTAACATCAACCGACATATCTGACCAAAAAATAAAAAAGTCATGTTCAGTCGTTTGGTCAATTTTCAAACTTATCCGCTGCAGCAAACTCAGTCTGGGAATGAAAAAAATTCTGTAAATAACATAATAATGCCTCATGAAGTCTTTTAGGACCGTTTAAGTTCAAAATTGGTGAAGTGATAGTACCCGTCTCTGGACATGCTTGAAATATACCCATCCATTTCCATATGATTCATATATCATACAATTTATCTATCTCAACCAATATCAATCAGCAATCCCCGGGTGAATCCGCTACGCTAATTCTTAGATAAAGTAACGGAGTCGGACGAGTTGTGACGAATTCACCCAATATGTTGCAATAGAAAATAAGATAAGTTATGATTCCGACGACTGCACAGATTTAAGACAACGAAAATTTGTCACTAAAATGACTAGACATCGGCACAGACTTCTTGTAGAGCAATGTGTGTGTCAAGTGCACATGTTTTAGACAACTTTAAGTCAGATTCTAGTTAAAAAAGTAAAATGGAAAAAAATCGAACTCCGACGAAAATTCAATACATACAGTACTTAGTATCAAATGGCCAAATTGAAAGCAAAACACATTAAACGAATGGATAACAATTCTCATATTCCTGATTTGGTACAGGCATTTTCTTCTGTAGAAAAGGGTAGATAAAACCTGGTTATAGAGTTACTTGTACACGCATAAAGTTCGATTATATTGACAGCGATGTGTGAGCAAAACAAACAGACACAATAGTTAAACATGTCAAAAGTTGGAGTGCAGCATTTAGCATTGTGTTATAATCCTAATACTTTAGAAAGAAGAAAAAACACACTTTGAAGATGACTTTCTTTTTTTCTAGTTATACTGAGGTAAATAACAACTTTGACTAAAATATAACAAAGGTGTCAAAATTTTGACAATAACGCGCTATAATACGTATACTTTATATTAAATAAAAAAAAAATGTGTACAATAATTAACAAAGTTACCTTTACTGACATTTTGAGATATTAAAAGTTCTCAGTTATGATGATGATATCAGCTTATATTTATATATATTCCTATAATCTTAAATATAAGTGTTTGTCTAATCATCGAGTTAAAACCTAAGACTCATTTGTATCTTTGTATCGTCTGACTGTTAAGAAATAGGTATGTGTATGGACTATGATAAGGGTCAAGATGATATAATATCAAAATCATCTTTCATAGCAATCCAAACACACATCAGCCTTAACATTACTTAATGATCCAAACAGGTTGATTTTGCACCGACACACTAAACCTTTAACTATCTGAAATAAAGTAAAGCGACATATGCTTACCAAATAAACATCTCGTAAGGAAAATCAATGTAACAAAAAAATAAATTGTTAGAATCCCAAAGGAGGCCAGATGTGTCAGCGGGTTCTTGTGAATAACTTATATTCTGAAAACGATCATTTTGATCTTAAACTCGACCGAAAATTCAAATTTAAAAATATTTTAGTCATGAAAAGTCTTCAGGTCATTTTTAACACTTATTTGCTGCAGTAACATTAGTACTGCTCAGTCTGGAAATTGAGTAAATGACATATTGTGGATGCATTATTATTCACTCGATACTTATTATCGTGGATCTTGTGGGAACAGGTGAACCACGAAATAAAGTATTCCACGAATTACAAATTATCTTTTACGTAATATGCAGATTTTCGCAAAACAACGAAATAATGTATTCACAAAAATGCAGAATTTCCTCAATCCATAGAAGTTGGAACCCACGAATATAAATGATTCCAGAGTGATACTATTTTGTTTAGTCTTTTAAGTCTGTTCAAAATCGAACTTATAAAAAAGAAGATGTGGTATGATTGCCAATAATACATCTCTTCACAAGAGACAAAGATGACACAGATATTTACAATTATAGGTCATCGTACGACCTTCAACAATGAGCAAAACCCATACCTCATTGTCAGCTACAAAAGGCCCCGAAATGACATAGTAAAACAATTAAAACGGCCTTATTTATCTAAAAACAAATATGAACAAAAAAGTAACGCATAAACAAACAATCAATGAGTAACAAGCTTATGACTTGAGACAGGCACACATATACATAATGCGGGGTTAAATATGTAAGCGGGATCTCAACCCTCCCCTAACCGGGGACAGATGTATAACAGTACAACATAAGAAAGAACTATCAAATCAGTTGAAAAACTAATCAGACGGACAAAAATGCATGTGTACGTGGCCGGGTACTTGTATATCTCAACAACAAAAAGACACTAGGAACAGATCTGAAATATGTTAACTGACAGTTAGTTCAAAGCCACAAACAACTAATAAAAAAAATCATGCATCTAAGACTAAATTATCAATCCTTACACATCCAACTTCAAATGGATTAATTGTAAAGAAGTCATAAACAGTCAGAGAAAAACATGACCTTGTGCAATGTCATGGTACAGGTATCAACAGATTGTAGATCTATAAATGTGTATATGTATATAACATACTTGTTAAATTAAGTTTGCTTTTAATTAACTGATCACAAAATTAATATGTATATCAATAAAAACCATATCTAATGATCTTATTACAGTGTTGAATTGGTAACCTTTGAGGATTAGCATTTTTAAAGGAGCGATAAGTTTACCAGGATAATTTCTAAATTTCCGTGCACGGTTAAAAAACAGTTCCGTAAAAAACGAAGATGTGTTATTTACAGGTACAACCAAAGTTCAAAATCAAATCGTTATATCTATTGAAAAATTTAGTTTTAAGTTATTAATAGTAACCAGATCCCTGGTTTAATAGGTTACCAGTAATACATAGATTACGTTCGTTAAAATCAAAAACGTGACAATAAACAGTGACATAGCGAACGAGCTATGAAATATAAACACCGTAAAATGGTTTCAAAAGAACATCACCATCTAAAAATTGGAAAATATATTTAAAATCAAATTTTAGTGTGGAGTTTCCCGTTTAGAGCCGAAATATATAAATTTAGGAAAGGAGTGTTATTACCGTTTAAATTTTATTTATTTAACATAAGTTTGTTAAGGGGAAATTTCAGCAGTATACTTGTATTGAGAAAACACTTGATTATTTAACGAAACAAATCATCAAGATAACGTAATTTATCAATTAAATGCAATTCGATGGGTCTTTGCTGAGTTTAGTCATCAGCTGTGATTTGGTATAGTTCAATAACAAGTCTGCTATTAATAGGGCGCAATTAGTGCACATAGTGATACCGACAACCTGTACAGAAACTCTGTTGCAGAATTTACATTAATATTATCAAGGAGAAAATAACAGCTTCAGTCATCTCACACCTCCAGTAACATGAGTAAGTATATCTAGCATATTTACCTTTCTCATTAGAGAAGAAGACTTTAAATGAGTTGCAGCAAACATATTTGCGTTCATATTAACCAAACGACCATTTAATTAAATAGGATAAGTTTGATAAGATAGTGTGGAAGTGAAGTATAAAGTGTAGGAAAATCAAAACTGTCAAAAGGACCACCAAAATTATGTAATTTATATAAAACATCCAAAGAATTTCGTACACTCCAAAAATATTTTATTCCACTATGTTCATATATTAGTTTACTTGTTAGTAATCCTTCAATAGTTGAATACCGTACGCGTTTTCTTTGATGACAAAATGGCATCGGCCGAATTGTGACGAATGCAACCAATAATGCAATCCATATGTAATTGTTGGAAATTGGTTTAATTATAATTTAATTTTTTTTACAGATTTAAGACAACATAGCGCTAAAAAGTGACCTGAGAAGTCGGCATGGGGGCGATTTTTGTGAAAGGAAAACTTAATTAGACAAATTTAAGCCATATCTTTGTTAAACATGTTTTGTTATAGCAATCACAACCAAGTTACCGAACTCCGTAGAAAATTCAAAACAGAACGATCATAATGAGATGGCAAAATCAAAATTTAAAAGCAAATCAAACGAATGTATTACAAGTGTCATACCCCTGAAAAGGTGTCAAAATTTTGATAATAAGGCGCAATATAAAACTTATATATATCTTACAAAAATGCCCCACAAGGAAAACATGTGTACAATATTTAACAAAGTAACCTTTCCTGACATTTTGATATATCAAAAGTTCATAGTTATCACAATGGTAGCACCTTTGATATTATATTTCTATAACCTGAAAGATATCTTTTTGTCACATCATCTGATTAAAATGTTTGTTTTCTTTGTATTGTCTCATTGATTGGTATTTCGGACTTAGTTCCAAAATAAGAGTACGTCTGTACGTTCATCATTGACAAGGGGGAACCATGTCTACATTCAACGCAAAATAAACACAAAGCAAACTTAACGTCATTACATGATCGAAACAGGTTGTTTTATGGCGTTTATTATAATGTTGAGTTAAATCATTCAACGCCCTTCGGATCAACTGACTTTTATTTTCGTATTAATATGGTTTTAGTTTGCTACGATGTATCTTGTAGATCTGATTGTCTTTTAGTTCTTATGAATTTTGACATTGTCATTTTTATTTTTATTAATGCGTTTGAATGTTCCCTTATCATTTCTTTTAATGAAGATACAAGTGTGTTGTTACTTTTTTGTTTTATATATTTATACTGCAACGTCCTTCAAATACTAATTTTGCTAGTAGTTTCTCATTACGTTTCATCATACATGCATCTCACTGTGTTCATTATATTTGTTTTACCTCTAACAGACCTATGCTTATCTTACTTTTAACGACGTTTCCGCAAATAATTTCTATTTAATTTGATAAATGAGGTTACTTTCAAATGTGGTTATTGCTAACATATTTGATTGTATTTTAATACACGGTATTATATTGACATTAAAGAAATATAAATAACGATGTATTTACCAGAAAGACAAAAAAAAGTGTATCTAGAATAGAAGGTACCCTGGATTGATGAGCAATAAAACGTCGATGGCAGACGTTTGTGTTCAAAAAGACATTTGGACATTTGGTGGCAATTTTTTTCTGTTTAAGATTTGTTCACGTCTAATTTATGCAAATGATACTTTAATTGAACATTAATGGACTCGAAATACATGTTTAATTGTCGATTGTTCATGATGAAGTTTGGATTATGTTACGGAAAAAAAATAACATACCACTCAAATTGAGAATATGTATATGATTGGTGTCAAAGAGACAAAACCCTGACCAAATAGGAAAAAAGTGCAAAAGGCCGTAAATGAGTATTCAAAGCTGTAAGAAAATCCAGCATTTAGAGGGGGGACTTTAAAAATAGTCAAACGTATTCTGTAGACCAAACCGTCACCTTTCAAGCAAAAGCAATTACAAAATCCAATAATGTATGAAACATGTGAAAGTCATTGCTAGTTTTTCCAAAAAGTAACAAAGGTAAACAAAAAATTAATCACGAATTCAAAACTTGTTAAACCACTTTTACTGGCGTTCCGTTTGGTGACTTTTAACTAAACGTGTTAATAGGACAGACCAGATGTTTAGAAGATGAAGTATGCCAGATTTTAGTTTTTATATCAGAAATATATTAAGACGATATATGCTTACGATAGGAAAATCCTGTTAATTGATAAGGAAAGGCAAATCGAGGAATGAAACAAAAACTGATAGAATTGAAAACCAATTAATCAGGCCCCTGAACAATTGATGGTCTTTCTACATGGAAAGATATTATTTTATTCTAATATATTAAAAATCGGTTCAAAATGTAATAGTTGGAATCAAATGATAACTAATTGTACGATGAATTTTAAATTATATGGTGTCTAAACATTTTTTTTAAAGAAGGAAGATAATTTGTTACTTCCAGCTTTTAAATTTTCACTTCCGGTAATATTCGATAGTTTTCTGGACACTGATTCCAAAAAAATATGTTTAATTATGATTGTACATTACATGAGTACAAAAAATAGCTACTTCCGGTTCCCACAAGGTTAGTTCCTGTTGACTTTGGAAAGGTCATATTAGTTACAACCAAATGCAAAAGAACCTACGCTTTATAATATATTATTATGCAGTAAAAGCAAAGATAACATTCTAGAAAGTTAAATTTACCTCTGACATTGAACTCATTTTGAAGGTCATAAACCTAGGACCTAAAATCAAAAGATAGTAGGTCTTTATTATATATGGTGAATGAGATATTTCACGATACACGTGATTTAAAATATCAGAGGAGAGAAAACTCGAAATTAATGTAAGCGTAGCTGTCCAACAAAATGTATGTGCTATGAAAAGCGTAACTAACAATTTAGTAAAATATATTGTCGCTATATTTTACGGTTTTTGAAAAGAAGTGAAAATAAGCAAAAATCTAAGTTTAGAATATGACCTTGATATCTGACCGCTGACCTTGAACTCTTATTTTTTTTAACCGTAAATCAAAATACCCTAGATATCTTTCACTTAAGGTTTATCAGTTAAAAATGCATATCACTTATATCACATACATAAGGGGGATAACTCTCACATGGAGTGTTCGTAACACTTCAGTCAAAATAAAACGTAACATTATGATGATATAAAGAGCAATTTAAAAAAACAATTTGACGCTTTCTTTTACGGTTGCAAAGGAGATATCATAAGAAGAAACACTGTTCGGTAAAATGGGTCAGTTTTAAAAGCGTATGGACGCGACATCTTTTGAAACAAAAATACGGTGAAAGAAAAAAAAATAAGCGAAAGAAAAAAAAATAATCCTAACAAATCAATAGGTCGTTCCACGGAAAGGTAGTCAGAGCTAAAAAAAAAAAAAAAAAAAAAACAAATACTGATACCAGTTCTGAAAGGTCAATTTGATCTTAACATCAATAAAGGTTTTAAACAATGAATAATTGCGTCATGTTAAGTCTTTTTGGTCAATTTTTAGACTTATCCGCTGTAGCAAATTCAGTACTATTCAGTCTAGGAAATCTGTAAAGGATTTTTTAATTTCCAAGAGCTGCCTAGTTAAAAATGTTCGTTTCATGTCACATCTTGAGGACAAGCTTCTCCGGTTCACTCATCCACCGCAATAGCCACTCTATTCCAACAAATATGTCACGATAGGAAATATGTTTTTGTACGGTTCAGTCATTCATACTGGTATACACATAATGATTTAAACCAACAAAAAAGTGTCGCGAAATAGGGACTTCAGAAGCAGATACTGAGCTCGTTCTGGTAATTTTGGGATGGAAAACATGTGGATAGACAGCTTTATAACCAGATTTTTGATAAACACATGTTGACTATGACTTTAATAATTAGTTGTTAAACTGGTGTTATTAACCTTTATTTGACGATACAGAGGTGTCCAATATCTTGCCAAGAAAGCGCAATAAATCTATCATATATTGAACAAAAATACCCCACAAGGAAAACATGTGTACAATTATTACAAGCACTTTTCATGACATTTCATTAAATCAAAAGTTAACAGTTATCATCCTAATAGCAACTTCAATTTCTATATTCATATAAAGGTTTTATTTTAAGGATATGTTCTTGTCTTGCCATCGAGTTGAAATGTTAGGCTAGTTTGTATGGTCTGATTTATTATTATTTCACAAGATGTTGACAAATAAAAGTGTGTTTGTGCCATGTGTACTTTTATCTAGGACAAGGGGATACAATTTTAAATGACCTCTTTTGTCGCAATGTGTTTTGCAAAATATTTGCAGTGCAATAACATCAAAACAGCATAGGTAATAAATATTATGAGACAGAAATTACCTGCGAAAGGGGACGAAGTATGAATGAATTATTTGTTGTAACTTCAAAATCTAAATACCGTCACGTTTCCGATTTTGGTTTTGTAGGGAGTGATTGTACTTGTGACGTTATTTAAGGTGGTATGGGTGTCTTCCTCAATCTTGGATTGTAAAAAACAGAGAACCAAAGGTCCAGATTTCCATCAAGTTAGCAAAATTTGATACAGGAATGCAGATATTTAATGTGAATTTTCTTATAAGAACCAATTTATAAGAATATAACTTATAAATATTATTTTTGCAAATGTTAATTATTTTTGATTGTTTTTAAACTTTTTTTAAATTAGCATTTTAAGGGTAGGTAACTCTAAAACAATGCATTTTCTGAAGGATTCTACATGAAATTTTCCTATTTTGTATTTTAGCCGGAAAAAAACGTACGGTGACCCTATCTATTCTTTTGAGATTCTCAAAGCAGTGTCTGAAAGCTATCTTTTCCTTAAATATTCAACAATTCTATCATGTTGTTTAGTTTTTAATCACAAAATGGTTTTTTTCCTGTATAATCCATACAAAATGTGTCATTTTGTCCTGTTCTGTAGCTTGAGAAAATGCACGGTGACCTATCATTTTTTTATATTTTTTAACATTTATTAATAGATACTACGTTTTGGCAAAGTATGAACAAATTCTATCATTTTTATTTTAGACCCTCATACCACCTTAAGTTATGAAGTCATGTTCAATGTAAGCAAAGAACGCGATCATCATGTAACGTTTATGCATATCATAGACAAAGAATGATTTAAAATTTAAATTGATATTGTGTTCCTATATTAGACTACTAAAATTTTCATGTAATGTAGACGAGACCAGAAGAAGAAGGTACATTTCTGCGTTCTGCGCAAATGCGGGATTTCAGTAACCAATAAAGGTAACCATTTTGGTCCTCAATGATCTTCAACTTCGTACTTTATTTGGCCTTTTTAACTTTTTGGGATTTGACCGTCACTGATGAGTCTTTTGTAGACGAAACACACGTCTGGCGTACATACAAAACTTAGTCCTGGTATCTATGATGAGTTAATTTGACTTGATTCCCAATTTTTTTTTTCTTAATTTTCTACTGTAATTGGGGATTAATCCCCTTATGAGAGATATGCAATTTTGTATATATACAAAGAGGATACTTCCTTCACATCAATAAAATGTATTGTTGTATTAAATATGATAATATTTTGTATCAAGCTCAAAAATGTTGGTATCGATCTCAAAAACTAAGATATGTTGGTGACCTTCTGCTGTTGTTTCTTTTTTTATTTGGTCGGGTTGTTGTCTCTTTGACACATTCCCCATTTCCATTCTCAATTTTATTATTGAGAAGGGATATAGTTACATATAACATTAATGATGGCATATTTCAATATCAATATTGATTTACTCATATGGTCTTTGCATTTAAAACAAACAGATTTATTATAAAACCAGTTTTTTTTAATGATACCGGGGTTCTGTTCTTCTCATACATTTTATGACGTATTGATAACGGGGAAGATTATGCTAGACTTTCATATGATGAAGACATTATCTTTGAATCAGTTTAATTGAGCTAAGGAGCTTGAATGTCAGTAACTGCTTGTAGTCCTTCATTAAATTATGTATCACGGTCATCTTGCTTAGTTTCTTTTGTTACTTGTTCTGACACCAAACTCGGACTTCATGTCATCTGAGTTATACTGTGCTTATTGGTGTGTTTTTCTTTAGTTTACATTGGATAGATGTACACCAATAGGGGGTTGGGATTTAACAAATCATGATTATCCAACCGCATTTTTGCGCATGTACAAAATCAGTTATGTGTTTAAGAATTAAGACATCCATTTTCTTGAATTTCTAAAAAAAACAATTGAGAAGCCAGCTGAGGCCCACTTCCGGATGCAGGATTTTTTCGATGCGTTGACCAACCAATAGGGGACTTTCGGTTATTATCTGCTCTGGTCAGGGTTTGTCTCATTGACATATTCCCTATGTCCATTCTCGATTTAATTAAGACCATATGCGTCATAGTAAATGAATTATATTCTGAAATGGTCATTTTGATATTTAAATCAACAGAAAATTCTGACTAATAGATTATTAAGTCAAGCTTAAATATTTTAGCCAATTTTGTGTAAAGAGCGCATGTATAGACAGCTTTAAGCCAGATTCTTTAAAAACACATTTTGACGATAACTTAAATTGTTAGTTGTTATTTTGGTGTCACTAAGACATTTGTAACCTTTGTTTGAAAAAAAAATATACAAAAATGTCATTATCCTGCTAATAAAGCGTATTAACACTAATTAATATATATTGAGCACAAATGCCCCACAAGGCAAACATCTGTACACCAACAACGTATCTGGTCTGACAATTCCATAAATCGAAAGTCATAATAATAACAGCTTCGATAAAATTGAGAATGGAAATGGGGAATGTATCAAAGAGACAACAACCCGACCATAGAAAAAACAACAGCGGAAGGTCACCAACAGATCTTCAATGTAACGAGAAATTCCCGCACCCGGATACCTATATTCATATAAGGTTTAGTCTTAAGTGCCAGTATTTGTAAGAATTAGGCAATTTAAGAAAAAATCAAAACATGGTCAGAAAAAACCTACCGAGCTAATCATGCTATTTAATACTAACCATCATCCTGAGTTAAACATAATTTATGGAACGCCAAAACTGTCTTGTTATGACCATTTTCATTATATGATGTGCATTTACCTTTATATGATGTGCATTTACTTTTATATGCTGCGCTTTTACCTTTATATGATGTGCACTTGTCATTATATGATGTGCAAACACCTTTATATGATGTGCAAATATCCTTATATGATGTGCATATATCCTTATATGATGTGCAAACATCATTATATGATGTGCAAACATCATTATATTATGTGCAAACATACTTAAATGTGTGCATATATACTTATATGATGTGCAAATATACTTGTATGATGTGCAAATATACTTATATGATGTGCAACCATTCTTGTATGATGTGCAAATGTACTTATATTATGTGCAAAGATTCTTATATGATGTGCAAATGTACTTATATTATGTGCAAAGATCCTTATATGATGTGCAAATATCCTTATATTGTGTGTACATATCCTTATATGATGTGCAGTTTCCCTTATATTACGTGCAAACATCTTTATATGATGGGGTTGTGTCATTATATTATGTGCTTGTTATCTTATATTATGTGGTTAGGTTTACTTCATTATATGATGTCGAAACGTCATTATATGATGTGCTTTCATCGTCGTTATGGTCAATGAACATGATTACGATTAGAATGATTACTGTTTACGTCATAACTGATTCCGATCTGCTTCTGTTAACTATAAACCCGGCTCAAGTATGTGTCTATCGCTAGCGAAAGTGCAATTTATAGGGAAAATGAGACAAAGCAATTTAAAAAAATCTGCGTTACAAACATTTCGGTTGAAGATTATTAAGATCAATTAATACAGGAGCTAGATGAAGAAATTCCCGGCTGTTGGGAAATTGATAACTTTAAGAGCCTTTTATAGCTTGCTATTCGGTTTAAGCATAGGCTCCGTGTTGAAGGTCGTACTATAACCTATAATGGTTTCCTGTTACAAATTATGACTTCGATGGAGAGTTGTCTCAGTGGCTCTTATACCACATCTGCTTATTAATATTCATTGCAAAAGACACCATTGAAATCAATCTGTTTCAAAAATATTTCATAACAATAGCTATAAAATTATCTACTGATGCATACTATGACGAGATGGTTTGTTTTATAGAATGTTATTGAATAATATTAATCTGTAAATGGTAAGATGTATAATGTAGTATTGAATATGTACAATGATATTAAATCTAGTCTATCATATAATCTATAACAATAGCTATAAAATTATCTACTGATGCATACTATGGCGAGATGGTTTGTTTTATAGAATGTTATTGAATAATATTAATCTGTAAATGGGTAAGTATTATAAGTGTATTGAATATGTACAATGATATTAAATCTAGTCTATCATATAATCTATGCTACTAAAGGAAGAGACCGATTTCTTTGAGCCGCAACTCCTCTAAAACCATACCAAGTCGGCAATATTTGTGATATGACGTTTACATGTAGTGTTTTTTACTTTTAATTTGTTTTTGAACCAATCTTTTTTCCACAGAAAACGCCAATTATGTGAGAAAATACCCAATTTCGAAGACTGCAAGCTTAGTCGACGTAGTGCCCGCCAAAATCCGAAATGGCAATGTGGGTAATTATAAAAAAAAGAAAAAGTGGTATCTTTGCTAATGAGACAACTCTCCACAACAGACCAAATGACACAGAAATCAATAACTATACATTGTAGGTCACCATACGGTCTTCAACAATGAGCACATATTGGCATATACAGATTGTTTATTTTCAACTTATTTTAATGGAGATTTTTTTAACTGCTAATAAAATTCTGAAACATGAGTACTAGTATGTCAACAGATTTGAAGTAGCGTCAACGATTTCTGAGAAACAAGGGGTTAATTCCTGATGAAGTGTTTTAGATTTTTTTTTTGTCCGATTAGATCGGATTTTCACCATTGTGGTACTTATTTTGATCCTTTTCGGTAATGGCAACGAATTGTACGTAGACGATACAGTTATTGAGTTAAAAGGGAAAAAAAAACCACTGACACTTTGCCACACTTTTTCCAATTTAGGGTATTTAATATTTTTATTTTCCAACCGAGATGAATGGGGTGACGCCCGTCTTTTTCATTGTGTTCCCCTATTTGCCTCTTTAAAAAAATAGAATAAAAAGCATGGATAGTCGACCTTCGTATGGATAGAAACAAGTGCCTGTGCTTCGACGTACCTACAATGTAATAATACTAGTATCCGCTGTACCGATGATACACGGTAGTAATTATAATTCGGAATATTTTGCTTGCTTGTGACAATGGTGTTCGACAAGGAGAAAACTTATCACCTTTCCTATTTTATCTACTCTTGATTGACTAAAATAATTAATTAGTGACTAAAAATATTACAGGACTTAACCGACCATTGATTTTTTTATGTGATTGGGGGGGGGGGGGGGGGCAAGTTGTTTTGTAAATGTTTGATTCTAAATTTCTTGAAATAGATAAATAGATTTTATCTATTTCAGAAGGGAAGCGAAATAGTTTGTTTCCATTTAAAATGAGGAAAAAAAAAAACAATGATGAAACTTAAAAAAAAAAATAAACCATGGTTTTTTTTTGGATAAATTTCGAACAAGGAAATACACGTGCTCCTTCCCTCAAACTAGAGTTGGTGTCTAACACATTTATTTATTAATATAAAATGTACAGATCATCTGTTTAAGCTTTGGATACAAGGATCTGACAACACGTCATTTTATTTTCTGTCCTTGTATATATTACATCAGCCACTGAAATTTCAGCCTTCAAATTTTTGAAGGTGTGTATCAATCCAATAAAACCAGAGAATTGAGCAATTTAAATCTGGTGTCTAAATGAATTTAAAACACTGCATTTATTTATTTTTTACTGAGACCTGTTGTTCTCTTTTACAGATAGAGAGTGGTGTTTTGAATTTTTCAAAGTGAAGATTTGCGGCAGCGGCTTTTAATATTTTGCGTTTATTCTGGAAACATAATAGATTTAAAAGAAAAAGAAAAAATAGTGCAATGTGTCTGAATTATACTCTATATTTGACAATATAATAGACAAGAACATATATAATCAAAGTACTCAAGTATGAAAGTTGTTTGCGACTTCAGGGAACTTAGATTGGATTTGCCGTTTGTGGTTTCATTAATATTTACCACACTTTCATTCAATAATAGCATCAGATAAAAAATTCTCTGCGAGAAGAAATTGTTGAAACTAAATTTTCAGATTTTAACAATTCAGGTGAGCGAAACAAGGCGTAAAGGTTGATGACGAAGAATTCGCCAAAAAATTATACTGCGGCAAATTTATAACTATATAAAATTGAATGCCACTTTTCCATTCCAAAAATGATAAAATGAAAGGCCCCCTTTATTTATTCCTATCTATCCCCTCATTTTTTTGGTTACAAATGACCGGTTCCATATATGAGCCATTACTCTATCAGAGTCCGATTTTGTCCCAATTGTTTGTGTCTATCATGAGAATATATAAAGAGAAATTCGAACAGCTAAAATGATCACAAAGGCAATATTTACATAAATGAAAATACTAAACTTCGTGTAGAATTTTCTTATAGACAAAATGCTAACGTTAGGTATACCGAAATTGACAAATATAATGCCTTCCCTCGTTAAAACGATCATAGAGCATGATATAAAAGAATTATTTAATAAATTTAATAACCGTAACCGTACTGTAGACTTCGTATGTTTATTATTAAAGACCCGTCAATTTAAACAAAACTTTGCAATTCATATATATTTTTACAATTTTCCAACAGTATCAGATGTGATTTTTTGCATCTTAAAACGAGGTACTAACATGCCAAGGTTTATCTCAAGTTTCAACCATTTTCTAAATGGTAGCTATCGTGCGATTTGATCCTAATTAGTAGTAACGGTTACTCCGCAGAAGCAGATCGGAATCAGTTATGACGTAGACAGTAATCATTCTAATCGTAATCATGTTCATTGACCATAACGACGATGAAAGCACATCATATAATGACGTTTCGACGTCATATAATGAAGAAAATAAAACCACATAATATAAGATTACAAACACATAATATAATGACACAACCACATCATATAAAGATGTTTGCACATAATATAAGGGAAACTGCACATCATATAATGATATGTACACATCATATAGGTATATTTGCACAGTATATAAGTATATTTGCACATCATATAAGGATCTTTCAACATAAGATAAGTATATTTTCACATCATATAAGAATGTTTGCACATCATATAAGTATATTTGCACATCATATAATGATGTTTGCACATCATATAATGGAGTTTGCACATCATATAATGATGTTTGCACATCATATAATGATGTTTGCACATCATATAAGGATATTTGCACATCATATAAAGACGTTTGCACACCATATGATGACAAGTGCACATCATATAAAGGTGAATGCACATCATATAAAGGTAAATGCACAACACATAATGAAAAATGGGCATAATAAGACAGTGTTGGCGTTCCATAATAATTGGTCTTTCGTTTGTGTGTGTCTGGTTATATCAAATAACTTGGTTTGAAAATTGGATAGAATGATAGTAAACTACAGAGTTATCTCCCCTTATTCGTTAATTTCTAGTGCATTTCAGCCAAATTGTATCTTTTATTACCAGAACAGAAAACGGAAATGAATGTTATTTTTATGCATTTTATGAACTGAAATCAATGTCAAATTGGGTGGGTTTTTTTTGTCATGTTTTCACCACTGCCTGATTCTTAGGCAGACTGGCACTTTAAAATTATATGTTTTTGTCTAGTCATCGGGTTAACATGTTAGAATTCATTGTAATGTTTGATTGACGGTTGTTTCAGATTAAGTTAACACATTGTTTTGTGTCTGTACTTTACTCAGGGATAAGAGGATCTCATGTCCAAATCAATTTTAGAGTTAACTCAACACACAAAAGGCTTAACATCACTAAACGATCAGTTTGTTTGTACACGGTTCTGTTTTTATGTTATGTTAAATCTTGTAAACATGCATTGCCCTTCGGATCAGCTTAGTAGCATTCGTATTACCATGGTTTTAGTTTTCTGCATTTTTTGTAGGAGACGTGTTTGTCTTTTCGTTGATTTAAAGTTTTTGTATTGTCATTGTCGGTTTTTTTTATTAAGCAATTTAATGTTCCCTTTAACAAATTACAGTTTATAACGACCTTGACTGGCGACACGGCCCTTGGTACCCTTAGCATTGTGTACCTCTTTTAATGTAAAAACAGATGTTATGTAAGTATTTGTATTTGTTCATTTATCTTGCAATGTCCTCTGTTTAATAATGCTTTGCAATATTCTCTAGTTAATGGTGCTACTAAATGTTTTTCATTTTTTTCATTATATTTGTTTGACCCCTAATTAACCTTCATATCTGACATTTCAGGACATTTTCTGCTGCTGATTATATCTTAATAAATGTTTAATAAATTTGACATGTTTAAAATCAAATTGTATATTCAATACATTTTCAAGGATTTATCGAAATTGGAAAAAAAACAATGACGGTCTGTTTACTAGAAAGTTATTTAGTGTAGTAGGTACCCTTCAGTGGTTAATATGTAGTAAGATGAAATGGATTTTTTTTATACTTGGGTGCATAAGTATTTATTCAACCAAAAAATTTGACGTTTGAAGCTACATTTTTTTTTACAATTGTTTGCTTGTAATTTTGCTTTGAAATTGATTAAAGTATCAATATGTAAAAAAATAAGATGTGGTATGATTGCCAATGAGACAACTTTTGTCCGAAACTAAATGACACAGAAAATAAGAAGAGTTATAGGGCAACGTAAGGCCTTGTCAAATGAGCGAGGCCCATTCCACATACGCAGCACATTAGATATGTCTTTGACTATCCCAAATCAGGAGCCGTTATTCGGTGGTTTTCATTTATTGATGGTTACTTATTTGTTTTTCGTTCATTTTTTGTACATAGATTAGGCTGTTAAATTTTCATTTGAATTAGTATACATTTGTCACTTCAGGGCCTTTTTTAGCGTTTTATGCGGTTTGGGCTATGCTCATTGTTGAAGGCTGTACGGCGACCTATAGTTGGTACTTTCTGTGTCATTTCGGTTTGATATCTTGTGGGGAGTTTGCTCATGGGCAATCATACCATATCTTCTTTTTTATAAAGAAGTGATTGGATAAAGCGACAGTAAAAGTATGGGAAGTCAAAGATTGAAAAAGATATTTAACTTTAATAAAGATTACAATGGGGAGATGTTAATAACTTAGAGACATGAAATGGCGTGGATGTAACCAAACCATTTACAATAAGGGAAACACAATACTGAATAGTCAGCTATAAAATTATATTTGTCTTGCAAAAGCAAGGGCTCCATATGTGATGTACTTAATGAAAAGTAAAATACTGAAAATTCAATCAGAAAGTCCATAATCACATGGTAATATCAAATGACAAAACACATTACACGAATAGACACAACTGTCATACTCCTGACTTGGTACAGACATTTTCAAATGTAGAAAAATGTTGTTATATTTACATCGATGTGTTAAAAAAACAGACATAATAAACATGATAAATGTCAACTTAAATGACAATGATTTCGACAAATTGATCTTTCGTCAAATACATAGTCGGAATATCTAAATCTAACTAGATTGTTTTCCCTAATCTCCAATATTATTTCATGTATATATATATAACAAGGCTACATGAATTACCGTTTTTCAGAAGATAGCACATTAAAAGTATATTTTTTTCTTTAGTGACACAACGGTGACTGCGTGTTTAAATACGTGTATTCCTCTTCCCACTACATAAACATATTTAATATTGGAAACAATTCGATTGAAAATAAACGTACGGCTCTATTTGTAACATTAAACTAAACGAAAAAACAAAT
Organism: Mytilus edulis; assembly: GCA_019925275.1. Classification (NCBI taxonomy): domain Eukaryota; kingdom Metazoa; phylum Mollusca; class Bivalvia; order Mytilida; family Mytilidae; genus Mytilus; species Mytilus edulis. Next base: position 52,488,832 of record CM034358.1, read on the forward strand.
ATGACAACCTATCAAACAACGCCAACTATTCACAAATTAAAGACTTCTTACTGAGAACAGGCACATGAATAATCTGATGTTGTAAAACAATGTTAATTCCAACCCTCTAAAAAATTATGAAAACAATTGCAAATGAACAAACATCATCAACAAAGCACCAAAGAAAGAGAATTCATATCTGCTAAAAGTTGGTTCAAAGCAAATAATATTATATTCTTTATTGTTCTTCGTTTCACGACTATGTAACCTAACATGGAGGGGTTTTATAATCTATGGGTATCTTCGCTTGAATTCGAAGTAGCTAAATAAAACGACCGAAAAGTACCTCTTACTATTTTGATTGTTCATGTCGGCTGAACGCTAACATCAATAAAATGGACAATGGGAATTATTTTTTATCTCTGTGCTTTTACGCCCCGTTTAAGCACTATTATTGGACTATGTTGTGGCGGGCAGTTTTAATTGTTGAAGGAATCCTAAGTGTCCTGAGAAAAACAACAACCTTTGTTAAGAAAACTGACTGACCTTGTCAATTGAGATCGGGGTTCGAACTCAAAACCTTAGTGTTGACTGGCTAGTGACTACAGAAGTCACTTTTTAGACCACTAGACGAACGAGGCCCCGAAAATGTGTCAAAGAGATTACGACCAAACCCAACAGTAGAAAACCGCCAAAGGCCACACAAAGATGTCGTCAGGATTTACCATATACATATCGAACTCATAACTCTTTAGATGTCTTTAACTTTCCGTATTTGATAAGGTGATTTGATATGATTGGTTCGAGATAGCAATTCACCAGTGATCATTGACGTTTATCTAGCAAATATAGATCACAACATGGCATTAAACAATGAGCAAATCCATACCGAGTCCTAAAAATAAACGGCATCGTTACTACAAAATTATTTAAAACAGTTAAGAAAACACCAGCTACTTTATGTACGAAATAACAGCAACAATAAAAAAAAATTGTTTTGTTATAGGTTTTTATTCAATGGTAAATTGCATAATAAAACGAATATACTGAACATGACAAGAAAAAAACTATTAATATGTCTATGTATATCATTAACTTAGAGAATTTTTATTTCTGTTTAAATTATAGTTATAATTGCATATAAAATCATAGCCATTGCAGCACAATACATTCAAAATACTTCAGTTAACCTCGCGATATCAATATATAACTAAATGTTTATTTCATTGTTTAATGAATGTATTTCTGAACACATTCGTCTTTCTCATGTCGACAATGTCATATTGATGACGGGAGGTGTGGTACCCGAGGAAAACTCCATATTCAAGAAGGTAAACGGCAAGCTTAATCAATTAAGATCGGAGTTCTCGGCTTCTTGCTAGAACTTTTTTTTTAGAATTCACAAATTCAATGTTGACTGCAGATGAACCAATGTGGCAACTCAGCGTTTGAGACCGACCCGGATATGTATTAAGAATATATTACTTCTTATATTGATATCATAGAGTGTGTCGTCTCTTATGCACATCATTTGTATTTATCATTTAAATAACGTAAGGAAAAATAGTTTGTGAAAGGAACTTTATAGGGTGAAATATTCGTTTCAATATATTTTGCCCACTGTTATTATTAATAAAATACAATAATTATGGTTTATGTCTTTTCATGTATGATAAGAAACATCTGAAACTTAGAAATCTTTTGGAGGTACAGTCACAATGGATGATCTACGTATCGCAACAGTTGAAACAGATCTCCTTCGTCCATTTTCCGACTCCACAATGTCTTTAACACCACCTTGTGTATGTTGTGTTAAGTCGGATGCCGAATTTGATAAGCTAATATCAAAGTTATTACAAAACATTCTGATTTCGATTGACCCTTCTTTACATATTGATTTTCTTCTAGATAATAGCTTTTCTATGTCGAATCTTGATATATCTCCCTCACTCTCTGCAAGGTCATGCTTACCCTCTTTTTTCGTTCCTGGTGAATCGAGAAGACTATTACATCGGGATAACTCGGTACTGTTTGTCGCACACGAAGTCTCGGATTGTCTGTCGGACCTTTTCATCTTGCAAGTTTTAACCAGTTCATTGTCTAAAGTATCTAATTTTGATGAGTTTTTTGCCGGAGACTTTTTATTTTGTTCACTCGGAAATGTGTCCATACACCAAAATGACATGAGAAAACCTCGTCTTGGTTCGATAAGTATCCCTAAAGCACATGGTGTCAAAATTATGCCAGTCAATTGACATACTAAATTGAAATCTTCTAAAATTGGTATTTCAGAATTGAAATAAATCATCATTACGTCTGTTAACAGCAAACAAATACAAGGAACAACGTAAAAACAAATCTGTAAAAGTAAGGATAGCAAAAGTTGTCGAAGTAAGATAAAACTTTGTGGATATTCATTTAAATTAGATGGTTTCGTCAAGAAAGTTTTATAACCGTTTTTACCATTGATTGTACGTAAGCGGATAATCACTATACTGGTTAATAAAACAGTTATAACGAAAGGTATTTCTTTGACAATAAAATGAAGAACATAGAGTATGGTCATTCCCATTGAGGAAAGAAAATCTGACATCCATACAACGATACCATGACAAACGGACAATATTCCAGTCACAATTAAGGACAGTTGAAGATGCTGTGTAGTTGTCCGTTTCATAGAATGCAATGGAGATTTGATTCTACTCAGAAGTTGATATCGATTTATATTGAGGATCAAAATGCTGTATATGTACATGCCATCAAGGAAAAAAATGACAGTATCTGAAAAGAAAAAGGAATATAATTTAGCACATCATGTATACATATATAATCATATATATATATATATATTTAATTTAATTCAAATTCAAATAATATATTATAGATTTTTTTATATTTTCTTGCTGCTATCATGTCTATAAACACTTCTATAATAAGATGACATGCTCTTTTACACAATGCATTTGTTACAATTATCAATTAATTTTTGGACTGTATTTTGTAAGCTTACACACTGCACCAAAATCGTTATCTGTTGGTGGTATTTGCTCACTCATGTTACATTCTGAACATTAAGATTTAATTAGTCATTCATGGTCTATTTTATTTTAAAAGTGATTTTTTTTTAGACTTATGTTTTTCACACAATAAAACCTCTGAGTTTTCTAAACTTACCTAAACCAATTTGCAATTGACCGTAGACAGTGTTCGATCCTTCACTTTTGGCAAGGAAGCCATTAATAAAAAGACTGAAGCCTTTTATGATCATCGTTATTGAAGCTGAAATCATTGTTGAATCTGTTAAATTTCGTCGCTCTGAATTTTCAGTTGATATCCACAGAAATATACTATTAAAAACCATTCCCACAAAAGAAAAGAAAAAAATCACCCAGCAATACGCTTGATTGTTGAGATACACCTGCGTTGGCATATTGATAGCATATTGTGAGTGATATTTGTATGTTATTTTTATTTATACTCGGATAGTGTGAAAATTTGAATCTCATTTATTAATTTCGTGCGTCCGACGCGCTTTTCGAAAACAATAGATAGTTAAACCTTTATTTTCCCAAAATAGAATTCACAATTGACGTAATTACCACATATCCAGCACGTCTATATTATTTAGCAACTAATACATATTCGAATACCTAAGACACATTCACAGTACTTTTCCTGACATTTTATTTAAACCATTTTAACACCTAGGATTTGTTTTACGTAACTGCAGAATACTTAAACTATGTTTCATTTTAAAAGACAAATTAAAGCAAAAAATGAACTGTTTTGGATGCATCTAGGTGAGTATTGTATAAATAACTATATGAATTCCACGATTAGATATTCGTTAAAAATATGTCACTGTGTGTGATGTCCTGTGATTTCTGTCGTCCATGGAAGATGTTTTTTTGTTATTTTGCGGTTAACATGTTGTAACGACTATTATATTATTTATTTTTTGCGTTTCTATGTGATTAATATTATTGCGTTTGTTTGTGCTATATTTCTGTCACGTGGTGTTGTTATTTAAGCACTATTTTTTATCATTGCCATAAAGGCGAGAGGTTTGGCTAGCCATAAAACCAGGTTCAATCAACTTTTTTTTATTCAGATGTTCTGTACCAAGTCAGAAATTTGGCAGTTAAAATCACAAAAATACTGAACTCCGAGGACAATTCAAAAAGGAAAGTCCCTAATCAAATGGCAAAATCTTATGTTTAACCACATCATACAAATGGACAACAACTGTCACATTTTCGACTTGGTACAGGCATTTTTTAAAGTAGAAGATAATGCATTAAACCTGGTATAAAGCTAGCTAAACCTCTCACTAGTATGACAGTCGCACAAATTCCATTATATTGACAACGATGTGTGAACAAAATAAAGGACATTATAGGTGAAAATGGCAAAAAAGGGGTACAACAAATAACATTGTGTTATATTTTATTCATTCACTATAAAAACAAACAATAGGTAACGAGATAGCACAAAAAGGTATATAGACAAAGCATATTAGCAAAACATTAAAAACCAGAATACAAAAATTTGCCAGAGCACAATAACACACTGACGGGATGTATAAATACAGAGCCATGTATCGAAGAAATATAAAAAGGCATATTACAAAGCACATCACCCAAAACAGAAGACTAGAATACAAACATGTTTAACAATAGTACAAAAATGGGATTTATAAGTACAGAGCCACGTATCAAAGAACACAAAAAGTCATTAAGACAAAGTATATTAGCAAAAATTATAGAAAAGAATACGATGATTATCATAGAACATTAACACAATGCATGATTGGATCTATATTTATGTGCTCTACGCGTAGTTATTTTTAGGCGCATAGTACCTATTGTAAGAAACGGTTTTGATTTCGCGGGTAGTATTTAAGAAAAGGATCACGTTTTTTTCAGTTATCGAGGTTAGGCTGTGAACACGTTGATAACTAATACAGTGTAGACATATTTACAGTAGTGTATAATTGTTATGTAATTCAGTGATTAATTGAATGTGTACTAATTATAATATTTGTTATTTTTTTTTTTAGATATTATGGAAGGCCAGTGTACCATGAATTTTGCTTACATAGTGGACGTTACATATTTGCATTCAGTGGACAGTTAAATGACGATTTAGGAAATGTTAAGCTTGTATAATGTTTAATAAAATGGCATGGTCATCGTGCTGGACAAAATCAGAAATGTGTTTCTTATTTTATACCAAGTATGATATAGTATACAGTTTGGGTTTGAAGTAGGATTCAGAAATCAAGTAGTGATGTGCACATAAACACTTTATGTTCGTTTGAACAAGTGAATTAGAACATAAAATTCGTTTCTATGTATGTTGGCGTCTGTTTTTGTTGCACTTTAGTGTTTCTGTTGCTCATTTGTTTTCTTCTTACAGTTTATGTGTTTCCCTTGGTTTGAGGTAATACGATACAGTAGCAGGGGCAGATAATAACGGTTTCAAAACTTTTCGTGTTGTTTTCGCGACGTTGGTAGCCAGAACGTTATAATTTCGCGATGTTGCTAATAAGAACATTAATATTTCGCGACGTCGCTTTAAAAGAAGTCATATTTCGCGGAGCATTCTCTGACGTCATAAATTCCATTGCGCGAATTTCATAAAAAGTACCTGCTAAAAAAGTGTCCATGTCGTTTTTAAAAGACGGAGGAATCCACCGAAGAGCAGGGAGATCAAAGGAAATACTTGAGATGAACAAAAATAAATCAAATACAACTTTGCATAACGAAATTGAAGAAATGGTAATAGACACAGAAGAGAGTACTGACAGTATAACATGGAAAGACGGAAGAAGAATTGTGGAGCGTTTTAGCCTAGCACTGATAAACTACCAAAACTGCACGGCCCAGCAGAATCTGCTCAACATGCAGAAAGAAAATTGCAAGGATGTGGGGTCTATCTTACTATTCGTTGCTTAAACTGTAACATGCTGAATAACAATTTAACAAATAAGACACAATTCGGAACAAAAGCACCTGCAATAGCTTACTATGAGTATACGTAGCTGCTTAACGTCCAGCGGTATATATTTAATTGCACATTTATGACATCCAAATGTTATTTTAATGAAACTGAAAGACATGAGAAAACGTATGAACCCGTGATTAATGAAAAAAGTTTAACAAGATCTTTGGCGCGTATGGTAGCCTATCGGGTCTGGTGTTGGAAGATTTGAAATTCATACCCAAAGTCATTATTACGGCGTGTTATACATCTGTGCAATATTTTTCATGACGAGAACAGTTATTTTCATTTATTGATAAAGAATTTTTGAATTGAAAAAAAAATAGAATCATAATAGTTTGTGTTATTATTTTCTTTTTCTTGTATAGCATTTGGCAGACTGCAAATTTTCCGGAGAATTGTCATTGTACGGCCAAATTTAACAGACGATCAATAAAATAACAAAACTGACTGCATGTGAGAGATTCACATATGTAGACAAGGTCGTATAACACCCCTATTCGTAAATAAAATAATAAAAAATGAGAGTGTCTTATCCTGTTCCGGACTTGAAATTGGTACATAAAAAGTTCAGAGTTAAATTGATATTTTAATATTGTATGTGTATGTAAAAAGACAGTCAATAAAAGTCCGTTAAAAAGATTTCAAAAAATATATTGGTGTCGTTTTTGGTTTGAATTTAAGCAAAGTATAACCAATAGATGCAGAATTGTCACACATTATTTTGTTTAATTGGTTGTATTTTTTTTTTGTATATGAAACTGGATGTAATAGACGAAAACAAGAAAATGCCCGTTCACATGCTGTTAAAAGGGCTTGTAATTAAATAGTGTCGTTTGGTATTGTACATCATATTTGTAATTCATTCATTGTTTGTATTAAATCAGGCCGTAAGTTTCCCGTTTGGGTTGTTTTGCATTTGTCATGTAGGGGCCTTTCATAGATGACTATTCGGTATGGGTTATACTCATTGTTGAAGGCCGTTCGATGTCCTATAGTCGTTTACTTCTATGTCATTTGGTCTCTGGTTGAGATTTGCCCCATTAGTAATCATACCTCGTCTTATTTGTATAAGCATATCCCTTACACTTTAATGTATTGAGAGATAAAAATTGAAGTATCGGCAAATGTACACTAATAGCAGACAGACAGATCAAAAAGTGTATACACGTTAAAACTAATCGCTGTACATGTTAAGCTGGTGCGCAAATATGAAGTCGTGCAGTAGAGTAGTTTCTCAAAAAAGTAACAAACGTATAGTAAGACGATCGGACAAAAGAACAAAGTGTTTTCAATATAGCGCTACTTCTAGACAAAGAAGAACGCCATATTCACACATATACGCCGTATAAAAGGTAATGTAACTTATCTTGTGATTAAGACATCGTTCAAAATTATTCTCTAATACCTGCTACTGTACTTCCTATAAAATGTTATATAACAACTTTTTTTTTTGGTCGATTCAGACAAAAATGACATTAATTTAATTGCACGAAACAGCTCTCATTATAAAACAAAAAGTACTCCTTATAATTTAAATTGAAAAGATGATTATCTTTTGAATGTAAAAAGAAAAAAAATCAAAGTACGTTGGGGCCTTTTAAAGTTGACGATACGGTATCGTTTTTGTCATTGTTGAAGGTTCATTTATAGTTGTTCACATTTTGTCATGTCAGGGCCTTTGAAATAATGTTGTCTATCATCTTACAGTACATGAAGCAATTAAGAACTAATGTCGGACGGAGATGCACCTTTATACTTCTATCAGATTTTACTTTTTGCCGTACATCTGACTATGAATAAGTAATCTGCTAGAATCATTTTTATATCCTTTTTTTATTATGAAAAGGTTCCTGTCCAAATTTCGTTTCGTAAATATTTAGCACATTTTTTTTGCCATTTTATAAGTAACCATCTTATAAATTTTTACGATAAGTATCAGCGCTTTGAAAAACACCTGGATATACTTGACAGCGTACTCGTGTACGGCGGGAATGATTACACGACGTTGTTGCGATTAAAACTTAATATAACGTAATTTAGCGCCGTATTGACAGACGTCGTAAAAAGTTAAGGTGGTACCTAAGTAACCTAACACTACAGGGAGATAACTCTGTAAAGTTAGCTAAACGTTTTAATTACGTTGTGTTGTTTAAGCTTCTCAATGATCAAAATTGGTGTTTGTCAAATTGCTATATAACCAGTGTCATTTTTCTGACAAAACGGTTGGTTCAATTTTTTTTAAATTCTTAAATTTTTGTTAAAGTGTCAAAGTAAATACTGTGACAAAATTTTATGAAAATTAAACGAGCCAAATTAATTTTAGTGAAAGTGTTTGGTACCACCTTAAGGTATATGGCTTTTGAGCTCCGGTATATTACTGTTGTCCCTATTTATTTGTCACTTTTTAGGCTTGATAAGATATACACGCAAATTTTAAACGGGTATTTGTCCTTTCAAAAATATGTTTAAAAAAAATCAGTTTCTAAAAACTTAACTTTACGATTTAAACAATTTGAATCTGACAAGCATGGCTCTGATTATGACGAACAGATTTACCTAGTTAAAAAAATGTATAGGAGAATGCAGAATGTGCTTGAGTAAAATGCATTAAGGTATCCAACTTGTATTCAATTAGTGCAAGTAATTTTTACTAACATTCTTTTGATGTTGAATAAGAAACTACCTAATGCAACGGTTATTATCATTAAATTTCATTCAGTCATCTATAACCAGACAGAACGCTCCTAGTCCTATAAAGTAATGGTGATAATTTACATACATGACAATTAGCTGTAGGACAATAACCATCAAAACCAAGGAGTAAACAACGACTCATAAAACCAAAAGACATGTACATCAACAGTAACAAATAATAAATAAGAAACAACACGAATGCGTAATTTAAAATTTGATGTCTTCACATATTTTGATAGATATTAGAAATGGATCAACTTGTATGGGTGTCAATTTTCAAAGTAAATGATTGTTTCAGCAAACATAGGAGGCAAAGATTGACAGCATCATCCACGTTCTCAATAGCCATATATACATCTAAAGCATTTGAAGTTTGCTACATTTTTTTCGGCTCATAAACCACACTTTACATATCTGGAAAATACTGTGTCATAACTATCTTTTGTTTCTATTTAAGTGTGTTGATTTTGGAACTATTTTAAAATGCCCTTACCACCTCCTCAGGTGAACATACAATGCACGAATTAATTTGATCTATGATACACTATAAATACTACATCAATAAAATAAGGGATGATTAATCAAAGTAACAGTCTTATACCGCTGTGAAATGTTAATCAAATTCAGAAACAACAATAACAATGAACAAAAATCCGCTATTTACAAAAATATTATACACGGTCTATGATTGTTCTACGAGTCTCAATTTAATATAAATCAACTCCGAGGCTTTTAAGCAATTATTGAACATGTTTTGTAATAAATGTTTCATATATCTATCCTGATTACTACGAACCATCATATATTTGTTACTTGTGAAGATGTAGTTTTGTAGCTTCAATGTTCAGGTGACTTCAGGGTTATACAGGAGTGAATGGCTCCTTATATTCGTCGAAAGAAAGAGATTGAATTATTTCATCAAACATACACGAAAAACACCTGACATCAAATGACTCGGCCAAGAAGCCGGAATACAGAAAAAGAGAACATGTAGGATTCATTGCAGAATAACCAGTATATGATGTACATGGTTTCCTCGTCATACATTTAAATTTATAATTAGAGTCTACGGTAGTCACTGTTTTTTCAATCGCCCTAGAACAACTTTTCAACATATATTCAGTAATACACGAACGCTATTAACAATAATTAACTTATTTTGAGATCGCCCCAGTCATACAAACTGTCTAAATCTGACTGGTCTTCAAACTCATGTCAGAGTCCAGCAATAACTGTAAAGGAGTAGGTCCGGTAAGGACTCATTTTGGCCTCAAATTTCAGTTTTATCTGACGAAAGAATTTGACCACTTTTTAAACACTTAAGTGTCTATTTCACTTGATTCAATTATTTTTTGTGAAAGATTTTAACTGATTTAGTCATAAAAAAAGATCCGATTCAATCTCAAATATGAAAAATCTCTCAAATATGCAAAAAAACGTCACTTTTCAGATGTTTTTTGTCAAAAATGAAAGTGGCCGCATCCGTGTTCATCCACAACCTTTATATATGTTATGTATTATCATAAAATATAACTTACATTTCAATATTAAGGATGAACACGAATGCGGCCACTTTCGTTTTACACGGAAACCGTCTAAAATTTAACTAAAATGATAGAATTTTGAAGATTTCAGTAATTTAGCATGACTTAATGGTGCTACAACCCGATATATGTGCATTGTACTGCCAAAATCAGTCCATATTAATGTAGCAGAAGCATTCAACTGTCCAATAGATAACTAAAAGTTTACATTTTAACAATTTTGTAAAACTGTTATATTTTGGGGCCAAAAAGGGGTCTTACCGGACCTACTCCTTTCAAATTATAAGAAATGAATGCTATACGAGTATAGATAATGGCACCTTTTTCAGATTATCTTGCAATAATCAAGTCGTGATATTTCTCTGCGTCTTCGATGGTTGCAAAAACAATGATGAATCGTCAAAATGTATTCAAAACTGGATCAGTCAATCAAGATAACTGCCGATTGGTCATATTTCACTTAGTAAAAATCTAAGATTCGTTAATATTCTAGTATGTTAGAAATTCGCAAGAATGAGAGATTGATAACGGATATGCACTAATTTATTGTCGGTTTGTAGCTTATAATGCGTTGTTTAGAAAACAGTATTAAGTATATGTGAGTTGCAAGCACTCGGCAATAGAAATTTCTTATATTGCAATGCTCTATGTTATATAGATTAGTCCATGTGTACGGCCGAATGATAGATCACCGTAAGGACATATGTTGTTGTTGCTATGAAAACGTAAAAGCACAAAAAACGAACTCGGAGGAGAATTCAAAGCGGAAAGTCCATAATCAGATGCCAAAATCAAAAGCTCAAACACATCATACGAATGGATAACATCTATCATATTCCTGACTTGTTGCAGGCATTTTCTTATGTAGTTAAACCTTTCATTTTTATGACAGTCGCATGAAATTCCATTGAACACCACGTATTGACGTTTTTATAGTTTTGTAACTACTTTGTAGCCAGTTAAGTTACTCAGAATTTGGCAGTAAGATTTAATCATGACCATGTTCTTTTATTTTTGTTAGGATTTTTGTCGACACAGCGACTTTTTGTCGCGGATCTAGACATGTGATCTGATTTTTCGACATTTTCGGTGTGGCCAACATTTAGGTGGAAATATATTAGACAACAATGTAATAACAAACATCATATGTGTTTAAACATGTTGAATAATGCAATAATCGCTTATTTGTCTTCATACATATAAACAGTCTTGCGCAGCAATTGCAAATTTGTCGTAAAAACAAATACAGATTTATGCAAAATACTATACCGATTGTGCACTGTTTTGTACAATGAAGATAGAGCTACAAAGATAATCTACATTTAACATATAAAAACAGTGTAAACGTAGAACTGTCAGAACGAGTTCATGTGCAGACCTTTGATCTCTCAGAATATGGTGATGATTACGCGTGTACATATTTTTAGAGCGAAAAGTCTAATTTTATGCAACCTCGCTGACACAATAAAAGCAAAGTTATTGTTATTTTGTTCAACAGTTTGACTCTTTGAATTAACACTTTGAAATAACTGTTTATTTATTATATAAAAACATTAAACAATGCGTGAACAAACATCCGAGATAGATATGTGTTAATAAACATGATAACATGAATATATTTGTGGGTTGACCGCACTCTTAAATGTCTTCGGTCTACACAACACTGCAAACAAACTAACTACAAACTGCAATATACTGATTGCTTGATTGTTGGTTGCTTAACGTCCAGTGGGAAATATTTCATGCATTTTCAGGACGATACACTGAGAATTTAGGTTTGAATGGCCCCTTTAATACATATAGAACATAATGAAATTATGGAACCAGATCAACATGTATCATCCGCTGTATTTATCATGATTTGTACAAATTCGATGAGAAATTTAATTCGCTGCTGTCATAATTAATTAAAAGATCTTGAAATCATGGCTACACAGTTGCAGCTGTACCGTTATCGGCATATAATCCTTAACGGTCAAACATATGCTTGCGTTCGTAACACCTAAAAACGTTATTGTAATTTTCCACTCGTTATCCTTTCATCAATAGCTTCATTATAAGCTGCACACAATTCAATGGTAAAATGTAATGACCACAAAAAGACAGTTGGAAACAACACATAAAAAAGAACGACATGAGACAGACGTAACTGTATCTGTGTAATTTCTAATTTTATGAACATGTATTTGGATAGAAAAGATCAACATAGCACAATAATGACCCGATGTTGAATGAGCTAAAATGTTAAAACAACACACGCAAAGTTAAACATGTTAAAGGATAATTCTAGCTTCTTTGCATTTTTCTTGGAGATCTCTTGCATGAACTCTATCTAGAATGCAGAGACCGTTAAGACAATTATCTACAAGAATCACAATAGCGTACAGGCAAATAACTGCAGGTTATCGTACAGCTAAAACCATGTGTAAAACCGGTATTGTATTACCAACTATAAAAAAATATCTTGCGTAACAAAACGGAAAAATCTTTAAATTAGACAACCAAAAGCCTCATTTATTAGCCGTATTTGGCACAACTTTTTGGAATTTTGCATCCTCAATGCTTTTCAACTTTGTACTTGTTTGGCTTTATACATATTATGATATGAGCGTCACTGATGTGTCTTATGTAGACGAAACGCGCGTCTCGCGTACTAAATTATAACCCTGGTACCTTAAATAACTATTAACACCACTGGGTCGATGCCACTGCTGGTGGACGTTTCGTCCCTGAGGGTATCACCAGCCCAGTAGTCAACACTTCGGTGTTGACATGAATATCAATAATGTTGTCATTTTTATAAATTTCCTGTTTACAAAACTTTGGATTTTTCGAAAAACTAACGATTTTCTTATCCCAGGCATAGATTACCTTAGCCGTATTTGGCACAACATTTTGGAATTTTGCATCCTCAATGCTCTTCAACTTTGTACTTGTTTGGCTTTATACATATGTCCACATGAGCATCACTGATGAGTCTTGTGTAGACGAAACGCGCGTCTGGCGTACTATATTATAATCCTGGTACCTTAAATAACTATTATTGGACAAGTAGCAATAAAAGCACAAGTAATATATCACTGTGTATTAAAATTAACACTTTAGAGTAATTGCATATTATATATTATATAGGTGTAAAAGAATGTGCTACCAAACATCAGAAATGCATATGTGTCAATAAACATGGATGACAGCACTCTTTACGCATTTGGTTTTACATTATCATTAACACTAGCTATAATTGTGGTCAAAAAATCTACGTCCGCTAATAAAGGGAACAATCAAATACATAAGTCACAGAAGAACAAACAATATCATGGTTTGAAGTGAAGTGAAAAAACAATTTAAATAACACATCAAGGAAACTAATAACTAGGAAACACGAGCAGATGTTTTTACTAAGGTAGGTCTTAAATGTTTCGGAAGTTAATGTTTAGTGCACACCTTTCTTTTTTCATTTTAAATTTCAAATGATAATCGCTAGCCATTTTGAAAAATTCGAAAGAGCAATCATCCTTATATCCCCTTTATATCAAATTTTAAACAAATGTTGTTTGATAGCGGTCTTATGTGTTGGAATTACGAAATAATCGTCTGTGCTGATATCCATAAAACTCAAGATAAGAAATCCAAAAGCAGTACTACTTTGGTGTAGGACATGTTTAAAAAATCGTCCGTTCGGAACAAATCTTAACTTTTAAAAGTTGTTTTACGCATATCAGCCCTGATCTGTAAATTTAACAATTGTACATTGTTGTATTACATTCCTTATTTTGACGTTCTTCTCAGTTACGATTGCGGAACCGCATGCCTGTTAATGCGTGCATAACACCAGACAATCAATTAAGCGATTTCAGAGTTCTTGTCACTCATAAAAAATATGTTAACTTTGATTTGTAAATGATATTCACAGATTTGAGTATCGGTCAGCTAATTGTTTTCAAGAAACGAAAATCAATTTGAAAATAAACTCATTATATATTCGTATGCATGGATGTTTTCTTGCAACGTTTCACATAGATATGCCTAAATTCAGTAGTTTTAAAAGCAGAATTCTACAATTACATATAAGATCTTTATAATGGCCGTCATTATTTTCTTCAAACTTTTTCACATCAGGATTGCCTTAATATTATTTCATTTAGCTGACATGTAAGAAGAGAAAAAATACTATCTGTTTTTTACGTAAGTGATGTACAATCGACGTTAAATAACATGCTTTAAATGTTGAATCATATGATAAATGTTAACACCTATGTATTGTGTTTTAATAAGAGTTGAATAAATTACTGCAAAATCAAATGCCATTTTTTGTTCATTGAATCCTTGCGTGTTTGTTAAAAATCATATTAAACTACGTATAGTATCAAGTTTATGTACTTTAAATGGTTTGACCACAAAAACATTATAACAATAGACTTCACTGATCATGTGGGTCTGTACTAATAAAAGAAAGTTTAAAACCAACATCTGCCAAATCTATTTTAATGTAATTCTAAATAATTGACATCAACAATTTTGATCGTCCGTAAGATAGTAAGGAAAGGCAACAGTAATATACCGCTGTTCAAAAGTCATAAATCGATTGAGAGAAAACAAATCCCGGTTACAAACTAAAACTGAAACACATCTGTCAGAGTAAGGATTCGGTCCTAGTACTTATAATCTTTCGGCTTTTGTCTTCATCATTTTTTTTCATGATTCACTCCCCTTTAAAAGTGAATTAAATTATGAAATGACTTTAATATGTTTTCTGTGTATTCTAAATAACATAACAAATAGTTTAACATAAACAGAAGATGTAAGTGCGTGGATTTTTATTAGTCAATATGCGATATGGGTTTTGTTCATTGTTGGAGACCCTGAACAGATCTAAAGTTGTTACCTCTCTGCGGCAGTTGTTTTCTGGTGGAGAGTTTTCTCATGGGAAATCTTGCCACTACTTCTTTTTTTATCAAGTGTTTATCTGAATGATAAATATATATATGATGATAGTTTCTGTGACCATTTGCCTTTGTCTTAGTCCCGCTGATTTATCTTTCAGGACATAAAAATGAATCTGTTGGTTCCTGAATACAAAATTCATTATAAATTATGATAGATTCATTGTGTGTAATATCTTTAAAATATGAAGTTTATCATTTTTTTAAATGTCAATCGTGTATTTATTGTAATACTTATATCTCTTATACAACAACGGTACATATTTGACGATCGATGCTTGAATACTTGAAAGTAAAAAACTGACGAAATCTTTTTTATACACCAAAGATGCAAATTTAGATTTATCGATATTATAGAATAACAGACCTCTCCTGCTTGATATTTGTTTGCATGTTGTATACGTACCCTTAGATTTGAGAGAAGTGGTAAATTGAAACAAAAATGTTTAGTTTTCATCAGTGATGGATCAGCTGGTTTGGAAGAATATGTTTACAAAGCCAGCATCTTCGAATTTTTTTTCGCACAGTCGGAGAGATGTATTATGATGCAGTTTTAAAAATGAGGAAGTGAAAAGGACAACACTGACATTTTCTGGAGCCATTTCTAGTTATCTGACTTTTTTCTTAGAAATTTAAACTTTTCAATCTTATCTTTTTTTAAACTACCAGTATAAATGTAAGTTGATCAGGAGGATATATGTTTTTAACCGTCTAAAATTATACGAAAGGGCTTAAACGTAGTAGAAACGTTTTTAAATACCGTAACGTGTTATTTATGCGATATCCTTTGGTTTTATCCATGTGGTGCCATTAAAAATGTAACCCCTAATCAAATTACATATAGTTTAACAAACCATGTTTGAAAACATAATAAAATCCTTGTTTTTTATAGCTTTTGAAAGAAAAATAGGGTTCGAAAAAATAATCTCTTGCAAATTTAAAGAGAATCACTTCCTGCCTAATTTGCAATGTCTTATATTCCGAAAACAAGCACATAGACCCTTCAGTTTTTTCTGCATTCTTGTTCCGGTATTTATATACTATCATTTAATAACAGTCTTTCTTTTTTTTTTTTAAAGCTTGTTATCTCAAACTGAGTAGCGAATATCCATAAGATAATTTAAAGATCATGTGAGTGGACTGTTTAATTAATGAAGTAAGTTCGATAAGGGCAAATTGGTCCTGATTATTTAAACATGTAAAATGTTATCATGGTTTTAACAAACAGGATGTAAAAAGCTCATGTTTGTTCACGTTCGTTTTTTATTGTGTAGTAAATCAATGTAAATGTATCCGCAATTGTTGAAAATTTGGGAAAAATCCAATTTACTTCTATCTGTGAATGAAACATGTAAATGAAACATAAAAAGATCAACAAAAATATATTTATAATTTCTAGTCATTTTATTGGCTTTCAGTCATTAAGATGTTGTTTTTGAATCCTAATTTTGAAATTTTCGCTCGAAACAGAGGCTGTTTTAGGGCCTAATCGAACCTATTTTTTACCCTTTATGAAATAAAAGACTTAACAGAATGTATGAATGTATCCCTGTCTAAGATAAAATAAAATGGTATTTCATGTAGTCTCATTGAAATACACAATGATTTGGATATAAAAACAAAAGGAGGGAACATTTCTTGGGTTTTTTTTTCATTTTCTTTTTTGTGATATTGATTCAAGGAATATACAGTGTTAACAATAATTAACATATATATATATTACATTGAAACAAGAATTTGTATTGTTTAGATTTCTATTTACAGGCTTTAGATTGATAGTTCATGTAGTAAGTATAGAAGAAGAAAAAAATTTTTGCTTTTTTATTTGGCTTACATTTTATTTTAAATTTTGCTTCTTTATTTTTGCTCTACTTTGTTTGACTAGTTTTATTTGATACATTAGCTTTTTGTCTTAGCTTTTATTGTTATATTGAAAAAATGCATGCATGCTTTAGCTTACATATAGGTATTATATGTTATAATTTGATTTGTTTTGTTTTTTTGCTTCTTTCGTTCCGCATTTTGTGTTCAGTTGTTTACATATTACAGAAAATGCATGCTTTAGTCTAATTCAATGCGTATGAATTTATAAGATCACCTTAAGAAGTGTGTATTTAAATAATTGGAGGATGTGCGGGGTGCTTTTTTATATATTTAGACTCTACATTTCTTAAAAATAAACATTAAGATTGAAATAAAACATGTACATTTTGTACCTTCAATACTCGAAAGGGGATAGAAATTTATACCTTAAGGTGAGCTTTAAAAATGAATATTTAGTTTTTGATCTCAATTATAGTTAATTAACAAATTGTGTATGCTTATTCAAATCCAAAGATGAAAAGTGACACCTTACATGTTGTAGTGATGTCATATAAACATATAAGACAAACTTGACCAGATCAGATAAGGAAGCATAGAAACAATGGACATTTTGTGGTTTTGAGGTGCTTCTTGTGTGATCTCTTCTCTTTTGTCTAAACAATTATTTAATGTTTAAACCTAATTTATTACTTATAAGTTTGTAAGAAATGGTGTTTAAATATTGAGATGTAGTACATATTATTATGTAGATCAGTACAAAACTTAGTCTGGCCTAATTTTGATCTAAAACAAATTGAGTTATCTCCCCTAGAACACAGATAAATCTACATTAAGATTAGAAATATCTTAGTTTCATATTATATATTTTAAATGGGTTTCTTTTTCTTTTTTGTTTGTTTATTTTATGTATATATTTTTTACAAAACATGGATTTCTGGTATTTGGCATATATATGAGTATTTTTTTCAGGAAGTGAAATATTATGAAATCAGTCCTGATGTCTCGCATGAACTACTTTTTCCTTTGTTTTTACAAATATCATACTTCACAGTTGAAGAACAAATATAATGATGGAAGGAAAAAACATTAAAACAATGTCCTATAACTGTCAAGGACTTCACATGAAGGAAAAACGGGGAGATATTTTTGATTATCTTAATTCAAAAGACTTAAATATATATTGTCTCCAGGATACACACTTTATAGAACAAGATGAAGTTTTGATAAAAAAAAAACAATGGAAAGGCCATTGTGTTTTCAATTCATTTGCTTCAAACAAAAGAGGAGTTGCTATACTTTTTAAATATAATTTTGACTATAAAATACACAAAGTTAAAAAAGACGGAGATGGCAATCTGGTGGGATTGGATCTTAATATTGAAGACAAGAGATTTACTCTGATAAATGTTTATGGTCCGAATATTGATACTCCCTGCTTCTATGACAAATTAACAGAAGCTATAGATTTCTTTGGAAATCAGCTCTGTATTATTTGTGGAGACTTTAATCTTGTTCAAAATTTCAACCTTGATACCCATAACTATATAAATATAAACAATCCAAGATCTAGAGAGAAAATTTTAGAAATTAAAGAATATAAGAATCTTGTTGACCCATTCAGAGAAATATACCCTGATCTTAAAAGGTTTACATGGAGAAGGAAAACCCCCTTTAAACAATCTAGATTAGATTTCTTTTTGATTTCTGAAAGCCTTATAGATGACATTTGTGAAGTAAACATTGGTAATAGCTACAGGTCAGATCATTCACCAGTGATTTTAACTTTAAAAATAAATGAATTTATAAAAGGCAGAGGCCTCTGGAAATTTAATAACTCTCTCCTTCAAGATCCTGAATATGTAAAACTAATAAAACAACAAATTACTAACACAGTCGAGCAATATAAAATTCCAGTGCTTAGAGGGGATGCTTTACATTGTATTGATAATTTAGAAATTGATTTTTCAATTAATGATCAATTATTGTTGGAGACCCTTCTTCCTGAGATTAGAGGTAAGACTATTTCTTATTCAACATTTATAAAAAGAGAAAGGACAAAACAGGAAATCAAACTGACTGAGGAGATACAAAATTTAGAAAATGAGGTAAGTATAGAGGACACTCTTGATGAAATAGAAGCCAAAAAATGTCAACTTAGAATTTTGAGACAGAACAAGGTTAAAGGTCAATATGTTAGGTCAAGAACCCAATGGATTGAAGAAGGAGAGAGGCCAACAAATTTCTTTTGTAATTTAGAAACACAAAACTTTGTCAATAAAACTATTAAAAAACTAGTTACTGAGGAAAATACTGTAGTAGAAAATCAAAAAGAAATCTTAAAACAATCAAAAATATTTTATGAGAAACTTTACAAAAGACAAGAATGTCTTAAAAAAGTAAACCTATCAAGGGAATTACCATCTTTGACATCTAAATTAAATGATATCGAAAAAGAATCATTAGAAGGTAAAATTTCCTTTGCTGAATTAACACAAGCTTTGAAAAGGATGAAAAATAATAAAAGTCCTGGGTCAGATGGTTTTACTGCAGAATTTTTCAAAGTATTTTGGATAGACATTGGAAAGTTTGTTTTGAGGTCAATAAACTATTCTTATCAGATAGGGGAAATGTCTGTCACACAGAGGCAGGAAGTTATCACATGTGTTCCTAAAGAAGGCAAGTCAAAACAGTTCTTTAAAAATTGGCGTCCAATTACACTTTTGAATTCAACATACAAACTAGCTTCTAGTTGTATTGCTGAGAGGATAAAGTCAGTTCTAAACAGAATTATTGATTCTGATTAAACAGGCTTTATCCCGGGTAGATTTATTGGGGAGAACTGTAGACTTATATATGATATTTTACAATTTACAGAAGAAAATGATATCCCTGGTATATTATTACTCATTAATTTTGAGAAGGCCTTTGACTCTATATCATGGGCCTTTCTTTTTGAAACATTGAAGTATTTTAATTTTGGAGACTCTATTATGAACTGGATAAAAACATTTTATAATGATATTACATCTACTGTCATCCAGAACTGCTGTCTGTCAGACTTTTTCCGTGTTGAGAGAGGCTGTAGACAGGGTGATCCTTTATCTCCTTACCTTTTCTTGCTATGTGCTGAAATATTAGGCATTTTGGTAAGAGGTAGTGAGGAGATAAAGGGTATTACGATAGACGATTCAGAGTATATCTTGTCTCAATATGCAGACGACACATCACTGATTTTAGATGGGTCGCCTTCCTCGCTGGATGCATCTCTCCGTATATTACAATTCTATGCTGAGATATCAGGACTGAAAATTAACTTAGACAAAACAAACGTTATATGGATAGGTAGTAAAAAACATAGTCAAGACAAAATATGTGTAAAGTGGGGACTGAAATGGGGTTTCAGTACCTTCAAATTATTGGGTATCACTTTCTGTGTTGATTTAGATAGAATGTTAAATCTAAATTATGCTCCTCGAATACAAGAAATAGAAAAAATATTACAAAAATGGTCAAAACAGTCACTTACCCCATTTGGTAAAATAACAATTATAAAGTCATTAATTATATCAAAATTTAATCATCTGTTCCTGTCTATCCCAGGACCAGATGATAATATGCTAAGTCAACTTAATAGTAAAATTTATTCATTCATTTGGGATGATAAGCCTGACAAGATCAAGCGGGACCTTCTATGTCAGGAATACTTCCGAGGGGGCCTAAAAATGATTAATTTGAGAAATTTTATACAAGGTTCAAAACTAACTTGGGTTAGAAGATTATTAAAGTCAAAATCTAAGTGGATTCAATTATTTACCTCCACCCAAAATATAAATTTTACAGAGTTGGCTTATTTTGGAATTACTAAAAAATCAAAAAACAAATTTTGGGATGAAGTTTTTCATGCCTGGAAAACTATGTCAAAACTCAGACATCCATTTTATTTTGAGGAAGTCATTTCTACATCTATATGGCATAACGAACATATCAAAATTGATAATGTCAGCGTTTACTATAAAAATTAGAGCCTGAAACTATAGAACATTTACTTTGGGGTTGTCATATTGTAGCCGACATTTGGCACAATCTTAATTCATGGATTTTCGATAAAGTTCTTATCGAAATTCCACTTAATTTGAAAATTGTCATTTTTGGCCTCTATGAAAATTGTAAATTGAACTTTATTAAAAATAAAGTTATCTTACTGACGAAGTACTTTATTTACAGATGTAAGATGCAAGATATAAAACCTAATATAAAAGGTCTTCAAAACTACATAAAAGAAAACTTGATTTTAGAGAAACATATTTCTTCAAAATACTTAAGTGTGGAAGAACACAACTTGTACTGGAACCCCTGGGCTAATGTCATTAATTAAATTTAACATGAATGTATATGAGCATTTGAATTTATCTGTATTCTGTTATACCATACCATATGTATGCTCATATATATTTCTTGCACTACTATAACTATATTAATGATAATGTTATTACTATACTTAATCCATAGATTTCTAGGTGTTAGTTTATAGAATGCTTATAATGCTTTTTTCTATATCATTTGTCTGCTTGTTGTGCCACAATATAAATATATGTTGATACTTGTAGATCCATGAAGAAAAATAATAAATTATAAAAAAAAACAATAATTAACAACATTCAAAAACTATGTCATACCGTCTGATATGATAGATAATGACGACGCTTGGATGTGTACATATCTGTGGTTGTTCGTTTAACTTAAACATCCCGTCAGCCTATCATTGTGCTATGATAAAGTGTTGTTTTCTTGTCTCTTGTTTTTGTTGATGCGCTTTGACTTTACGCTTTTTTTTTCTGTTTCTTTGTTGACATATTTGTTTGTTTTTATGTGTTTTCTTTTTGTGTTTTTAAAGGATGGGGTGTTAATGTTCAGTTTCATTTATTTACAACCTTTCAAGACTCCAAGAGCTTGACATATTGTATGCACAGCTGCGTATGTTGACCTTACAATGTCTTTCAATATCTTATTGAAAATCATTATTTCAAAATATGTTTTGGGGTGAAGGAAATTTGTTTAAATTATATATGTTCCAGACCATATGAGTATTCGGACCGTACGCGTACGGTCCGGACCGTATGCGTTTACTTGTACGGTCCAACCATATGCTTACGGTCGGACAGTATGAGTATACGCGTACGGCCCAGATAACCATGCATGTTTTGGGATCATGTGGGTTAAATTTAAACAAACATTTATTAAAATCTTTAGTTTTAGTTATACAAATTGTTATTATTACAATTAGATGGATAAAGTGAATAAGCGAACTATTTGTTAAACTGTTTATCTGAATCTTATTTTGTTACTCTGGCCCAAGGTGACATTTGCTCAGTACCACAAGGAACGTCATTTTTTTTTACATTTACATGTTTTGTTCATGCATCTTCCTTGACATATGCATTTTTTTTTTAAATTCCAAATTATTCTAAATCAATTGTCCTCCCACATTATGTTTACTTCCGATAACCTCAATTTCAATGAGCATACTAGGCTGTAATTAATTAACTACTGACATGCTAAATACAGGAGATTGACAGATAAAATGAGCGTAATTTGTTTAAATAGTTAAAATATTAAGATTTTATTTCATTTACCATTGAACTTTTTATATTAATTTTAGATACAAGTTATGTTGATCTGTTATATACATTTGAATCTAATAAACTTGACCAACTTCTTAATTTAAGTCAGACCGTACGCGTACGGTCGGACCGTATGCGTATTTTGGAAAAGTACGCATATGGTCCAGACCGTACGCGTACGGTCCAAATACTCATACGGTCTGGAACATATATACTCAACATCTCATAGATACAGGCTTAACATGTTTACACCAGAGACGTACCGTCTACAAAAAAACTCAGCAGTGACGCTAAAATTGAAAATAAGAATAGCCAAAAAGGATGTTAAAGACCCTTGAATATTTTGATTCTGTGAATACAGCTCAAGTTATGTATTCCTGGGGTAGAGAAACATCAATTAGTAAGTTTTTCGAAAATTCAGATTTTTTTTATCACATTTAAGTTACAAGTATGGCCGTAGCAATGATAATTCATATCAAAGAAGTGATAGTGGTAGCTTATATGTCAGTTAATTATTGCGTGCCCCCACTTCTGTTTAAAGATATGTTTTGTAATTATAAGATGCGCCATTCCTGTAGATGCAGTCCTGGAACATTTTTTTAGAGTCGCAGCACCTGCTTCTAACGTTGTTAGTGGTAATGACGTTGTTAAATATACTAATAATCGTAAAACATGCGATGGAAAAACCTTCAGATGTCATCTTTTTTGTAAAATGTGTAAATGACTGCGAACGTTGTGTGACATAAATGTCACTTATAGAAGCAGCATATGTAATTATATCTCTTGTAATTTAATGTGTAAATTGACTCTTGCTGTTCTGCTGTAAGAATGTCAATAGTTGAACTTTCAGGTGTCATTTGTTATACCGTTTGCTACAATTATACGGTCATTTTTATAAATTGGCTGTTTGCAAAATATGAATTATTCGAAATAGTATGGTTTTTTTTATCCAAAGCAGTAATTATCTAAATGTATTTGGCACAACTGTTTTGTAATTTTGAGTCCTCAATGCTCTTCAATTTTACATTTGTTTTTCTTCCTTAATATTTTTATCTGAACGTCACAAATGAGTGTTATCCAGACAAAACGCGCGTCTGGGGTATCAAGTAATTAGTCAAGTATCTTTGATAATTAAGTCAACCGTATACTATGCTAGATAATGAAGACGGTAGAATGCGTAGAAATCTGTGGTTGTGTCGTTGAGCTATTGCTAAGTGCTGTTTTCTTGTCTTAATTTTTGCTTATGTGCTTTGTCTGTTTGTGTATCTTCGTTGACATATTTATTTGTTTTTATATTGATTAAGATTATAACACTATGTTGATTGTTGTATCCCTATTTTTGACATGTATACATATTATGTCTAATGGCATTGTTCACACCGTTGTCAATATAATGGAATTATTTGCGACTGTCATCAAAGCGATTTATTCATCTAGCTATAAAACCAGGTTTTATCTTCATTATTTACATAAGAAAATGCCTGTATCAAGTCAGAACTATGTTATCAATTCGTTTGATGTGTTTGAGCTTATGATTTGCAATTTGGCACATTACTTGCGTAACCTCATCACATTTTAATATGCATGTCCTGAATCAAGAACATATTATTGGAAATTGTTCTAAATCATATCATATCGTTTTCTTTATTTATTTTTGTTTTTAAAGGATTGGGTTTGAATGTTACAAAGCCTGGTTCTGAAGACCTACATCTATGTGGTTTTAAAGTCTTGCTGTCCGACATCCTGCATCGTCTATGTTTTTTAGTTTATATATCTAGTTCTAAACAGACATTTTTATGGGCCAGCTTGAGACCAACTCCAGGTGAGGGATTTTTTGTCGCAGCTTTGAAGTACCCATTGGTGGCCCTAGGCTGTTATCTGCTCTTTGATCGGGTTGTTGTCTCTTTGACACGTTCCCCGTTTTCATTCTCAATTTTATAAATCAGAATTTGAGTTGTGTTTATGGCTGGATATTACATATTTATATAAGTTATGAAAAGAACGTACATCAGCTTTATAAAGAAAAGAAAATAATCACATCAGTACAGTATCAGCTAGAACTAATACTCTCAACCTAGTTGCATGTCTCAATAAGGGGACGTGAAAAAAGAACAAAAATTCTCTTGATATCTATCTATATTACCATAGATAAGTGTATTCACCACACGATATAGCTGTTGGTCCTTTTCTACTTCCGGAATACAACTCCATATGAAAAAATTAATTGTCATTCATGCAAACTTCATCTTCATTTTCAAGGAGTACACTGTAGACTCTATTTTAGATCCAGCATAGTAAATAATTAAATGACCAAAACTAACATATTGTATTTGAAACTAGGTTGGTGTTATCAGTACACTGTAAGTCAATATTGTGTTTTATACCGTTAGTTCGTCGCTATTTTTTTGTAAGACATAATTTATAAGTTCTAAATATGGGGAATCTGCTGGAATAGACAAATCAATGATTCGTTTTAGTAAAACTACAGATCTGCTTTAAATTGCTCAGGGCGACTTCAGACTGTTCACTGTTGAAGACATAACACTGACTTCTTTATGTCAATTGTTTTTGTGTCAATTTTTTCTCTTACATAATCTTGCAGGTCTATTATTTATATTTCATATTACTCTAAATGAGTGGCGAAATATACCAGAGGGACAGTCAAACTCATAAATTAAAAATAGAATGACAACGCCATGGCTAAAAAAAAGGAAAAGACAAACAAAGAACAGCGGATCCTGCCTCACATGTAGCACACGCCGGGTTACTCATGTTTTTACAGACCCGGTGAATAGTCTAATCCGAGAGGTCACATTCTTAAAAAAAGGAACGGGATTGTAGTTACGACATAAGGAACATATCCGATATCATCAGTGAAACGGATATTTCATAACGGTCAACCAACTCGTGATAGCGTCCTGACAATTTATAAAGGGATAATTTCAACTTCCCCATTTGAGCCATTGGTTGAATAGATTCCTTATGAGCAGCAATCTTTCAATTTTTATGTAAGGGATACAAGCCTATAACAGTCCATTCTTTAAAATATTGAACAGGTCTGAGTCCGCAGGTCAGAGACCTGTAATTTTATACAGAATGGACTGTTAGAGGCTTATATCTTACTTAAAACATTGTTTAACACGCCGTAAAAGGTAAAAAAAATAAAAAGCAAGCACAATTTTATTTTCATCAAGTGTGAAAATTGTTTTGTGAATGAACTTTATTTACATTAAAATAAGTCCTACATATAAGCCCCTTTAGCAATGATATTAATCTTATAAAATAACAACTTTTAAATCACAAGCAGCCATATATTTGACGTATTGTTATGTAAATAAATAAGTTTCTAACAACATCCGATTGTTGTTTGCAAAATGAATCCTTATTGAATATTGATGCAATGTATTTATATACCGATAATTAGTGTGTCTGCATATTCATATTGTACAATAACAGCTGTGATTCGAAATATGAAGCTTTTTGTCGAGTGAGTGCAGCGCGCGAGTTAAAAGGCTTCATATTTTGTCAAGCACTTTACATTTTACAATATAAATAACAAACTTCCATAAGAACAGATGTCAACTATTACAGATTATCGTGGGCCTTCAATATTTAATATTCCTTATCATTGTAAAAAAAATAGCACGGTCTTACAAGAGAATGGAAAGAATAAAAAATCGAGTTACAACTATAACATTTTTGAAACAATGTTGAGAACGATCCATGAAATTAGCTTTCCGATAAATCACAGAATCGTTGCCTAAACCATTTAAACTTCGAGGGAAAACGATACTGTTTTTTTATCCCATGGTCAAAGTAAAAAAAAATATGAAAATTTGCAAACAAGCCTTTTTCACCTTTACAACTGAATACATAATAAAAACTATATCTTCATGTTCTACGCTGATAAAAGATGAAAGAGGTAGAAATTTGTATAAATAATTTTTATTAATGAAAAGAAGTCTTTTTTTAACTTTTTTACGTTTGACTTCATCTATATATGACTATAATAGTATTTATATTTAAAAATGTATGTGAAGCGGGAACAATTTATCATATGTTATGTCTATATGAAAAAATTATTTTAAAGATACACCCGTCATTGTTTCAACGAACAGTTAATAAATTGAGGGTACAAAAAAATAAACTCAATTTATCAACTATTCTTTATTAATGACTATTCTGTATTATTACTATTTGAGTTTGCTTAATATATAATTGCATTAACATTTTTTAGTTCTTAGACGTTATATTTCCCATGAGATATTTCAAATCTTCAACCTTTTAAACTTTATTGGTGCATATAGTTTTTTCCACATCATAACCATGTCAGAACTAAATATAGATGTTACCCTTCAAGGTCATGCATCAAATAGTATAATCAAATGGGCACTGGAGAGCAACAAAATATATCAACAATTAAAGATATAAATAATAAATAGTATAGTCTTTTGAAGTCAGAGTAATCACAGAAAGCAAAAGGTATATGACCTTGTAGAGTCTGGTCTGTGTCATTCGTACGGAAACAGAAATAAAAGTGTACACTATTTGAGGATGTTGATGGGGGTTTACAGAATAGAGAATAATTAAGTTCTAAAATATAAAATATAGAATAAAAGGCAAACGTTACAAAGAATGGAGAACAATGGCCTTTAAAAAATTCTAAGTTTTATTTCATTTGAAATCCTAAGAACTAAATATTTCAACCAGGGATGTGAAGATCAGTAGAAATTTTATAAGCTTACATACTCGGGTGCCAAATATGAAGCATGTATTTGGTGGGGTTCATAGTTCTCAGTCATTAGTTTTCTATGTTGTGTTGTGTGTTCTATTGTTTGTCTTGGCCTTTTCTTTGTTAGCCATTGCGTTATCGACATATGTGCTTGAATATCTCTCTGGTATCTTTGTACTTCTTTGAGTATAAGTATATGCACAACAGAAGAACAATAGTATGTTAATGTTTTATAAGGTCTGACATGACGGAGGGGTAAAATAAATTTAAATGAAGGTGACCCTAGACAGAAAAGCATTTTGGGGCTTAATGTAGAGATGCATATACAATAAACAATTGAATCTTTAACAACATTTCATGGTCAATAGTTTCATTCAAGTAGAACTTATGATCTGTGAAATCATAGGATCTCAAAAATATATGATATGCTGCGTAGAAGACAACTATCCGTGATAGAAAAACAAACGATAATATGAACATGTGAATGATGTCTGAATGAATAGAACTGAAACAATTCATATTAGACAACTTAAGATCTGATAAATAGAGAATATCATATGACTTTTCAAATATCACATCCGTATCTTCCCGATGGACCAATATAATCGCACGAGCTCTACAAGTGGCATGTGTCGTGTTGTTAAGGTTAGTTAACTTCGGTGATAAATCTTATTCGGTAGGTCACATTTTAGAAAAAGGGGAAAAGATTGTAGAAACGACAATTGGAACATATCCATTCTCACCAATGAATCAAACTTCAACCATATTTGGGTGGCGTCCGTAGACTTTTCCAGAAAATGATTTTTAAACCTGACCGCATGGAACTCTTGATTTAATAGCTCCCATGTTCACATCAAACTCAAGGAAATCATGATAGGAAACGTAAGCCCTTAAATGTTGTTTTCTCTGGGATTATATACTACATATAGATATGCGCTACTTGAATGATGCTACATAGAAACTGGAAGTTTACTACTGGGAATCTACAATCATCTAATTTTTTCGTAAAACATTGTTCTCATTAGACCAGCATAGTTAATTTCTAGAGTTAAGAAATGATGAAGACTTAAATGTATTTGTTGTGTCATTATTTTCAAGTTCGATGGGATAGATACTTTCTTCATAGTCCCAAACCTATAACATGTATAATGAGAGTACATTATCTTTATAGCAAAAGGTAAATTTAAAGAATAATACTGGCTTCTTCTTGTTTTTATAAGAGGTTCCTCTTTTTCACATAAATAAAGGAATAAATCGATGAGAAGAGGAGCCCAAGGGGTTCTCGTTTGAATTCAGATGTGACAAGTATATTTTAAATAAAGCTAATACTAACAATGACCACTGCCCTTTCCTCGATCTTGATATCAATATCACTAACGGAAAACTTAATACTAAAATTTATGATAAAAGAGATGATTTTTCATTTCCAATCGTTAATTATCCATTTTTAGATGGTGACGTTCCCTTGTCACAATCTTACGGTGTTTATATATCTCAACGTGTACGATTCGCTCGTGTATGTAACAATGTTTTAGATTTTAACGAGAGAAATTTATGTATTACTGAAAAATTATTACACCCGGGTTTTCGATATCACAAACTAGTCAAAACATTTACTAAATTTTATCATCGGTATAAGGACATCATTCGTAAATATAGCTCAACATGTAGACTTCTTATACGTTTAGGTATTTCGCATCCACTTTTTTATGGAAATATTCTTTATAAAGCACAAAAATGTCAGCATTCACCGCAGAAACTAACAAAATCTTTAAATAGACTTATTAAGAAGGGATATAGTTATGATACTGTTGTCAGGTCATAAAAGGTTGCATATTTTGGCGTAAATATTGATTCACTTTTAGGGTCTTTGCATCGGAACTAAACACATTTATTCAAAAAACAGTTGTTGGCATGACACGGGTTATGTTCTTCTCATATATGTTATGATGGTATGATACCAAACCCCTAACGGGAAGGATTGTGCCTGATATTCATATGATGAAATCATAATCTTTCAATCAGTTTAATTGAATTCTGGAGCTGGCATGTCAGTTAACTGCTAGTAGTCTGTTGTTATTTATGTATAATTGTCATTTTGTTTATTTTCTTTGGTTACATCTTCTGACATCAGACTCGGACTTCTCTTGAATTGAATTTTAAATGTACGTATTGTTATGCGTTTACTGTTCTACATTGGCTAGAGGTATAGGGGGGGGGGGGGTTTGAGATCTAATGAACATGTTTAACCCCGCCGCATTTTTGCGCCTGTCCCAAGTCAGGAGCATCTGGTCTTTGTTAGTCTTGTATTATTTTAATTTTAGTTTCTTGTGTACAGTTTGGAAATAAGTATGGCGTTCATTATCACTGGACTAGTGTATATTTGTTTAGGGGCCAGCTGAAGGACGCCTCCGTGGCGGGAATTTCTCGTTACATTGAAGACCTGTTGGTTACCTTCTGCTTTTGTTTTTTCTGTGGTCGGGTTGTTGTCTCTTTGATACATTCCCCATTTCCATTCTCAATTTTATTCCATGATGTCAGGTTTGTTTGTTTATTGAGTCAATGTGATTTTTATACGAAATATAATTTAGCTTTCCTTAGACATGTTAGATAAGGTTTCGAGGAGCAATTGGATTCATGAACAGTATCAAGAAAACAATGATGTCTTTGGATAGTCGTATTTCATCTTGAATTGGAATCGACTACCACAAGAAATCAATTGGCCGACACATTTCGAGATTCACAGTTGGTTCAAAAGCATGATCTTAATGGAGAGATAACAGCACAATTGGTTCAACTTTTCAAAGATGGACGAAAGATACCAGAGGGACAGTCAAACTCACAGATGTATATTAGATATTGATTTTACTGTAAATATATTATGGAACTTACTGCAGTGCCCAGATTTGCACCATATTTTCCACGAACCGCCTACATTACGATTTTAAATTCGGTTCCTAACCTTGCACAATAGTATGCATCCGATAGCTTCATATCAGCAGTATCATAGAGATCTATATTTAGTTTGGGAATCCTTTTAATACGATTTTAAGTTAGAATTTTACCTTTAACATCATTAAAAATTGATTACATTAATAGTAAAAATATATAATTATTTCAGGGATTGATTCGATATTTATGAAAGTGGGCGTCTTTCACGAAAAAGAAGAATATATGGACGAACAGAATGATACACAAAATATTTTGGACTATTTTATGCTGAAAAACATATATTGCACACTCACAGCCTCCTTCCTGCTCAATCCTCCATTGGAACAACTAAAATTAGTATTATTAGTTGTTTTCAAACTACCTTCATTCGACATTTTCCCAATAAAATTGAGAATGGAAAAGGGGAACGTGTAAAAGAGACAACAACCTGACCATAAATAAAGGCAACAGTAGTATACCGATGTTCAAAACTCATAAATCGATAGACAAAAACAAATCCTGTTCATAAACCAAAACCGAGGGAAACGCGTTAAATACAAGAAATTGACGACACAACATTAAAATGTAACACACACAGAAACGAACGAAAATTGAGAAAGGAAATGGGGAATGTCTCAGAGCGACAACTACCCGACCATTGAGCAGACAACAAGCATTAGACAAAATCCGACGCGAATAACAAATATAACATCAAAACTAAATACATGAATTTGGGATAGAAAAGTACCGTGACACGTCTTATAATAATGTGAATTCACACTCAAATATATGAGGAAACAAACGACACAAAAGAAAGACAACGTTAAAATGTAGCACACACAGAAACGAACTATAATATAACAATGACCATATTCCTGACTTGGTATAGGACATTTTTTAAAGAAAAAAATGGTAGGTTGAACCTGGTTTTGTGGCATGCCAAACCTCCCTCTTTTGTATATGACCATGTGAAATATAACATTAAAATGACAACACAACATTACAGGACTACAAAACAGACAACAGCAGAAGGTCACCAACAGGTCTACAATGCAGCGAGAAATGAATGCTAAATAGATTAGAGAACCTTCGTGGTGCGTGTAGAAAAAAGAAGTCACTTTTTCTTATGCTATTTATTGTCTTTAAAAATTAAGTCCTTGAATGCGCATTAGTTTATAAAGGTCATATGTTCCATAAGATAATCGTATTAAAAAATTGTATGGTTTCTAACCTAAAGCTTGAACTACCGACAAGGTCATGCGTGATAATTGTGTAATCAAATGGCACTGTAAGGAGTAAAAGTACATCAACAATAGAGCAAATGAATAATATATAATCTTTTTTTTAATAAGATTGTGTTAGTCCAATTAGATAAAAAAAAATACACAAGATCAGGTTTGGGTGGAGGATTGCCAAGATAAAGGTAATCAGTAAGAAGAGCAATATTTAATAAGGAAACGTTTAACACTTATTATAGTTTATTTACAATTTCAAAAAACTATCCGAGATAGAACCAAGAACGAGAATGTTAAAAAATAGCAGGTTGCAGTACGACCTTAAACGGTCGTATTGTCCACTATACAAGGTATACGAATGTACAGTTCAAATGAGACAACTAAAGGTATAACAATAAGCAGTGAGCAATCACAAGCAACCACTGGAATACAGACTCCTTACTTAGAACAGGTCCAATTAACAATATCATTAGTAAACATGTCATTAGGCGATAAACTTGCACTAACCATTTTTTTTTATCTAATTTCTTGCACGATCATCTGAATAATACATTTGTCGGTCATGAAAATAGAATAGCGTACAAGGACGTTAATTTGTCATAGTTAGTCTTAAGTGTAAAATAAACAAAATAATAAACAAACAAAAAAACTATATCAATATCCTTCACCTAAATTTATAGACCAAATTATTCACAGCAGCCTTAGATAAAATCAAACGACCCCATTCATAATTATAGATTAAACATTAGATATGCAAAACAAAAAAGATTAAATAGGAAGAGAAGTAGAACATGTATACGAGTATTATGTAAATCTCTATCTACCCAGCCTCATTTAGATATCTGGGTGAATGAAATGACGTCATTAGTTGATAACTTAGGAACTGATCATATCAAAAATTAATATGTTATTATTTTTAACTATTTTAAATGCACCCCATATTTTTAATTAAAAGAAAAAGTTAAGTGCGTTAAAACTAATTCAGTACGCCGAAGTCATATTGTCCAGGTTATATATTCTGATTAAAATTTAATGGCAAGAAGATTTGGTACGATTGTCAGTGTGATAACAATCAACCTTCGAACAATCAAAGACACAGACAACTGCAGGTTATCTTACTGCATACAATAAACAGACGCCATGCCGTATAGTAACCTAAGAGGTATTCAATTATAAATACGATATTCCAGTAGAAAAAAAAACGAACAGCATACTCTCATCTAATAACATTAAACAGTCAACAAGTATGAAACTAAACTCGGTAACAAAAGACATTGTATACAAACTATTTTTCGTGAGTAGAAAAAAGACGCTGAAATAAATCGTCGTGAACATGTAAAACTTTAAACTTATTTATTTAACTACATCTAGTAAATTGAAAATCGCGAATGTGAATTGGCGCGAAATGGGCTAGAAAGGACTTATCGCGAAATAAAATATCTACGAAAAAAGTTGGTTTACAGTAACTACTAGATGATAAACGTAGGTCAAGGGACTATTCTAATTTGTCAGGCACATGTACACTGAATCACGACCACATTTGAGTGTGTCAATGTAAACCCTCCCTTTCTTGAAACAGTGGAATACCTATTCAAATGAACTAATTGTTAAATCAGTTTGAAAAAGCCTTATGCATCGGAATGGTACAAACTTAAAGTGTAGATCAAAGAGTACGCATAATAACAGAAAGCTAGTTCAAATTTAAACTAATGAATGTACGGATGAAAAAAATATGAACAAACTATCAGATGATAACATGAACTACTGGCAAGATTTTTCACGAATATTGAATTTTAATCAACATTCCTCTAAGGAGCAACGAACTTGAAATAGCATTTAAACAGCTGTACATTACCAAAGCTGTATTTACCAACTCATTGCTCATTTCCTTTGTGTCTCAACCATCGTATGCAAATGGTATTTGATTTTAAACCTATAAAATATTTTTTTTTATTATTCGTTTGTATAGTTTTTACACATTTCACACATCTTCAATAAAACAACTGTATATAGAAAAAATTGATAATGTTTAAAATGTATATATATAGTTAGCCTTGAGGTGAATTGGGAAAAGGAGTAGGTCCAGTAAGACCCCTTTTTGGCCCCAAAATATAGCAGTTTTAGAAAATTGTTAAAATGTAATCTTTTATTTATGCATTGGACAGTAATATGCTTCTGCTACATAAATATGGACTGTTTTGGCAATACAATGCACATATATTGGGTACTAGTACCATTAAGTCATGCTAAATTACTGAAATCTTCACAATTCTAGCATTTTAGTTAATTTTTAGACGGTTTTCGTGTAAAACGAAAGTGGCCGCATTCGTGATCATCCTTAATATTGAAATGTAAGTTGTATTTGATGATAATACATAAACTATATAAAGGTTGAGGATGAACACGGATGCGGCCACTTTTTTTTTTGACAAAAACCATCTGAAAAGTGCCATTTTTCGGCATATTTGGTAGATTTTTCATATTTGAGCTTGAATCGGATCGTTTTTAATGACTTAATAATCAGTTAAAATCTTTCACATAAACTAATTGAATCCCATGAAATAGCCACTTAATTGTTTAAAAAGTGGTCAAAATCATTCGTCAGATGAACCTGAAATTTGAGGCCAAAATCGATCTTTACCGGACCCACTCCTTTACTCGACTACCAACAAACAGACGGATGTATTGGATCAATTTACATGAGGGTGTGAATGTGGTTTTCATAATAGAAAAATGCTTGTAATGAACAGAAAGTCCATAATAAAGAGCAAGAAAATGAAGAATAGAGAGAAATAGACTGAAAATAGGAAATAGATGGTAATGGTCAAAATAAACATAGTTTTTTTACCGAATATACAGAATAGAGAAATATAAGTATGGTCTAAAAAAAAAAGAGCAAAGACATGGCTAACAAAGATCTTCCGTGCAAACCACTTGTTTTGTATCTTACATTTAATTATAATGCAATTATTTTGTATCAATGGTTCTGATTGGATGACAGGTAGCGTAAAATTCTATATCTCCTTGTCATCTAATCAGAACCAATGATACAAAATTAGAATTAAGAGATACACTCCTATAATGGCTGTCATACAAATACACTCCTATAATGGCTGTCATACAAATACACTCCTATAATGGCTGTCATACAAATACACTCCTATAATGATCAACATAAGATAGAGTTCATCTAAAAACGCAATTATTGTGTGGCACTAAACTAATGGAGTTATACTTTTGATCGTTCTTGAAATATCTGAGGTTCTGGACGGGATTATTTTTTCTTTTTTTCTTAATTATCTAGAAAATGTTTCAATGTTCTCTTTTCGGTTTGCTCAGAATTCTCTTCTCTTTATATTTCAGCAACTTATTATTCTCTATCCTTTTTTAAGTTTTGTATTTGCCTATTTATCTACTTTTTTTTTGTATACCCATTTTTTTATTCTGTAAACCTCATAAAATTCAACAGTTGTTGTGTCATATGTTTGCTACTTATAACTTCATTTTAAGGCCTATCGATTATGAATAGTTTTGTGTGTATTTATCTAACTCTATAGTTAACAATATAATATAAAATTTGGCTTCGATGAACACAAAGCATTAATTTGACATTTATACCTATTAGGCATGTTTGTTTTGTTCACACATCGTTGTCAATAAAATGGAACTGTCATACAAGTTAGAGGTTTAGCTAGCTATTAAACCAGGTTTAATTCACAATTTTCTACATTAGAAAAATGTCTGTACCATGTCGAATTTTTCTCGAAGTTCAGTATTTTTGTGACCTTAATTTTTTGAACACTTGATGTAGAAAAACTTCCAGTTCTTCTGTTATAACATATGGATATTTCTTGGCTCTTTGTTATTTTCTGTTTTAAAGACTCATTCAATATGGAATCGAAAATATAAAACAAACGGTTAAAATGCGGTTTAAATCTTTGCTTGTTTTTAGAGATTTATGATCGCAAAAGTAACTCACTCGTGAGTAACACCCCAAGACATCGAATCTAATAACGTATGCATGATGGTGACCGTACTACGTATTAAGTGTTAATTAATGATCGTCTTCCTCACTGATCTGGTGTACGGAGAACACCTAGTAAATCAAGACTGTAAGGAGAGAACATGCACGAGTATCGCACTGAAATGACACGTCTAACAAAATCAAACGGGAAAATTACGGCCTTATTTATGGACAATAAATAATTCAGGTATGCAAAACCTACAGAACAATTACAATTCTTTCAATCGTTAAATTGAAAAATCAAATTTGAATTGAAATACCAATCACAATTTTACCATGTGTTTTCACATTGAAATCAAATGTATTTTTTCCAATAACTGATATGACTACAGTGAATAATTATCATGATTGAAATTTGAAAACATAAATAGCTTCTTTTTACAAGTTGTACTTTTTTATATGCAAATAATTACATTTGTTTGCAAACGAATATATTCAATTTATGGTCAACAAAAATTTAAAGATAGTGTAAGTGTGAAGAAAAGAATATAATTGGTCGATATTTGTTTAAACTAGAGAAAAACATAGAACCTAAAGAAAACAGAAATAAAGGAATCTCATACATGAGCTCAACATGGCTGTCTGTGTTGTATTGATTATAACACAAACAATCAATCCCAAAATAAATGATCCACAAAAGTCAATGACAGACCACAACGTACATTTTGAAGATTAGTTGACTAATTTTACAAGATGTTAAGATATTGTAGTGAGATCGCCTTATTAATGGCTAGAAATGATTTTCTTGTGTAATTTTTTTCCCAAAAAATCATTTTTTTTAGGGTCAAATTAAGAGATAGTGAACCCTCTCTTTTGTTTATTAGATTTTTGTGTGTCTTGTTGGTGTTTTTCGTAGTTTTTTTTTTTGCTATGGCGTTTTAAAGACATAAGAAACCTCAAATCAAAAAAAATAATGCATACGTTTTTTTATAACTCAATGGATATTTTTCATTATAAAACTTATGTACATATATTTTTTCTGAAGAAAATTCTTTAATTTATTCATATTTAGAATAAGTTTACTTTATTTTAATTGCTTCCTTCCAGGAAGCAATTCCCCCGACATATTTTCCGTATGCAAAGTGTCCTCAGTGTGACCCATCTCGTTAAAATCCGGTGATTACAATTCGCATGGATGTCCTTGAAATAAACTATTATCTGAATTTACATGTTAAATATTTATCAAAGGTACCAGGATTATAATTTAGTACGCCAGACACGCGTTTCGTCTGCATAAGACTCATCAGTGACGCTCATATCAAAATACTTATAAAGCCATACAAGTAAAAAATTGGAGAGGATTGAGGATCCAAAATTCCAAAAAATTGTGCCAAATACGGCTAAGGTAATCTATGCCTGGAATAAGAAAATCCTTAGTTTTTCGAAAAATTCAAAGTTTAGTTAACAGGAAATTTATAAAAATGACCACATTATTGATATTCATGTCAACACCGAAGTGTTGACTACTGGGCTGGTGATACCCTCGGGGACGAAACGTCCACCAGCAGAGGCATCGACCCAGTGGTGTAAATATTTATCAAAGGTACCAGGATTATAACTTAGTACGCCAGACGCGCGTTTCGTCTGCATACGACTCATCAGTGACGCTCATATCAAAATACTTATAAAGCCAAACAAGTACAAATTTGGAGAGCATTGAGGATCCAAAATCTTAAAAAATGTGCCAAATACGGCTAAAATACTATGCCTGGAATAAGAAAATCCTTAGTTTTTCACACGTGCTCAATCTCCATGATTTTTTGTTGATTTGTTTCGATTGTTGACAAACAGGTGACAATCGTTTAACTTCGGCTTCAAAACACGAACTTTAATTACCTGCCATATTTTCACAACAACACTGACCGATTGAAAAAAAAATTAACGATTATACGAAATTTACACGAAAAAATATGATAAATTCGTGCACAGAAGACTAAGTTTATGATGTTTGTATGCATTGGTTCAAGAATTGGAAGAACGTTATTTTTCACCGGTCACTCGTTTCTTATGGCTTTAAGTTCTTTGCGACTTATGACATTTGGTATTCCCCGCCTTCTCTATTTGCGTGACTTCTCGTACAGATTATATAAACAATTAGTGTTCTCAATACATGGATAGCTTCATTCCGCAAGTCCTACTACAGCATTTTTATATTCATAAATATAAATTATCCTTTGCAGTTAAATATTCTTTATTTGTATCTTTTTGATGTTTTAATTAAAAACTAGTAGACACTGTTGTGCAATAATTTCAACGCTAGTCCATTATCTATGAAATTATATATACGAAATTCATATGGTCGCCAAGAAGATTTTGGTATGAATATTTTCATGATTCTGGTATATAAAGAACTAAAAATTAAAAGATTTCCCAAAACAAGATGAAAATGAATATTGATCAATATTTTGCTTCTCAAAATGCAGAAGAAAATGCATACCAAAATGAAATATTTGTAAAAAGATTTAAACGTATGCAATAGTTACAAGATTGAATTTGGAAACGGCCATTTTGATCTGATCAAGTCCTAACCGACTGAAACTTCTACTAGAAAAAAAACTTCAAGACTTTTTCAGACTTTCAGACGCTGCACCGATATATCATGTTCAGTCCGTAAAGTATCTAGTTACATAAGACAGATTGTTCTAACGTTTGAATAAGACTTGATAAGACCACTTTCAGATAACATCAGACCAAAGGTAAAAATGCTATCCCTATTCAGCCCAGATGAATTTTAAATGAATGTCACAGTGTCACAGTGTGTCAACCTACCATAATAAAAACTATGAATAAACGTGGTGAACAAAAGTGCACTCACTATACTCCAAAACATATAAATGTACAAAATAACAATTAAACATGTAGGTCTTACAAAGGTTACACACGTTTGACAAATACTTAGAACTATAAATGTTATCTGTTATCACGAATGTGTTTGAGTTTTGATTTAACCATTTGCTCAGGAACTTATATTACCAGTTAGAATTTTTCTCGGATTTCGGTATTTTTGGAGTTTTTGTGATGGTCTGGGTTAAATCATTGAAATCCCAAATATTAACAACCAATGAAAATATGCATAAGAACAGGACGAGATTAAGAAGTTTTGTATTAAATACATATGATTTTTTTAGACATTGTTGATAATGTCAGTTTACAGTTAAGCGGTACCTTTTATGTCATAACTGGTTTGCCTAGCAGTGAAATTCGCTATAAAAACTGAAACAATCATGATATAAAGGTTGATCAACTTATAAAGTCGCATAGAATAAAAATCAACAATTTTTTTCGATTCTCTCCTGAGATCATCAACAGGAATACATGGGTTCATATTTTTCCGTTTTCTGTTTTCTGTGTTTTGTTTGGAAGATTGTTCTTTGTCCTGTGTGTTTTCGTTACTTTGCAATGGCGTTGTCAGATAGTTTTTGACTTGTGATCTTTGGTATATCTAGCCTCTCTTTTTACGTGACTGTTTGTATGGTGGTTATGACGACAATGAGTGTTATTGTGATGTATTCTGAATACATGGATAACTTCATTCTGAAATTCAAACCTTGGCATTCTTATATTAATGAATATTGATAGTGTTATGCATTTAAACTTCTTTTATTACTTTATCACGTCCTAAAGCTTATTAGAGATGGTATTATTAAAAACTATCAGACACTGTCTGGAAAATATCAACTCAACTATCATTCGATCGCTCGTCATTTATCTATACCAATGTCACAAGTCAAAGTATGTGTATAATATTTCTGCTATATCTCTTTGCAGATGACCATCACCAGGAAGATTTTTGACTGCATATTCTAGCTTAGTAATGTATTTCCTGTATAAAGATGAAAATGAATAGTTTGATTAACAAAATGCAGGTAATAGATTCGTTCAGAAAGGGGATGTTCGTATTACTTGAGAAAAGAATCATTCTTCAACAGATATTCGATTTGACAAAGCCTCGATGGTTTCTGATAAAGGTGATGGCAAATCATATTCTCTTGTATACCGTGTTGTTTTAGAACAACAATTGTGACTTGACTCAGTTTTGTGAAGCATTCAATAAACTTTTATGATTCTTCCAATTTTGAATAGTTTGCTTTGTTGATTATCTTTTTTTTTTTATTTTCAACGTTGCATTTTGTATTCAAATTTGAAAGCGTTTTCTTTTTTTGATTTCTTTATTTCTTAAAGCTATTGTAATCGGTGAAATTTCAAAATTCACTTGATGACTGTATTTGCACAAAATTATTTAGATCCATACTGATACTACCAATAAGCAAGAGTGAAATAAATGTGATGGTTAACAATTTTGAAATGTGAAATAAAAATAAAATGTGGAATAAAATAGAAATAAATTATTGACTTCAAGGTTGACCACAAATACACAGTCGCAGGAAATAGAAATCAACAATGTTTATTTTTCTTCTGAGATCACTACCGGTTTATTGTTTTCGGTTTCGTGAATCTTTTCCTGTCTACTGTTGTGGTTTGTGGAATCTTTTTGATAAATTTGTAAGCGACTGTCATACATTTGAGAGATTTGGCTATCTATACCACTCGGATTAATCTACTTTTAATCCAAGTCAGAAATATGACAGTTGTTATGCATTCGTTTGAAGTAACTGAGCTTTTGATTTTGCGATTAGCGAAGGACTTTCCATTTAGAAATTTCCTAGGAGTTCTGTATTTTTGTTATTCTGTTTTTTTTTTTAATGTAACGTTTGGACCAGGCTATACCTACGCCAGCCTATGTCTTATAGTCTTTTTTTTTCTTTTTCAACCCTGCCATTACCAGGTTATATTCGACTTATACATTTGAATGTACTTTTAGTGTGCTTTCCCTCTGTTTTTAATTGATTGTTAGCACAATAACTTAGACAAAACGGAAATGTAATAAGTTATTGTTATTTTAATGTGATTGAATAACTTTCAACTGCGTATCATACTTTTGCTACTTGATATTCGTAATTATTCATAGTGGTTTGCATATTAAATCACTTAATTTTTTATAAAGATGTTCATTAAAAAGCCAGCAGGTACCATTGCGCATAACTTTCATTCAACCTCTCGTTTATCATATATTCAAAGTCACACGTTAAACTACATCTAATTATCTTAGCAGATGACTATTTGATATTCTTAGAATTGCTATGAGCATTTTGGAAGCAATATTCAGGCTTTATAAAAAATCAAATATAATCTTTACGACAAAGTATGAAAAGATAATTTTGCCATGCAAAATGCAGGACATAAATGCATATAAAATTAAAAATAGTTAAAAGGACACTAGAAAAGGTGAAATTAACTAAAATAAAGTCGCAAAGTTTCAAAATAAATACTCCTTAAAAAATCCAACAAACCCCTTAAAGAATAGCAAATAATCATCCCTTTAAACCCTATGGTATATTGGTTGGTAATATATAGCCCCATTTACTTTTTATAAAACTTTGGTTTCCTTTTTTTTAATCAAAATGTGCGGTTCTTTAGAAAATTGTACTAATTAACCGTCCTACGGAGACTTAATTTTTACTTAGTATTAGCGTTTATGAGGATGAAAATTTGAACAAACCTCACAATCAAAATCGTTTAAGGATAACTTTAACTTTATTAGATTTCTACGTTTAATGCTTATGATTTCTATTCAAACAGCCCCAATACAGCATCTAATGACCATGAACAATAAGCCAGACTCAATCCCATACTGTATAGTCAGCTATGAAGGACGTCGACTAGTGTGGTATTCCTTTAAGAGCTCGATTTAACTTTGTATGGTTGCTACATGAATATTACTTGAGCTTTATATATTTATGATCTTTCAGAGTTTATGTCAGTACTAACATCTTTAAATGATCCTTCAACAATTAAAAAAGTTTACTTATATTCAATTAATTTAGGACAATAGACAAAATAGGTAAAACAGATAATGTTGCATACTAACTACTTAATGTAGATG
Organism: Mytilus edulis; assembly: GCA_019925275.1. Classification (NCBI taxonomy): domain Eukaryota; kingdom Metazoa; phylum Mollusca; class Bivalvia; order Mytilida; family Mytilidae; genus Mytilus; species Mytilus edulis. The sequence continues at coordinate 52,530,309 of CM034358.1, forward strand.
AATAATGGCGGCTTTTTGTTCAAGGTTATTGTTGTCTTTTTCAAATTGTTAAACATCTCACAGCGGTATACTACTGTTGATTTTATTTATTTACCCCTTATTTTATTGAATTTCTATTTATATGTATAAATGTATCAAATTTATTCGTTCAGTGTATGTTAACTTGTGTTGATATGTCTTTTTAATTGATATTTTATAATGTGTCTTTCTATGTTGTGATGTTACACTATTGTTTCAGATAAGGGTAAAGGTTGGAACCTAATAAAACGTTTACACCCGCTGCATTTGTTTGCACCTATCCTAAGTCAGAAATCTGATGTTCAGCAGTTGTCGTTTTAATCTTGATATTGTAGCCCATTATTCTCTTATCACAGGCATAGATTACCTTAGCCGTATTTGGCACAACTTTTTTGGAATTTTGGATCCTCAATGCTCTTCAACTTTGTACTTGATTTTTTATTTTGATATGGGCGTCACTGATGAGTCTTATGCAGACGAAACGCGCGTCTGGCGTACTTAATTATAATCATGGTACCGTTGATAACTAACTATTCCTTATATTTCAGCACCCCATTATACTCTTTTCTTTCTTCTTTCATTTTTGGGGGACCTTATGTTCTCTTTTTTGCCCATTATTTTCTATTTTGTAAACCCTCCTCAAAACCTAAAGTTTGTGCAATTGGGCCACATACAACTACATGAACTATGTATATGTCTGTTCCAAGTATGGATGATAGTCCGTCGGAAGGGGACGATAAATGGCTGACTAGTGTCAAGAGAGAGCCATATCTCTTGCACGTTAAAGACACCCCTGTAGATTTCAAAAAAAAAGTGTAGACTAATGCCACTACAAGGCAGCACTTGCAACCGCAAAGTGGAAAGGATTAATATAAGTTGCAAAACTTGTTTCCCAATCCACTATAAATAAATATGTTAAAACTAAACTAAGTATTGAAACCTTCGGGAGGTTGGATGATATTATATCTTAATGTTTGTGTTGTTCGTTTGTTTTTGGATTTTGTATCTGAATAACTTAATATTGATTGCCGATCTTTCACAGATTTAATTTATATGATTTTCAAGCTTGAATTGTACAATAGCTGCATGTCTTTATGTATGGTGTCATCTAGATGTTGTTTGGTTGCTGTCTCGTCATTCTCTTTGATGTGTACCCTACACCTCCTTGCATTATTTGGCATCATTATATATTAAGTATAGACCTTTTACATGAGTAGAAATAATACCGGTTTTGAAAAAGAGATGATGATAACTTATACAGTTTTTATCCTGTTTACGTGTTTCTTGATAGATTGAGATAGTGTATTTATTTTCGATATGTCAAGGCGATATTCATTTACATATTTGACCACCAAAAAAACACATGGTGTTTTCTCAAATTATATGGAAGCAGCAGTCTCATCATAAAAGACAAATTCCATTATCACGATTCTAAATCAAATGTGGTAGCTAAATATGAGAAAGAAGATGTGACTGTAATTGAGATTACTTTCCACAAGAGACAAAATGACACAGAAATTAACAGCTATAGGTCACCGTACGGCCATCGATAATGAGCAAAGTCAATACACATAGTCAGCTATAAAAGGCCCCAAAATGACAAATGTGAAACAATTCACACGAGAAAACTAACGGCCTAATTTTTGATAAAAAAATGAACAAAAAATAAATATGTACCACATCAGCAAACGACAACCACTTAAATGCATGCTCCTGACTGAGGACAGGCACATTTATGCAGAATGTGTCGGGGTTTAACATGTAAGGGCGATCCCAACCCTTCCCCTAACCTTGGACAGTGGTGTAACAGTTTATAATAAGAACGAATTATCAAAATCAGTTGAAAAAGGTTTAACTCATCGGATGGATACAAATAGAAATACTAAACAGAGTGGACGTGGCCGTCTACTTGTATATACTAACAACAAAAAAGACAAATCTGAGAGTACTCGCAGTTACTGACAGCTAGTTCAAAGCCACTAACAAGTTATAAAACAAATCTTGCCTACTAGGGCAAAAATGCCACACATGTGTCACGCATGTACCTAAAAACACATGTGTCACATGTGTGTTACATGCGTTATACACATGTTTCTTGCCACGCATGGGAATCATGCGTGATACACATGCGTTCACATGCGTAACACACGCATGTGAATCACATGTGTCAAAAATACACCTGTGCCACGCATGTGTTGGATAACGCATGTGACCCATGCGATATTTGCATGTGTAACACATGTATAGTAAAACGCATGTGTAACGCATGTTTGACACAGGCAAATTTTGTTGACGTGAAGTTAAATTTTTCACATGATTTTTAGGTAAAATTATTCACTTGAAATTCACTAAAAAAAAAAAATCAAAATTAAAAATCAAAAATTGTTTATTTTAAACATCTAATACCTTGCATTTGCCTTGTAAGACATGTTTTCCATTGAAAATCTTAATTTACTTTCAAAAAAATCTATTTTCAGTGAAATTCATGTGAATAATTCATAATAACAATGTTCATGTGAAAAGTTAAATCAATTTTATCTGAATTAAAACATGGAATTAATTAGAGAAATTCAACATTCTTGAGTTCAATTTTTGTAACATACATGTAGATGTACATGATGTATGAGATACAAATTCACCTGAATTTTACTTAAATTCCAAAATTTACTCCATTTTTTATTTGAAGAATTTAATCATCAAAGCTATTCACCTTTTTCTGAAGATTTTCCATAAAAGGGGCACATATATAAATCATCAAATGATTATAATACTTATCTTTTATTTGGCATAGATTATCTCCCTTGATAGTGAATTAGATGTAACTACATTTTTTTTTAAATATTTATCTCTTGTTGTCATAAGGGTGGAATTTGTATATATACATATATGTGTGTATACATATCTGGTTTTAGTTTCCTAGATACCTAGATTAATTTGAAGGACTAATATTGCTTTATCAGTAATATCTCTATGATTCTAGGATTAAACACATGTTTTCGAGAGGTTATTGATGTGTAAACCAGAATGATTAACTCAAACACTGAATAAAAGTCCTTTGGTAATGTTTGTGAGTAAGAGCCCCGGTTTACACATTTTATTAAAATATAACCTCTAGGAAAACTGTGTTTAATCCTTAAAATTCTAAAACCAACATATATATGTTATAGACTAGTAGACTAGTCTTAGGCCAAACAGGTGCTTCATGTAGTAAGTAATGGCACTTAATTAAAGATTTGCATATCTTATTTAGGATTTTCTTATGTATAGCCCTTTTGTTATAAAAATGACTGAATGTATATGTACATAAACATTGTACATGTGAGGCTAAATTAAAAATTACCTGGTTTGGTTGTTCAAACAAACGTGACCAATACATGAATGTTGACCATTCTGATTATCTGTCCAAGTACAAAACTATGCTAACAAGAAAATACACATGAACATATAGAATGTACTTGAAAAAGTTTCAGAGTATTTGTCATTGAGGTCTAAGGTAATCTATCCTGTCAGTCAATGCGGCTCATAAGGTTTAGGGGAAAGAAACACTACTATCGTGTTTAAATCACAACAAACACCAGTCACTTAGTCTAAGATCGTCTAATACTTCCTGGGCCTCCCGTAGGCTTAAACCTTGTTCAATGTATAGAATAATATACCTGTAACCATATAACTTTATCATACATTTCTTCATCTTTTGTTTTGGATAAAAGCAAAGGGCATAATAACCTGCCTCTGTTTAGTTTTTAGCAAGCACTTGATGGTGGGTTTACTGTTATAAACTTACCACCTCCACGTTTGACCACCTTCTTAGTGTTGTCAAAAGTTACACATGCTTGTGTTCTTTCAAAGTTTATAACATGGGAAATATAAAATGACCCCAATTTCTCTATTCTATCTATAACTTAAGGGGAACGTAAATATAAATGTTGCTGCCTTCCCGGCATTGTGAGGGAACTAAAGAACTGAGTTGTTTAAGAATAGATCAACCACGGATTTGTATATTGGATCAACAGTGATAATATTTTTAATCTGTGATACATATTAAACAGTCTTGTTATCAAATTATGGACAGATTTCTCCGGCCTGCAGGTGAAAATAAAACTTTTTAATGCCAAGATTAAAAAAATACAATACATAGTCTTTAGCTGTGGGTTTGTTGTTAACAGTGAAATCGAAACAGGATACCAATTGCAATAGTAGTTTATAACCATACATCTATAATGAATTGAGAAAAGTCAAAAGAACGAAAGGTAAAAACGACAGTAACCGTTTGACTTACCATCACATAAAAACTAAAATTGTGCCATGCAGTGATCATGAGGGACCTATAAATTTTCATAAGAGTCCCACTGTCGGGCTGCTTGAGAGATAGCCTCTCTAGTCATGCTTCAGTGATACCTAAATAATCAATAAAGTTTTGCCCACATAAAGGGAAGGGGCACAGTGCTCTAAATCCGCCTATGTGCAACACGTACCTCCAAAATCACAGGCACTCGTCTACGAATTTGTTTTCCCTATATACCTTAAAATTCTCTATATACCTTAAAAAGGTATACACAGGCGTTTTTTTTTAGATGAGTGCCTGTGTCCAAAATATGATGAGTGAGTTCAGTTACTGTGAATGATAAAATTGAGAAAACAGTTACGAACTTCATCAGGAGCTTCCTGCTCAACATGTGGCAACCTATAATGTTTTAGAATATTTCAAGTGACGGCAAATTTAGTAAGTAAACCTTTGATTTGATTGTTCATACTCCCTCTTTTTTCAATATGACTAATGAAGCAAGATTTAAATTTTTGTATACGTGTGTTGAGACTGATATAATTAGAATTATTGTTAAAGTTATAAGCGACATGTACATTTCTAGAAATGCTCTATTAAGCACTAAATAACTTTGTGGTACCACCTCCGCATATAATGTTTATAAATTTGGTATGATATATATATGTTTGTATGTTTGTGTATAACAAATTTGTATTGTCTTGGTATCAATCCTGTGATTTTGGATTTTAAACCAATACAAATTACTTACTTACTTACTTAGGCAGCAACCATTTGATTTTCTGGGGGGGGGGGGGGGGGGGGCTATGGGTTTTTTTTGGGAAAAAAAAGTTTGTTTCCAGGTTTTGATGAAAAAAATAATTTGTTTTGGACCCTGAGAAAAAAAAAAAGTTTGTTTCACCCTCAGCTGCCACTATATGTAATGCTAAAATTGAAAGGAAAAAATTGTTTTCGGTTTGTCGGTAAAAAAAATAGATTGTTCTTCGCCGCGAAAAAAAAGTTTGCACAGAAAAAAAAACCATAGCCCCCCCCAGAAAATCAAATGGTTGCTGCCTTACCGTTTATTGACAAACATGTGATGATAAGAACTGGTGAGCTTTTCGTTGAATATAATGAGAAGATTGTGTTGAAAATGTTTGCATAGTTCATGTCAGAGTTAAAAATTATAAAACAAAAGATGTTCTTATTTAATTTCCCATTCTCGATTCCAGACTAACTCTCTTATCTCATTAGACGTAAATGCGCGTCGAATACGGAAACCGGGAAATCTTTCACCGTGGCCGTTTTTTATACTATGACGCAAAAGGACGCTCGTCTGCTGATTTTACTGTTTGAAAGGATGATACAAAGATTGAAACAGATGGTTCACAAAGCTATTGTAAACAGATATATTGAAATGGGTTGCATTGTCGATTAACTGGAAGAAATCGGGGAACGAAACATACATTTTAGAAAGTGTAGGCAGTGTATTGTTTGAGTACTTGGACCATCATCATGATCATGACCATGGGAAAGCGTAATGGCCAAATGTCAAAATATTATGAAAGGTAAATATCATAGACCCCCATCATAATCATGCACATTTTTTAGGAAGATGATAGTATTATACCTTCATGAAAAACATAGGGGTCACTGTGTTCATGTCATGCATGTAAACCAGAAAATCGGTCAAAAATTTACAAAAAGTTTTAAAACGGAAGCAAGTCAACTCGCCCCACTGGTAAAACGCCCCACTTTTTTAACAACAGGACCTTCTTTTTTTTTTAAATCGCCGAACTCATGTTGAGGGAGCTTATAGTCTATGCCACCATTTGTATTGAATTGGATACAATTCAGTGGGTGGTGGGGGTTTGATTGAAATCGAATATAAAATCCAGAATAAAAAAAAGGGTTACTTTGACATGTTTGACAACAATGGACAATGCAGGATAACATTTTCATCCTAGCCAGCCCTCCCCCTTTTTCCCCCAAAAAAACCTAGTCCAAATAGCTATAAATAACAACCCAAACCCTAGTCCAAATAATTATGACGTCTTGAAAGGCTATTATAATGTTGACGTAAGGCGTCAAAGAAAAAAATTATAATAGCCTTTCAAGACGTCATAATTATTTGGACTACCCAAACCCTTGAAAATCAAGTGGTTATACATCTTATCACTTGTCGATGTAAGGCGTCAAAGAAAAAAATTATAATAGCCTTCAAGACGTCATAATTATTTGGACTACCAAACCCTAGCCCAAATAATTATGACGTCGATGTAAGGTGTCAAAGAAAAACATTATAATAGCCTTTCAAGACGTCATAATTATTTGGACTACCCAAACCCTTGAAAATCAAGTGGTTATACATCTTATCGCTAATCCCGGCTGACCCGGCCGCTTCAAATTTTGACGCATACAACATACACTTTTCCATTGTACATTTGGCATCATATGTATTTTGTATTGTGACGTTAAAATTTTACAGGGACTTGTGTGATATCCAGTAATGGGATAAAATCACGGGGCAGATCCAGCCATTTAAAAAGAGAAGTTCCCAACCCAGGACAAAGGGGGCCTGAGGGTTCCAACTATATGTCCCCATTCAAATGCATTGATCAGCCAAAAAAGGGGATCCCTCCCCCCCTCTAGGTAAAAATATTTTTAAGTCTGACAGTGTGGCCCAGGTTAAAAAAAAAATTGTCGTCAGTAAAACTGCATTTTCGGCCATCAAATCAACAATGGACGGTGGCAAATCTTCAACTACTGTACTGTTATTCCGATTCTAATGCATAACAAAAAGAAATAGTATGTTCATGATGTTAGAGCTTGAAAAAATGTATAAATTTGACATACTAGTACAAAAAAAATCCCCAAAACTTCATGAATGAATTTTGCGCAAAGAACTTACATTTTGTAAGTCATGGCTAAATGTCATTATGTGACTTGAATCTTCATAGAAATGAAAACGTTCAAATTGGAACCTCTTTGATACCAATTCGAATAAAATAACTGTAAAACGGCGAATTTAAGATGGTGTTGTTCTATTAATGACAACATGTAGTAATCCAATCAATTCAAAATTCAGATCCCTCATTAGTTATTCCTGGTCATGCTGGTTAGCTGTGGAATTGTCGGTAATTATATAAACTTTAGCCAATTGTAGGATAAAAATTGCATTAGAATCATTGATTTACTACATGTATTATTTAATGTTTGCATTTATTGGAGAAAACATTAATTAACTAACCCGTCGCCAGTAAACTTAATTTGCGACCATCAAATCCACAATTGATGCCGTCGGAGCTTAAAATACAATACAGTTATCTCCTAAAAGTATGCATGGTCACAAAAAAAGCTGCCTGCCGGGTTTACAAAAAATTCTCATGTTAGGGGAAACCAACAATTAATTATCCATGGCCTTACACTAATGAAAAAAACAGAGATCAAATGACATCAATTTGTTACCAACTATATATGTCACCATACATCCTTTAACAATGAGCAAAGCCCATACATTATACCATATACTGTAAATTCTGAAATTAATGTATGCATTTATTATTGCTAATTTGTCTTAAATGCGATTTTAATTTTTTCGATTTTGAGAAAAATCCTGTTAAATTCATATACAATATTTTTAAATGTGAGTTTAAATTATTGCGTTTACAACTCTGTCGCATTTTAGCAATAATAAAAACCTTGCAATAATTTCTGAATTTACAGAAATCAGCTATATAAAAGACCCTATTAAATGAAAATAAAATAAATGTGTAAAACAATTCAAACAAGAATACTAACAGACTTAACAACAAATTAAAGGAAAACCTGCACCACTGAATTACAAACTCCTGACGTGGGACAGGCACATACTAATATGCAGGATGTGTGATTGGGGCTGGACTATATAGTTAGCAGTTTGTGGTGCCAAAATAAACCCACCTATATATATATATATAAAAGAAGATGTGGTATGATTGCCAATGAGACGATGGTCCACAAGAGACCAAAATGACACAGAAATTAACCATAGTTACTATAGATCACCGCATAGCCTTCAACAATGAGCAAAGCCTATACCACATAGTCAGCTATAACAGGCCCTGAAATAAAACTGTAAAACAATTCAAATGAGAAAAGTAACGGCCTTATTTATATAAAAAATATGAACGAAAAACAAATATGTAACGTTAACACATAAACAAACGACAACCACTGAATTACAGGCTCATGACTTGAAACAGGCACATACATAACCTCAGTCCTTGTACATGATGTGAAAAGGGATTAACTCATCAGATCTATACCATGTATAAAAAGAAGAAAGACATCTATTGACTAACAAAAACCACACACAAAACGTGCTTTTTGACAGAAAATCTATTGGCATGCTGCAAGATACATGAAAGGTTGTTCTTTTGTTAAATGCCGGATATACATGATACATTGTATATGGATTATAACAGAAATGACAACGTGCTACGTTCGAACATGACTTTAATCTTTCCTATATCATGTATATGAAAATGGTGTATTTTAACAGCAAAACAAGATCTAATAAACATCTGACGGTAATTAATGCCTGAAATGATTTTTTAACTCTATACAGCAAAATATATCAATTAAAATCAGAAAGTTCATACTGTAAATGTATTTTTTAGCTACATGTAAGATGCTGTTCACCTGTTGATCTTCTTTCTGTTGTTTGCTTACATGTTGTTTGCATTCACTCAAAAGAAAAAGTATATATAGTAAAGGTATAAATTAGTGAGCATCAGTTCAACATGTTCATACTACAATGCACATCTAGTTTTTGTCTGGACTTCTTGATTAAATAATTTAGATTTACAATTTTAGCTTGCTTACCAAAAGAATGGAAAGTACAGTATTAAAACCACTTGTGAACATGTACTATACATGTACATGTAGGTGTGAATGTCCTGAAAAAAGAACAGATATCAAAGTATGTTCGTCTGTAGAATTGCAGTTAATTTTGATAATTTGATGTACTGGTAACTTATGTTTTAAGTATAATTGTACATGTACACTGTTGCATATTTTTCTATCTTTCCAATGTCAAGTATGCTTCAATGCACCCTTACCCTAATCCCCTCCTACTGCCCCATACAAACACACTTTAGATGTCAGAAGTTCAAATAATCATAGCATCTGCATTACAAGCTTACCTAGGTAGACTGGCCTACCCAATGTATATTTTTGCTTAAATTAAGGTTTAAAACTTTTGAAAACTGTTGAAAATCATTTATACTGACTTTTTATGGGCATTATGTTTTTTAGTCTGTGCGTTTGTTTGTTCGTCTGTCTGTCCGTCAGTCATGTCAAAGTTTTTGGTCAAGGTAGGTTTTGAGGAAGTTGAAGTCCAAGAACTTGAAACTTAGTACACATGTTCCCTATGATATAATCTTTCTAATTTAAATGCCAAATTAGAGTTTTACCATATTTTCACGGTCCACTTAACATAAAAAAAAATGATAATGCGGATGGGGCATCCGTGTATCCGTGTATTAGGGACACATTCTTGTTTTCTATATGCCTTCATGTATTGAGCTGAGTTTTGATATGTGATACATTTACTTAGTTTTGAGTCCTGCACATATACATCACTGTACATTGATTGTCATTGGAGTTAAAATGACAATGACAGGTTTTTTTTTAATATTGCTTCTTAGTGTTGATCAATTTACCTTATATATTAAATAAATAAAGTTTATAAATTATTGTCGCAGATTGAATTTTTTTAATATTTTAAAAATAAGCTGAATTAATGAAACGAGATTGTGGTTGGATTGTCAACTAGAAATCATTTCACTAGTCGAAATGTAAAGGATGCTATAAATTTTAGGGTCTCAACAGTGAACAAAACCATACTATAGAGTCAGCTGTAAAAGATCCTGTCAAAACGAGCAATATTTAAATCCAGAAAACTAGTGATGTTCCAATTACCATGTTCAGTATATATTGGTTATAATATATAAAAAAATCACTTGTTTTCTTTCTCTTAACCAAAGGAGAACTTTATTGTCAATTTATTTTTATTGGAAGATAGTGCATCAGGTTCAGGTTTTATATGATAATCACAGGAATTTAAATTTTCAGTATTAGCTCCTCAGATGTCAGTGGAAGGGGAAGCTATATATAAACATTATATGTTTAAATGAAATTGGCGACAGGATTAGATATAGAGGAGATCCTATAGCTACAGTATATGTAACTGGTATGTATTTGTTGAGGTATTTAATGCAAAAATACAGTATTTTTAAATAAAAATTTTAATACAAAAATACTGAATTCCAAGGCAATTTCAAAAAAGGGAAATCCATTGTGGTAGTTCCTAGGTTTTAAGAACAAAACATGTTTTTTTTTAGGTTATTGCTTTAATATACTTTGAATAAACAAACTATGTGCCATGCAGGGGACATTGGAACCCTGTACTTTTCTTATAGTTAAAACTCCTTAAAAATATATGTCCCTGCATACAATTCCAAGAGATTTCTGTGCACTTTGATTTTCATTTGTAAAGTTTACAAACATTCATACCAAATTTCAACCATAATGAACTTCCGCAGCAGAGATAATCAAAAAAGTAGTGCAAATAAACAATTTGCAGAGCATTTGGAGTTTTGAGTTATACCCCTATGGAAGATAAATGACAAATTTTGTAGCTAGATGTTAACAGAATGCATCTATAGAGCTATAGACATTCCATTTTTATATGACCGCCTTAAAAATTTGGTGTTCTTTGTCATCTTTGTAAGCATCGTCCGAAGACACTTAGTTTCCAGACAGTAACCTTAGTTTAAATGAATGGATCTCTATGAAATATAAACACAAGGTTTGAAACCACAAAAGGAAGTTTGGGGATTGATGTTGGGGTTATGGTCCCAACAGTTTAGGAACAAGGAGCCCAAAAGGGGTCAAAATAAGTATTTTTCCTAGGTTCCAGACAATTACTTGTGTGTAAGTGTATGGATCTTTCTGAAATTGTACCCGAAGGTTCCATACCAAAAAAGGAAGGTTGGGATTGATTTTGGGGGTTATGGCACAAACTGTTTATGAAAAAGGGGCCAAAACGATACTTTTCTAATACTTTGTATAAATTGCTTTTTAGCTCACCTGGCCCTTAAACAGGGGCTGAACCAGTCATTTAAAAAAAGGTGTGTGTGGGGGGGGGGGGGTTCCAATTACATGTCTCCATTCAAATGCATTGATCGTCTAAAAATAAAGGGAACCTCCCTATGCCGTATGGATCCGTGCCTGTCTTAAGTGAGCTTTTCTCATCACTTTGCTTCCGTCGTCCGTAAACTTTTACAAAAATCTTCTCTGAAACTACTGGGCCAAATTTAACCCAACTTGGCCACAATCATCATTGGGGTATCTAGTTTAAAAATTGTGTCCCGTCACCCGCCAAAATAATCAAGATGGCCACCATGGCTAAAAATAAAACATAGGGTAAAATGTATATTTTGGCTAATAACTCTGAACTCAAAGCATTTAGAGTAAATCTGACATGGGGGTTAAATTGTTTATTAGGTCAAGATCTCTCTGCCCTGAAATTTTCAGATAAATCAGACAATGGGTTGTTGGGTTGCTGCCCCTGAATTGGTAATATTAAGGAAACTTTGTCTGTGTTCGGTTATTATCTTGAAATTTATTATAGATAGAGATAAACTTTAAACAGCAATTATGTTCAGCAAAGTAAGATCTACAAATAAGTCAACATGATCAAAATGGTCAGTTCACCCCTTAAGGAGATATTGCCCTTAATAGTCATTTTTTTACCAATTTTTCATAAATGTTTGTTATCTTTTACAAAAATCTTCTCTTCTGAAACTACTGAACCAAATTCAACAAAACTTAGCCAAAATCATAATAAGGGTATCTAGTTTAAAAATTGTGTGCGGTGACCCCGCCAACCAACAAAGATGGCCACCATGGCTAAAAATAGAACATAGGGGTAAACTGTAGATTTTGGCTTATAACTCTGAAACCAAAGCATTTAAAGCAAATCTTACAAGGGGTTTCCTTGTTTATCTAGTCAATATCTATCTGCCCTGGAATTTTCAGATGAATTGGACAACTGGTTGTTGGGTTACTGCCCCCCCCCAATTGGTAATTTTTAAAGAAATTTAGCCGTTTTTGGTTATTATCTTGAATACTATTATAGATAGAGATAACTTGTAAACAGCAATTATGTTCAGCAAATTAAGATCTACAAATTATAAGTCAAACATTAACAAAATGGTCAGTTTACCCCTTAAGGAGTTATTGCCCTTTATAGTCATTTTTTAACATTTGTCATTAATTTGGTAAATTTTGGTAAGTTTTTACATAGTGTCCTCTGTAACTAAAGGGCCAAGTTCATTATAGATAGAGAAAACTGTCAGTAACAAAAATGATCAGTAAAAGTTGATCTACAAACACATCATCATCACGAAAACACAATTTTGTGATGAAGCCATCTGTTTCCTTTGTTTAATATGCACATAAACCAAGGTGAGCAGCCTCTATTTTTTTACCAATTTCAATGGGGTTTTGTTCTTGAATTCATAGAGTTCTCTATTAAATATGCTGAATCAAACCGTGTATTATTTTTTGGGGGAATTTGGTCCCTGTTTTTAAATTGGTCTACATTCAGGTCCAAATGCCATATATATTATATATACAGGTAATGTGTAGTACACATGCATGAAAAGAGTTAGTTTTCATTATTAATTATTCATTTATTAAAGTAAAAAAATAATATGTAGTATTATTGCCAATGAGACAACTATCCATCAGAGTCTAAATGACTGAATGTTAGCAACTATAGACCACTTTACATGTATGTACAGCTTTCAACAATAAGCAAAACCAATACAGAATTTAGCAAGCTATAAAAGATCATAGAATGACAGATGTAAAACAATTCCAAAGAGAAAACTTACAGCCTGATTTACTTAAAAGACAATAAGCAAAAAAAACCAACCATGATAAATAGCAAAAAGAAAACTATTATTTCTCCACTACAGTTGTTCACACGATATTTAAATACATATATGTAAGCTTGGTAAATCATTACTTATTTAATTTATGTTATCATTTTTGCTTGATTGGTAAGCCAATATTTGATGTTATATAGTTGTTTTTTTTAATTACAGCAACTGTTTTCCAAGAGTCTGATGGCTGATAATGTATTACATGATTTTATCATTCAAGCAACATCTTAGAAGCCTAGGATAAGTGCTAATGTATGAAGGAAGCCTTGGATACAAATAGCAATTACAGCAATTCCATACAGGATAGAACTCTTACACGTGGTCATGATATGGGAATGATGTATTCAAGAAATTTAAAACACATGGAATTAAATATTGTGTATATTTTTTCAACCACAAGTACTTTCAGATTATAATACAATTCAAATTCAAATTATTGTGTCAAATGACAATTATAGTCTAAAATGAATAACACATGTTTTAAACTGAATTTTATATAAATATTTGAAATTACAAGAATTTTTAGCTTATTATGCAGCCAAACTTTGAAATCTTCTAATGGTATATATGCTTATTGTTTGTCAACAAATTGTTTTGAAATAAGAAGGAAATGGTTGAAAATAACTGCAATTTATCAATATAATGTGATATGAGGTATAAATCAATCAGACAGCAACACAACAACAAAAGCACATAAAAGGCATTAAGGTGCTAACATACAGTCCTCAACAATAAACACGTGTCTAAACAATTTCATGATCTACTTAATTGACCAGAGTCTACCAATCAAAGCACTGCTATTAACACCAAATTTTTGAAATATGTTTAGTTAGGATGAGACTTTAGACAACTACGGAAACCCTGGCTTGAAACAGGCACATGAATATGGGGCTGAGTAAACTACTTTTTTTCTTCAAAACTTTTAAAACAAAAATAGGCATCTTTTGCAAGTAAGACAATTAATAATAGGTTAGTCAAGGAGTAGTATGTGTTTTTGGTGCGTGTGTCTGTCTGTCCATTCGTCCATCTTATTTTAACTTAAGGATTTTGGTTAAAGTTGTTGGTCACAGTATATGTAGTTAGCGATGCAGTTGAAGCCCAATCAACTTAATTGACACATATAAGTGATATAATGGCTTCTAGTTCAGGTTTTGACCCCGACTTTGTGCTATACTGAACATGAAAAGTGTGAGCAGAATATCAGTGTACTATATTATATAGTGACACTGTCGCACATTTTCTTGTTTTTTTTTTGTCATGCTTCAGCTTATATATTGATTTAAGTTTTGGTTTAACAAGTTACAGATCAGGTTCAAATTGTATTGCAGTCTGATGATTTTTATAAAATGTTTCTTCATGAAGCATTCACAATAGGTAAAACAGGATAAATATGAAACTTCAATAATATTAACTATATGTATACTAATCACTTTTGCTGCACCTGAGAACTAACAAACATATCAACAACCATGATAATTAGACAAATAGGAGGACATTTTGAAAAATATTTAATACAGACACAATGCCTTTTACATGCAGAAATCACGCATGTGTCACAGGTGTATTTCTTGTACACATATGATTCACATGTGAAACGCATGATCACATTTGTATATCATGCGTATCACACATTTTGATTTTTTTTTAGTACAGGCACCATGCCTTTTGAATGCAGAAATCACGCATGTGTCACAGGTGTTTTTTCCTACACATGTGATTCACACGTGGAACACATGATCACATGTGTATATCATGCATATCACATTCGTTTTTCACACATGTGTCACATGCGTGGCATGAAACGTCTCTTTCACATGCGTGCGACACACATGTGAAACGCATGTGTCACGCATGTTCACATGTGTGCCATTTTCACCAGTGTATATTCTAAAATAAAATCTTCAACAACTTGAATCCTCCGAAAAAAGTAAGAAAAGTTGGCAAGAAAGGGATATACGCTACAATAAGTTGCGTTTCAATAAATGTGAATGTAAAAGTCTGTATAAATCTTTGAAATACTACAAAAATTTTGAATTGCAAGACAAAATTACAAAAATAAGCATTCAATTCTGATACTTAAATTTCTATGGTACAACCATAGAATACAATTAGAAATATTTTTTAAAAGCATTTTCATATAAAAAAGAAGATATGAATATATTGCCAATGAGACAACCCTCCACAAGACACCAAATGACACAGAAATAAATCACTCTAGGTCACCATACGATGTATAACAATGAGCAAAGCACATTCTGCATGTTTGATTCTGAATCCTATATATTTTTTAAATGTATTATATCATTATGTGAATAAATAAATATTTTAACAAACCGTGGAATAACCGCTTATTTTAAAATGTTTCGATCATTTTCATGTGCATTGTTTTGACGTAGCCACAGGACACGTACTATCAGGAATGATGCATTTGATTACGGAATGCTTCGCGATTGTTGTCAGTCCAATTTAAAGTACAGAATCATATGATATATATATGTGATGCAATCATTCGATTAAAATGCTGCTCCGTCACATTATTGATTAGCAATGAGTGCACATGAGTCATTCAGTTCAGCCATCTATATCGACTTAAGTTTTTAACCCGACCTTGAATTAAGATCTGAAAGATGTATTTTTATTGTCTCCCTTAAAGTATATAGTTATAGATGTTTAAATCAATAATAAATTCCCTTAATGATCATCTAATTATTTTTAAAGAAGATCAATATGAAATCGAATTTTTTATTGAATTTAAGGGATTTAATTGTCTAAAAATTAATACATTTTTAGTTCCGAAATTTTATGTGCCTGAGTGTGGATTCAGATGGCAGTTGGTTGCATTGGTGAACTGATACACTGGTAAAAATGCCACACATGTGAACATGCGTGACACATGCGTTTCACATGTGTGTCGCACGCATGTGAAAGAGACGTTTCATGCCACGCATGTGACACATGTGTGAAAAACGAATGTGATACGCATGATATACACATGTGATCATGTGTTTCACGTGTGAATCACATGTGTAGGAAAAAACACCTGTGACACATGCGTGATTTCTGCATTCAAAAGGCATGGTGCCTGTACTAAAAAAAAATCAAAATGTGTGATACGCATGATATACACATGTGATCATGCGTTTCACATGTGAATCATATGTGTACAAGAAATACACCTGTGACACATGCGTGATTTCTGCATGTACACTACCAACAATTTGACTAGCGTTTACATGTACATTAAATGCCGCTATAAAAACAGTACGTTTAGGAAACATTACTAATCAGTACATTAAATGCCGCTATATAAACAGTACTTTTAGGAAACATTACCAATCAGTACATTAAATGCCGCTATATAAACAGTACTTTTAGGAAACATTACTAATCAGTACATTAAATGCCGCTATATAAACAGTACTTTTAGGAAACATCACTATTCAGTACATTCATTTTTAATTCATTTTCAGTAATGTTGAGAAAAAGTTGTTTACAGTACTGAAAATTTCAGTCATTTATCAGTACTGAAAATTTCAGCCATTTTTCAGTACTGAAAATTTCAGCCATTTTTCAGTACTGAAAATTTCAGCCATTTTTCAGTACTGAAAATTTCAGTCATTTTTCAGTACTGAAAATTTAAATCATTTTCAGAACTTAAACTTTTTGTCATCTTTAAGTACTTCTACACATACAATATAAGGTCAATGTCAGAAAAATATAAAATGTTTTTATACTGCAACTAGTTGTGTTTATTTTATATAAAATATTGTAACAAAGCTCTATCGTGTACGATGTCAATTTCATCATGGCACACTTTCTCCACAATCAGGGTTCCATGAAGGGATGAAAATAAGTCTTTCGTTTGTGTTACGATTTGAATAGCTATCAATTTATTAATTTATGTTGCAGTATAAAAGCAATATTAGGTCAATGTCAGAAAAATATAAACTTTTTTTGTGCTTGGCGCAAAACTGGGGAAGGGCTCGGTAGAACCTCGCCCTTCCCCAGTTTCTTAGCCTCATACAAAAAATATGTATGAGACTGCGAAACTGGGATAGGGCAAGATTTTACTGCGCCCTTCCTTTCTCCAGTTTTATTTAGAATACTAAAAAGTTTATATCTTTATGACATTGATCTAATATTGTTTTTTTCCTACTGTAACCTAAATTAAAATTGATATTTAAATCGTAACTGTTATATATTATTAGCATAAATATCAAACTGTTTGTATCCCTTAATGAACCCCTGATTGCGGAGAAAGTATTGCATGATGAAATTGACATTGCATAAAATATAGAAATCAACGACAACGGAAGCCCGCAATGAACGGTGTTTTAATCTTTTGCTGACGACAACTTCCAAATCTACTTAGGACCAGGATATTTTAAGGTAAAAAGTTACGAAATATATCAAAGTAGTTCATATTTCATTTGGTTAGTATGGTGATCACGAAATCAAATAACGTGTTCAAACTTTGGGCATTTTAGTTGGTTGCAGAACATGTCCGTCCTGGGACAACTCGGACCGTCTAAAAAAGACAGCTAGGACCATCTATAATGACAACTCAGACAGACAAAAGGTACATGTTTACTAAGTTTCAAGTTGATTGGACTTCAACTTCATTAAAAACTACCTCGACCACAAACGTTTACCTGAAGTGGGACAGACAGATGGAGAGTGCACGCACAGACCAGAAAACATAATGCCCATAATTGAGGCATAAAAAATTGTAAAATAACAACTTTAGAAAATTATGTATCAAGTATATTGCAGCAAAATAGGCTCGAAAGGGCTAAAGAGAAAAACAGTATCAGCGAATACATTGGTTGTCAGAAAATTAGACTTTGAAATAAATAAATAAATAAAAGATTTAAGGAAAAATAACGACTCTGATGAGAAATATCTAAATTGATACTTCTTTTTTATTCCAATTTTGAGTATATATAAAATTATAACGTAAGCATTAAATTTGCCTCAATGTAGTTACTGCCCTGTAATAAAAGTGAGGTATGTGTATCTGACACAATATAGCTCAAGTTAAATGAAACCCTTTTTCAGACATTTCAAGTATATTTTAAATAATATTAAAAATCTTATTATATGAACTTTTCGGAAGTGTTTCACGCCTTTTTTTGGGAAAAAATGAATTTTATGAAGAAACTGTTGCCATCTTATACGTTCGAATAGACCTGCAGAGTTTATTTTCAATGCATTGTAAGTCAGGTTATGTATTTTGAAACTACCACAGAACAAACCATTTATTTTTGCCCCCCCCCCCCCCGAATATTAAACAGTTGCCTCCTTAGAAGGACACTATATGGATAACTAGCTGGATAAATAATAAAACACACGGACAATAACAGTAAGGGTACGACCTTTTGTTATTCTAAGGATGGGAATGGGGCAGCACGATTTTTTGCGGATTTTTTTTATTATTTTTAAAGTCTTAACTTGTCGCTAAGCATGCCTATTGATTCCAGCTCTTACCAGGCCACCATATTCATATTCAAAGACCTCCTGCCACCTCCCCCTTTTAACCCCAAAAAATAATTGATTTTCTACTTATTAAACACGAGTTTAAATTGATTGATTGTTAGTTGTTTGCTTTTAACGTCAAGCGACTAATATTTCATATATAGTTTAGACAGGACGCGAAATTTAAAGTCATGTACGAAAAATGTATACAATATCATAACAAGTAAGGAGATGTGGTATGACTGTCAATTTGGCAAATATCAACTGGAGATCAATGAAGTAGTATTATCAATTATAACCAACCGTGCGGCCTTTGACAAAAAATGACAAATACCCATACTGTATATCAGTTATAACAGGCCACGTCAAAAAAAATGTGAAACAATTAAGACGAAATAAACTAACGGCCTAAGGGACGACATCAAATTTCAATGAAGGATAACTAGAGGCTCTTAAGAGCCTGTGTTGCGAACCTTGGTTTATGAGTGTATTAAACAAAGGAAAACGATGGATTCATGACAAAATTGTTTTTTTGGTGATTGTGATCTGTTCGTAGATCATACTTTACTCATCATTCTTGCTACTTACAATTTTCTCTATCTGTAATGAACTTGGCCCTTTAGTTACAGAGGAACACATTTTGTAAAAACTTACCCAAATTTACCAAATTAATGAAAATTGTTAAAAAATTGACTATAAAGGGCAATAACTCCTAAAGGGGTCAATTGACCATTTCGATCATGTTGACTTATATGTAGATTTTAATTTGCTGAACATTAATGCTATTTGCAGTTTATCTCTATATATGAAAGCATTCAAGATAATAACCAAAAACGGCTAAATGTTTTTAAAAATTACCAATTGGGGGACAGCAACCAACCAACCAGTTGTACAATTCATATGAAAATGTTAGAGCAGATATATAAAAATATACTTAAATAATGATTTTGGCTCAGTTTGGTTGAATTTGGTCCAGTAGTTTCAGAGGAGAAGATTTTGGTAAAAAAATTACAAAAAATTGGTAAAAAAATGACTATTAAGTGCAACAACTCCTTAAGGGATCAACTTACCATTTCAATCATGTTGATTTGTTTGTAGACCTTACTTTGGTGAACATAATGGCTGTTTACAGTTGGTCTCTATCTATAATAATTTTCAAGATAATAACAGAAAACGGACAAAATATCCTTAAAATTACCAATTCAGAGACAGTAACCCAACAACCCATTGTCCGATTCATCTGAAAATTTCAGGACAGATAGATCTTGACCTAGTTAACAATTTTACCCCTCATCAGATTTGCTCTAAATGCTTTGGTTTCAGAATGATAAGCCAAAATATACATTTAACCCATATGTTCTATTTTTAGCCATGGAGGCCATCTTGGTTAGTTTGGTTAGTTTGGCGGGTCACCGGACACAATTTTTAAACTAGATACTCCAATCATGGTTGTGGCTAAGTTTGGTTAAATTTGGCCCAGTAGTTTCAGAGGAGAAAATTTGTTTATAAGTTAACGACGACGGACGCTCAAAATTCGGATTTGTGGACATATTTTTCCTGTCGACAGGAATACATAACTTTTTTGTTTTAAAAGATAAACAGATAAACATAATCTGTTTTATGTTATATTATTTGTAAATTCTGTTTTATATATGAAATGTGCTTTAAATGTGTGCAATTTGTTGGGGTTTTTTTCTTCAAATAATCCATATTTTTTTAACGAAAGTTTACTTTTGAACACTATTTTTATTTGTTTTTTTTAAACTGAAAAAAGTTTTAAATGTCTGAATATCTATATTATTTCTTTTTATTAAATATAATTTGGCTAATTTATAAACTCTACACTTTCCCTCTTTTTTTGCCAAATTGAGTCCTGTTACCAGAAAATGGTAAACATATGGGGCTAAGGGTAGTAATATTTTTTTGTTAAGCTCATGTAGCTCTATTGAACTAATAAAGTTTAATTCCGCGGTCACACTACGATCTGTGAAAAAATGCAAATGTTGACGATCGTAGTGAAATCTTGAAGATCACAGTAAGGTCGTATCACGGTCGTGGTGAGGTCTTCAAGTTCGTGATGAGCATATACGACTTTGAACATGTTCAAAGCAATCGTGGTGGAATCAGGTATTAGTGAGTTCGCACTAAGGTTGTGGTAAGATCGCTAAGGTCGCTGTATCATTATAGCGAGAGCGTAGTGAAAGCGTGATTCTATTCGAAGAGACAAGTACCATAGTGTGGAAACAGAACTGTACGGTTTTCTAATAATTTGGTCATTCGGGAGACTGTCAAAAGGGGCCCCGACATTTGCAAAAAAACAAGTTGCTTGATGAAAATTTGATGAACTCTTATGTTACTATATATAGCTATGTAACGTTTCTGCTTTAAGTTTTGGTAGCTAAAATATTCTTATAAAGAACCAATAAAATAATAAGAAAGCTATGTGCATCCAAACGTTTTCCTTAGAATGATGGAGCTCCATGTGAAACGATCAAATTTGTCTCACAACAGCGATCAAAAATGTATAAAAAAAACATCAAAAAATGTCTAAAAAAAACATCGAAAACTCAATGTTTGCTACATTGTACCTGAATTTCCACATAAATATATTCATTTTCTCCATGTCGGATATTTTTATTGACTGTACAATCGCTTGCAAGTTTACTGTACAATCACTCTGAGCCTTTCTGAACAATATCTATGAGAAGAACATAAACCGTGTACTATCTCTCCTGCCACATTCATGATTTAAAATTAGTTTATGTTTTCCATGATACTT
Organism: Mytilus edulis; assembly: GCA_019925275.1. Taxonomy (NCBI): domain Eukaryota; kingdom Metazoa; phylum Mollusca; class Bivalvia; order Mytilida; family Mytilidae; genus Mytilus; species Mytilus edulis. The sequence continues at coordinate 52,551,838 of CM034358.1, forward strand.
CTGTCATATAAATATTTATTAAAACTACTGTAATCCAATGCTGCAACACATGTCTGGAATGATTTTCTCTCCTTTTTCTGTTACAATTTAATATCAGTTAGTAATTTTTTGTATTTTTATCAATTTTTTATACCTAAATTACACACTAAAAAGTTGAGGGGAGAGGGAGTGTTGGTGATTGAAACCCCATTCAAGTTTTTCGATTTTTTTTTATTTTGTGGAATTTCAGGGTGTTCCGTGGTTTGGATCCCGCACCTGATCTGATATCGTTATTGATAGTATTAAATGATGATCCGATCATTCAACTGATTTTTATACGACCGCAAATTTTGAAAAAAAATTCGTCGTATATTGCTATCACGTTGGCGTCGTCGTCTGCGTCGTCGTCGTCGTCGTCGTCGGCGTCCGAATACTTTTAGTTTTCGCACTCTAACTTTAGTAAAAGTGAATAGAAATCTATGAAATTTTAACACAAGGTATATGACCATAGAAGGAAGGCTGGTATTGATTTTGGGAGTTTTGGTCCCAATATTTTAGGAATTAGGGTCCAAAAAGGGCCCAAATAAGCATTTTCTTGGTTTTCGCACTATAACTTTAGTTTAAGTTAATAGAAATCTATGAAATTTTGACACAAGGTTTATGACCAAAAAAGAAAGGTTGGGATTGATTTTGGGAGTTTTGGTTTCAACAGTTTAGGAATTAGGGGCCAAAAAGGGACCCAAATAAGCATTTTTCTTGGTTTTCGAACCATAACGTTAGTATAAGTAAATAGAAATCTATGAAATTTAAACACAAGGTTTATGACCATAAAAGAAAGGTTGGTATTGATTTTGGGAGTTTTGGTCCCAACAGTTTAGGAAAAAGGGGCCCAAAGGGTCCAAAATTAAACTTTGTTTGATTTCATCAAAATTGAATAATTGGGGTTCTTTGATTTGCCGAATCTAACTGTGTATGTAGATTCTTAACTTTTAGTCATGTTTTCAAATTGGTCTACATTAAGGTCCAAAGGGTCCAAAATTAAACTTAGTTTGATTTTGACAAAAATTGAATCAGTTGGGTTCTTTGATATGTTGAATCTAAAAATGTACTTAGATTCTTAATTATTGGCCCAGTTTTCAAGTTGGTCCAAATCTGGGTCCAAAATTAAACTTTATTTGATTTCATCAAAAATTGAATAAATGGGGTTCGTTGATATGCCAAATCTAACTGTGTATGTAGATTCTTCATTTTTGGTCCCGTTTTCAAATTGGCCTACATTAAGGTCCAAAGGGTCCATAATTAAACTAAGTTTGATTTTAACAAAAATTAAATTCTTGGGCCTCTTTGATATGCTGAATCTAAACATGTACTTAGATTTTTGATTATGGGCCCAGTTTTCAAGTTGGTCCAAATCAGGATCTAAAATAATATATTAAGTATTGTGCAATAGCAAGTCTTTTCAATTGCACAGTATTGTGCAATGGCAAGAAATATCTAATTTCACAATATTGTGAAATAGCAATTTTTTTTTATTAGAGTTATCTTTCTTTGTCCAGAATAGTAAGCAAGAAATATCTTATTGCAAGAATTTTTTTTAATTGGAGTTATCTTTCTTTGTCCAGAATCAACTTAAATCTTTGTTATATACAATATACAATGTATATTCACTTTTTACTACCAACTGATAAATTTAAATGATCTTTACCATTCAGTGATAAAAAGCAGTTTTTTTTACATCTTAATATTTTATGATGTATTTAAATGAGTAGTTATTGTTGCAAACTCAATTAGAATATTTTAATTGAGATTAGTTTTGGAATAAGGGAAAGGGGGATGTGATTAAAAAATTGGGTTCAATTTTTCTCATTTGAAATTTCATAAATAAAAAGAAAATTTCTTCAAACATTTTTTTGAGAGGATTAATATTCAACAGCATAGTGAATTGCTCTAAGAGAAAACAAAATTTTTAAGTTCATTAGAACACATTCATTCTGTGTCAGAAACCTATGCTGTGTCAACTATTTAATCACAATCCAAATTTAGAGCTGAATCCAGCTTGAATGTTGTGTCCATACTTGCCCAAACCGTTCAGGGTTCAACCTCTGCGGTCGTATAAAGCTACGCCCTGCGGAGCATCTTTTTTTTTTATAGTTTGGTCTTGTGTTGTGATAGGTTGGGTTTTTTTTAGAAATGAGCGCACTCAGACATATTTAACCCCCGCCAAATTCTGTATGTACCTGTTTTAAGTCAAAAGCCCGTAGTTCAGTGTTTGTCGTGTTTTCCGGCACTGGACGTTTGCGCTTTTTCATAGGACATTTGCGCTTTTTTTTGTGGACACTTGCGCTTCAAAACATAGGACATTTTCGCTTTTTAAAAATGAACATTTGCGCTTTTTTTATATATATATATCTATGACTTTCCTCCTCTTTTATCCGGGCTTGGGACACATAGCAACATTCCAGCAGCACCTGCATACGGGGTATATATCTCCCAATTGATATGATATTCCCGTGCTTGCATTTCCTATCATGATTTTCTTGATAGATGGTTACTGCTCACAAGGAAGCTATTAAACCAAGATTTCCAAAAGGTGAAGTTGAAATCATCCCTTCGTAAATTTTACGGACGCCATCACGAGTTGGTTGACCGTTATGGAATAACCGTTTCACAAATGATATCGGATATGTTCCTTACGTCGTAACTACAATCCCCTTCCCTTTCATGAATTTGACCTACCGAATTACGACTTTTTACCGAATTTGTAATCAAATAAGCAACACGACGGGTGCCGCATGTGGAGCAGGATCTGCTTACCCTTCCAGAGCGCCTGAGATCACCCCTAGTTTTTGGTGGGGTTCGTGTTGTTTATTCTTTAGTTTTCTATGTTGTGTCATGTGTACTATTGTTTTTCTGTTTGTCTTTTTCATTTTTAACCATGACGTTGTCAGTTTGATTTAGATTTAGGAGTTTGACTGTCCCTTTGGTATCTTTCGTCCCTCTTTTGCGCAAATGTCCTATCGTTTTACAAGTAAAAAAGCGCAAACGTCCTGTGCCCGTTTTTTCGTGTATGTCATATATGTTTTTCGTAAATTGTTTTATTATGAATTAGGCCGTCAGTTTGTGTATTAATTCTTATTTTTCATGTCGGAACCTGTTATTGCCGACTATATTGCTTAAATCCATTTATATTTTTAACTTTGAAAATCCTATCACATCTCCTTATTTTTATATTGAAGATATAAATATGGTTTGATAAAATGTTGTTCTCACTAAAAAACAAACTTTTTCGTTAATTTGTCGGATTCTATAGTTGGGAATGTTGAAAAGTTCCCGATATAAAAAAATCATGTTGTTTTCTCTGTCTTTCAGATAACAAGGCCTCTCCAATCCTTGATAAAAGTTAATGTTACTTGAGCTTTTTCTTCCAGTAGTTATAGCTTGTAGTAAACAAAAATCTCATTAGAAATTATACCACATCTTCTTATTTTAATATCGTGTTTATTGGCATATATAATACGTGTCTTTTCTTGGATCCGTGGTTAGCTACTACCATTTTACATTCGAATTCCTTTATCAAGTTACAATATCCCGATCCTATGATGAAAAATTCATTGTTTTATTGTTCAAATATGTATTAATTATTTTTTTTAAATTGCTGGTGAAAAGCGTAATAAGTAAAATTCGAAATATGCTAATTACCCTTGCAGAGCATCTAGTCACCTTTTTTTTTTATATATAAATATTTATTTTGTACGAGGATTATTTTCATTTTTATTGTAGATTAGCTATAGATTCTTAACATATTTTGTACTGTCCTTTTCTTGTTGTCTTGTATACTTATTCAGTGGTTGTTTGTTTATGTGTTCAATTTGTTTTTCGTTAATTTTTTGTACATGAATAAGCCGTTAGTTTTCTCGTTTTACATTGTTATTTCGGGGCCTTTTAAGTTTTATAGCTGACTATGCGGTATGGATTTTGCTCATTGTTGACGGCCGTGCGGTGACCTATTGTTGGTAATTTCTGTCATTTTGGTCTCTTGTGGAGAGTTGTCTATTTGGCAATCATACCACATTTTCTTTTTTTATATCTATTGTATACATTTTGTTTTTGTCTCAGATAAAGTCACCTTAAAAGGGTTCCTTGATAGGATCTTAAGCCCCAGTACCACTAGACCACGATCGCACCACGCTCACCGCGATCTGAAATAAATTCAGATCGTGGTGAGGTCGCAGTATGAGCGGCATAAAAATGTAAATTTCCATTGCTTGCAAGATGCTTCTACGTCCTCATTACGCTTCTACGACGATCGCGCTACGATTATAAGACGTTCTAACCGCGCTTATTCTGCAACCTCACTACGCTTATCAAGATCTTTCTACGCTCATAACGTTCTCACTACGACCATACCACGCGTTATCCGATTGCAACACGATCTTACCACGTTTCTACTGCGCTATTAGAACGTTCTTACCACGATTATACTATGTTCATACTTCGATCTTACTACGTTCTCAGCAAAAACGTAAACATCGTGTTCCATATCAATAAAGTTCCATTCTTTCTATTTCTGATTAATTCGTAGATTTCTCTGAAACAATACAGTCATGCCACCAAAATCTACTAGAACACGTGGGCGTGGAAGTAGGGGTTGATGTAGAGGCAAAGGGAGGTCTGATAGTAACGAATCCTGATCCAGCAGAAATGACGGACCGACCAATGCAACATAAATTACAACCTATTGCTGGTTCATCAAGCTCAAACGACGACATCTAGTGAACGATAGCTGAGATGACACACATGTGTCAATATTAGTAGATAAAGGAAGATGTGGTATAAGTCAATGAGACAACTCTCCATCCAAGTAACAATTTATAAAAGTAAACCATTCTAGGTCAGGTAAGGCCTTCAACACGGAACATTGGCTCACATCGAACAGCAAACAATAAAGGGCCCCAAAATTACTAGTGTGAAACCATGCAAACAGGAAACCCAACGGTCTAATCTATATAAAAACGAGAAGCATGGTTGGGAAAATGGACAAGGAATCCTTATTACAAACAGACAAACAAAAACCTTGGGAGATTTCATATTTTTTATGCGAAAATGACAATAAGAGTGAAAGTCGTAGTATGAACGTAGTGAGGTCGTACGAAGAGCGTGATGAGGACGGCAAGTGCGTGCTAGAATCGTACTGTGATTTTGAACAGCGTGGTGTAAACGTGGTATGGTCGTAGTGGAAGCGTAGTTGGGTCGCGTTGAGAACGTGATGGTCGTAGTTAGGTCGTAATAACGTCGCTGTGAGATCGTAGCGCAGTCTCTCCGAATAGAACCACACTTTTGCTACGCTCTCGCTACGATGGCACAGCGACCTTTGCGATCTTTCCACGACCTTAGTGCGCTCTCACTACGCTTCTACTACGACCTGTTTTCATCACGACCGCACCACGATTGTTTTGAACATGTTCAAAGTTGGTCACGCTCATCACGATCTTGAAGATCTCACCACGACCGTGCAACGACTTTACTGCGATCTACACGATCGTACTACGATCATCAAAATTTGCATTTTTTTCGCAGATCGTAGTGCGATCGTGGCCTAGTGGGACTGGGGTACCCAGTCCCACTAAGCCACGATCGCACTACGATCTGTGGAAAAAATGCAAATTTTAATGATCGTGTAGGTCGCAGTAAGGTCGTACCACGGTTGAGGTGAGAACCACAAGTAGAAGGTTTGGATTCGTTCACGGGGTTATGGGTCAAAAGTTTAGGAAGAAGGGGCCAAAAAAGGGACCAAAAGCAAGCATTTTTCTAGTTTCAAGACAGTAAATTGTGTGTAATTGTATTGACCTCTCTAAAATTGTACCGCAATGTTTCACATAACAAAGGGGAGGCTAGAATTAAGTTTTGGAATAATTGCCCAAATATGTAGGAATTAGTGGGGCAAAAAAAAAGGCAAAAAAGAAGCATGTTTCTAGTTTCCAACAAAAATTGTTTAGGTGAATGAATCTCTCTGAAATTGTAAAACAAGGTTCCATACTACAAGGGAAATGATTGTTATTGCTTAAAAAGGGGGTTTCAATAAGGTTTTTTTAGGGGGGGTTTAATTTTTTGAGGGACTCCTTTTTTAGCTCACCTGGCCTAAAAGGCCATGTGAGCTTTTCTCATCACTTGGCGTCCGTCGTCGTCGTCGTCGTCGTCTGTCGTCGTTAACAATTTTTCAAAATCTTCTTCTCTGAAACTAGAGAATGGATTTGAATGAAACTTAGCATGATTGTTCCTTAGTATATCCTGCACAAAGTGTGCGCTTCGATTTTTGATCCGTCAAAAAACATGGCCGCCGTTACTTAAAATAGAACATAGGGGTCAAATGCAGTTTTTGGCTTATATCTCAAAAACAAAAGCATTTAGAGCAAATCTGACATGCAGTAAAAATGTTCATTGGATCAAGATCTATCAGCCCTGAAATTTTCAGACGAATCAAACAAACCATTGTTGGGTTGCTGCCACTTAATTGGTAATTTTAAGGAAATTTTGCAGTTTTTGGTCATTATCTTGAATATTATTATAGATAAAGATAAACTGTAAACAGCAAAAATGATCAGCAAAGTAAGATCTACAAATAAGTTAAATGACCAAAATTGTCAATTGACCCCTTAAGGGGTTCTTGTCCTTTAATGACAATTTTTCACAATTTGTTCATCATATTTGCTAACTTTAAAAAATCTTCTCCTCTGAAACTATTGAATGGATTTGGCTGAAATTTAGCATGATTGTTCCTTAGATTATCCTGCACAAAGTGTGTGCTTCGATTTTTGATCCGTCAAAAAACATGGCCGCCGTTACTTAAAATAGAACATAGGGGTCAAATGCAGTTTTTGGCTTATATCTCAAAAACGAAAGCATTTAGAGCGAATCTGACATGGAGTAAAAATGTTCATTAGGTCAATATCTATCAGCCCTGAAATTATCAGATGAATCAAACAACCCATTGTTGGGTTGCTGCCACTTAATTGGTAATTTAAAGGAAATTTTGCAGTTTTTGGTCATTATCATGAATATTATTATAGATACAATTAAACTGTTAATAGCAAAATACAATTAAACTGTTAATAGCAAAAATACAATTAAACTGTTAATAGCAAAAATACAATTAAACTGTTAATAGCAAAAATGTTAAGCAAAGTAAGATCTGCAAATAAGTCAATTTGACCAAAATTGTCAATTAACCTCTTAAGGAGTTATTGCCCTTTAAAGACTTTTTTCACAATTTGTTCATCATGTTGACTTACTTTAAAAAATCTTCTCCTTTGAAACTGCTGTATCAATTTCAGCCAAACTTAGGCTAAATGAGTTTCACAGTTTCAGAGTATCTAGTATAAATTTTATATTTCATTTCCTTGTATGTCAAGAAACATAGCTCCTATGGCTAAAATAGAACATAGGAGAAAATGATTTTTTTATGCTTTTGAAGAAAATAGGACGATTCAAAGAACCTTTAAATAAATTGAAAAGCCAAAATAATCATTGATGAGACATTAAACCAAAAAAATTCAGATGAGCGATTCAGGCTCTTGAGAGCCTCTTGTTTCAAAAAATTTTGAAATTCGAATTTTTGAAAAATTTAAAGAAGAAGCCTTCAATTGCACAGTATTGTACAGTAGATTTGTTAGATCTCTGGCCACATTTATTTTGTGACAAAAACCTTTATTATGACAAAAATTCGATCACAATCCAAATTCAGACAGTATCAAGCTTGAATATTGTGATCAAATTTGCTCCAACCGTTCAGGGTTGGACCACTGCGGTGGTATAAAGATGTGCCCTGCAGAGCACCTGGTTGTTGTAATTATAGTTTGTTTATTTAGATCTATTGTTTACATTTGTATATTAGTAAATTATTCTTTTATATAGTTGATATTGTATGTAGAGAGCCTTATTGAAATTTGGCTTAATCCTAATGAGTTTTTATTATTATTATTATTATAACTCGCAACTCAACTTTTAAAACTCGCAACAAGACTTTTGTAACTCGCAACTCGACTTTTGTAACTCGCAACTCGACTTTCGTTACTCACAACTCGATACTCGCAACTCGACTTTCTTAACTTGCAACTCGATACTCGATAAAAAGTGAATCTCTTGCGAATTGCCGAAATGATGTCAGAGGCGGATTAAGGGGGGGGGGGGGGGGGGGGGGTGTCCAGACCCCCTTTTTGGGAAAAAAAACCTGCTTGCTTATAAAGGGAATCACCGAAGCTTGAATGGAGCGAGGCCCCTCTTAGGCAGTCAGCGGGCCCCCACTTATGAAAATTACTGGATCCGCCACTGGATGTTGCCATCAAAACTGTGTCACTTAATAATTTGTCTCCGGGTATATTGTAATGCAATCTGTAACTGTACTACAATGGTTCTTTTATGGTTGCCATGGTAAGGGTTATCTTGTTTTAAGGGGACAATAATTTGATGGGGTTTTATTTTTTTTGGGGGGGGGGGGTGAGTTGACGAATAAATATAATCATTTTGATCTGTTGCTACGCAAGTTTATATTTTACTACAGCAAAGCTTCATTTTTACTTTTTTATACGCCCGTCAAAATTTTGACGGGACGTATTATGTTATACAAATGTCCGGTGTCCGTCCGTCAGTCCGTCTGTCCGGCGAAAACATGTCCCGCCGTAACTCGAGAACGACTTATCCAAATTTCACGAAACTTATTGTAGTTGTTTCTTATGATAGTCAAATGATCTGTATACTTTTTAGTCAAAATAAGATTAAAACTTTTTGAGTTACGGCATTTTGTAACTAAAATACTAAATAGGAGTGTGTTTTTTTTTCACATGTCGCACTGTATATCAAAAACGATTTTTGATTATTGCTTAAAACTTTTCACACTTCTTAGTTATATTAATTTTAAGATCTGTATACTTTTTGGTGATGATTCAAAATTTCATTTTTGAGTTATTGAGTATTTTGTAAAAAGGGGGAGGGGATTTTTACATGTCGCGCCGTATCTCAAAAACGATTTATGATTATTGCTTAAAACTTTACATACTTTTTTGTAACATTAATCTTAAGATCTGTATTCTTTTTGGTTTTGATTCAAAATTTTATTGTAGTGATATTTAGTTTTTTTTTGGGGTTCATTTGTCCCTCTGTATCTCAAAAACAATATATGGTTATTGCTTAAAACTTTCTCAAAAATTATTTATGATTATTGCATTAAACTATCACACAAGACGACAGGAGTATCATGCGCTCATGGCGCAGCTGTTTATTTTAATTTGTACACAATTTAGTTCCTGCATTTTAAGTTGAAGAGAGTTAATTTTCCTCGTGCTCTGGGCATGTTGGGCAAAATAATTTCTTTCAAGTCTTATCAGCCTATAGTAAAGTTTAAAAAAATCCATTTAAAAGAATTGGTTGTCATATTTGTTTTAGCCCACTTTGCTATATTCATAAATTTTTATCCGTTATCATTGTCCGTTCACTTATCTAAAATTGTAAAAACTGTTTTCCTCTGCATACTAATGAGCTTAATTATTTTACCAAACTAGGGAACAAGAAATCTTCATAGGGATACATAGATTGAACATTTTCTAAATGGATCCACAGAACTCTGTGTCTCACCTGTAGTTGCTGCTGTTAGTGTAAAAGTGTGATGTTGACTATAGTAGTGAGTATATTTATCAGTAAAATATAGAATTTAAAAAATAATATATGTGCATGTATCATACTCCATCAATGAACTATGGATAATTAAAACAATGTTATAGCAATAACTAAACAATATTCATAGATCTAATTTTTAGAGTTAACTTATTATAGCTCTTCATTTTTTTATATACGCTTTGGATTTTAAATATTTTGGCCACAAGCATCACTGAAGAGACAAGTGTTGTCGAAATGCGCATCTGGTGCAGAAAAATTGGTACCGTTGATGTTATTATTAATTTTTTTATCTTGTTCTAGTTTATCATGGAGACGGCAATGATAAATTATAAATCACAAAAAATCCTTAATCTCACCATTGCACATGTCAGAAATGCTAAATATATGGACTCATCTTTAAATTCCTTAATAATAACCCTGATTGGTAAGGTTACTGTAGTATTTGATGATTATTTAAGAAAATTGTACCCTGAATTTTTTTTTTAGATTTCAGCAACAGAATGAAGAATTCCAAGAGTCTAATACGGTTTATTAAACAGGATTTTATCATTGAATAAACATCCTACCAGAATATAACATACAAATAAGTAATTATGTGCAGGGAAGAACATTTAAACAAAACTGTAAGAGACATACAGTGGTGTATTTTTAAAGAGACCTAAAGAACCTGTAATAACTTGCCACGAGTGTATATTTTCCAAACCAGAAACTCGTTCATGATAATATACAATTTAAATTAAAATTAATGTATGAACATTACAGATAATGTCTCAAAAGAGAAAATTTAGTTTTAAATGAAACATTTAAGTACAAAATATTGAAATAGTCCTTTCCATGTTGTGGGACATGTAGAAAGTTTATGCTTTCACCATTCATGTAGCTCCATATAGAGGAATGGGTCACTGTCCCCCCCCCCCAAAAAAAAAAACCGCATTCGTATCCGACAGCAATCAATCGATAAAAAACATCAAACAAAAATCAAAAGGGTAACATACCATCGACACTTGATACATGTAGTATGCTCTGCATTGTGAATGAAAACTAAATCAACAAAGATTTTTTTATGTTTTTTTGACATGAGACAAGCAATGAGAAGGTTCCTACCTTGGTACAGGCATTTGAATAAATTATTTTTAGAATATTAAGTTGATAAATGGATTAGAAAAAAATCTTTTGTTCTGTCTTTTGCAAGTAAGACCCTTTTCCCTGAGTAATTTGTTTCAAAGTTGATCAACAAATTCAACTAAAATCCAGGATGCAAGTCATCGATGTACATGACTTTGCTTGTCTTCTTGCTTTATTGTCGTGCCTGTGACATGCGAAAGATACAGATAACAATCCTACGGCGTTAGCTATTTGTATTGAGCTTGATATTTTATATGGTAATTGACTTTAACTGGAGGCTTCATACCTTGTGGCTTACACATGTATAACGAAAGTCTGTATTATGTCTGTTGACCTTGACCTCTTTTTCATTGTCAAGCAACTGCTTGAAAACAAATGTCTATTTTTATTATGTTAATTTCTCACTTACCTATTAGTGAACTACCGAATTGGACTATTTACCGGGTTTGTAATAACATGAGCAACAGGATGGGTGCTATATTTATATGTGGAACAGGATCAGCATACCCTTCAGGAGCACCCGAGATCAAACCCATGGTGGGATTCGTGTTGCTTAGTCATTAGTTTTCTATGTGTCTTGTGAACTATTATTTGCCTAATTTGCACAGGTCATTAGTCAATGTTAAATTTAGGTTTTTTGTCTATTTCTTTTAGCAATACTAGTAGATAAAACTAGATATAGTGTATGAAATGATTTTATGATTTAAATGTCTTGTCTAGCAGGGTCATCTGACGAGTCACCTTGACTTTATTTTTTCATGGTTCATTGGTCAATATGTAATTTTCATTGTTTTGGCTGTTTCTTGTATGAGATAAGCAATAGAAAAACTATATTACGTGTGTATAATGATTGTCAGCTATACATGTCTTTCTGACCTAAATTGGTTTATCTCACATTGACTTCATTTTCATGGATTTTTGACAATGTGTGATGTATGTGACACCTGTACTAAAACTCTTAACTTGGTCTATCAGCATAAAATGATTCGTGAATATAAAAGCAGGCGAAACGTTTCAGCTTGAGCATTCTCGTTGCATCTTATAAGTTGTATTTGTCTGAGACATTATTGGTTAGAGCTTACAGGACTGACTTTAATTGTTGAGGACCAAGAAATTTGAACAACAAGAAAGAAATAAAGAAAGGTTGTATAAAACATGCTCACGACAAAAAAAAAGTCATATTTACTTTCTATAATATTATCTACAATATGTTCAGTTACTGTTAAATTCTTGTGAAGACTCGATTCGTGTTCATTTCCAATTAAAAAAATCATGTGATAAATCGATTCACTTTGGGTTCATAGGTAGTAGATTTGTCTGTAGTTTAGATGTTTTACACTAACCGTGAATTTGAAAGTGCTTTAGGTCAAGGACAAAAAAATCATTTTATGCAGTTGAACACTCTTTTACTTGTAACGTAAAAGATGAAGAAAACCGAATAAGACTCCAATTAGTAATAGACTGAAATATCTTTTGTAGAAGTGTTACTGTTTTGTGGAGATTTAACTAACATTTCTTTTCATATTTAGAATTATGTATTTTAATTGGATTCTGCCTTACTTCCCTAAAAATTAGTCCAGCTTTTCTTCAAAATCTACTGTTGTCAAAATTCTTATGCTATATTAAAACCACACAAAGAACAATACGAAGCAAAGTTCTATTTTCTTGCCGTTGAATAGAAAATATCAGTGTTGGTAAAAATAAGGAATGTTGTTATAATTTTCAATGATACAACTATAATAATTCACCAAAGTTTTAGGTAGATTTACGCAATTGTAGTCGACTGTACGACCTTCATAGAGAGAGTAAAAGTCGCTATAAAAGGTTTAAACATGTGAAATATGAATATGAAACAATTCATATCAGAATATTAACTGCCTAATGTACATGTATAACAAAACAATTTACAAACAATAAATATGACCGAAATGAACCAACCACAACCACTAGACTACAGGTTCCTGACTTGATCCAAGGTTAATGTTATAAAAATATCTTGAAACGTGTGCTTATTCTTTTAAATTACTTTTAAATTATTACTGATAACAAACTGTCATGGTATCAAAAGAATCTTTTCTATCTATAGGAGAACCGTGAACTATATTAAAGACGTCATTGCATTTCAAGTGCTACAAGAAAGTATGAAAGAGCAACAGTTTTAATATAGACGACTGCATATATATAATCTACATATTAAGTTCTATTAATAAAACAAGGAGATGTGGTATGCCTCCCAACTAACAACAACAGAACAATGATACTATATAAATAACCATTATGTTCAACGTCAGACGTCGACAAAATCGGTTTAACCCGCCATATTTATATGCACCTCTATCCCAAGTCGGACAAAGTCATGTTATAGATATGTCTTTGTGTAGTTATACATTTAGTTTGATGAACGATATTCTGACATTGTGCTTTACATCTAGATGACATCTATTTTGTTTCTTGGAGCTATTCAGAACTTCTTGTATGGTGCTGACTGCTTAATATTGAAAAACTGTATTGGTGACCCCTGTCTGATAGTTTTGTATTTGTTGCTAATGTGATTGAATTTGACTGTTTTTATGACAGCTCCTTTTCCGCCGTTCACACAAATCAACAATGAAAACATCATTGCGCATGGAAAGCTGTAAAGTCATCTTGGTAACTAGCGAAACTAATCGTCAGGGAAAAAACCCGCACTGGTTTACGCCAAAAACATTGAATAACACCAATTATGACATACAACAAATAACGACAATCAAAAATGAGAAGTCGTGGCTTGAAACAGGCACATAAAGAATGTGGTCATAAAGTTCTTCAAAAGAATCCTCGTTAATGTATTAATGTGTTGAAATGAAAGAATACATATAGCCATGGAGTTTTAAAATAAAATTCTTGTTTTTATCCCAAACCAACTTATGATATTTGTTGATGATTAATTTTTATTGATGGTTGATTGCTTTATGTCCAGTGGCAAATATTTCACGATGGTTCTTGAGAACAAGTTAACAATAAATACAACAGGTACTAGTAGGTCTTGTAATAATAGAGGCCCATCCCGATGATGATCAGGGGGAATTTCGATTCCACTGGAAAATAAAGGTATATAAGTAAGGGACAGAAATTTTGCCATGCAACAAGAAGAGTTGTTGCAAGGGTTCTTAACGTGCAGAGATCTTGTCACTCTCTTTACTTGAGGCATTGGATTAAACCTCGATATATGCATTCTGACAGGACATAGCTGCAAACTTGATACATCTTTCACAGCCAGACGGACGCCCCACTTTAACAAGCTTTTTACTGCCGGTCGGAATAGGACCAAGTGAGCATATTTCTATTCCCAACTCACCCTTGGGGCTTATGATATTTGTGATAGGGCCCCTTGTGATAGCATAACCGATTTTTTTTTATTAGGTCTTGAATTTGACTACAACTTTCTGTACTTAAAAATGATTGAATTTTCAGTACTGTAAAATTACTTAAATTTTCAGTACTGAAAAATGACTGAAATTTTCAGTACTGAAAAATTACTGAAATTTTCAGTACTGAAAAATTACTGAAATTTTCAGTACTGAAAAATGGCTGATATTTTCAGTACTGAAAAATGGCTGAAATTTTCAGTACTGAAAAATGGCTGAAATTTTCAGTACTGAAAAATGGCTGAAATTTTCAGTACTGAAAAAGACTGTAATTTTCAGTACTGTAATCAATTTTTTCCCAACATTACTGAAAATGATATAAAAATGAATGTACTGAATAGTGATGTTTCCTAAAAGTACTGTTTATATAGCGGCATTTAATGTACTGATTAGTAATGTTTCCTAAAAGTACTGTTTATATAGCGGCATTTAATGTACTGATTAGTAATGTTTCCTAAAAGTACTGTTTATATAGCGGCATTTAATGTACTGATTAGTAATGTTTCCTAAAAGTACTGTTTTTATAGCGGCATTTAATGTACATCTAAACGCTAGTCAAATTGTTGGTAGTGTAAAAGGCATTGTGTCTGTATTAAATATTTTTCAAAATGTCCTCCTATTTGTCTAATTATCATGGTTGTTGATATGTTTGTTAGTTCTCAGGTGCAGCAAAAGTGATTAGTATACATATAGTTAATATTATTGAAGTTTCATATTTATCCTGTTCTACCTATTGTAAATGCTTCATGAAGAAACATTTTATAAAAATCATCAGACTGCAATACAATTTGAACCTGATCTGTAACTTGTTAAACCAAAACTTAAATCAATATATAAGCTGAAGCATGACAAAAAAAAACCAAGAAAATGTGCGACAGTGTCACTATATAATATAGTACACTGATATTCTGCTCACACTTTTCATGTTCGTATAGCACAAAGTCGGGGTCAAAACCTGAACTAGAAGCCATTATATCACTTATTTGTGTCAATTAAGTTGATTGGGCTTCAACTGCATCGCTAACTACATATACTGTGACCAACAACTTTAACCAAAATCCTTAAGTTAAAATAAGATGGACGAATGGACAGACAGACACACGCACCAAAAACACATACTACTCCTTGACTAACCTATTATTAATTGTCTTACTTGCAAAAGATGCCTATTTTTGTTTTAAAAGTTTTGAAGAAAAAAAGTAGTTTACTCAGCCCCATATTCATGTGCCTGTTTCAAGCCAGGGTTTCCGTAGTTGTCTAAAGTCTCATCCTAACTAAACATATTTAAAAAATTTGGTGTTAATAGCAGTGCTTTGATTGGTAGACTCTGGTCAATTAAGTAGATCATGAAATTGTTTAGACACCTGTTTATTGTTGAGGACTGTATGTTAGCAACTTAATGCCTTTTATGTGCTTTTGTTGTTGTGTTGCTGTCTTATTGATTTATACCTCATATCACATTATATTGATAAATTGCAGTTATTTTCAACCATTTCCTTCTGATTTCAAAACAATTTGTTGACAAACAATAAGCATATATACCATTAGAAGATTTCAAAGTTTGGCTTGCATAATAAGCTAAAAATTCTTGTAATTTCAAATATTTATATAAAATTCAGTTTAAAACATGTGTTATTCATTTTAGACTATAATTGTCATTTGACACAATAATTTGAATTTGAATTGTATTATAATCTGAAAGTACTTGTGGTTGAAAAAATATACACAATATTTAATTCCATGTGTTTTAAATTTCTTGAATACATCATTCCCATATCATGACCACGTGTAAGAGTTCTATCCTGTATGGAATTGCTGTAATTGCTATTTGTATCCAAGGCTTCCTTCATACATTAGCACTTATCCTAGGCTTCTAAGATGAAGCTTGAATGATAAAATCCTGTAATACATTATCAGCCATCAGACTCTTGGAATACAGTTGCTGTAATTAAAAAAAAACTATATAACATCAAATATTGGCTTACCAATCAAGCAAAAATGATAACATAAATTAAATAAGTAATGATTTACCAAGCTTACATATATGTATTTAAATATCGTGTGAACAACTGTAGTGTGGAGAAATAATAGTTTTCTTTTTGCTATTTATCATGGTTGGTTTTTTTTGCTTATTGTCTTTTAAGTAAATCAGGCTGTAAGTTTTCTCTTTGGAATTGTTTTACATCTGTCATTCTATGATCTTTTATAGCTTGCTAAATTCTGTATTGGTTTTGCTTATTGTTGAAAGCTGTACATACATGTAAAGTGGTCTATAGTTGCTAACATTCAGTCATTTAGACTCTGATGGATAGTTGTCTCATTGGCAATAATACTACATATTATTTTTTTACTTTAATAAATGAATAATTAATAATGAAAACTAACTCTTTTCATGCATGTGTACTACACATTACCTGTATATATAATATATATGGCATTTGGACCTTAATGTAGACCAATTTAAAAACAGGGACCAAATTCCCCAAAAATAATACACGGTTTGATTCAGCATATTTAATAGAGAACTCTATGAATTCAAGAACAAAACCCCATTGAAATTGGTAAAAAAAATAGAGGCTGCTCACCTTGGTTTATGTGCATATTAAACAAAGGAAACAGATGGATTCATCACAAAATTGTGTTTTCGTGATGATGATGTGTTTGTAGATCAACTTTTACTGATCATTTTTGTTACTGACAGTTTTCTCTATCTATAATGAACTTGGCCCTTTAGTTACAGAGGACACTATGTAAAAACTTACCAAAATTTACCAAATTAATGACAAATGTTAAAAAATGACTATAAAGGGCAATAACTCCTTAAGGGGTAAACTGACCATTTTGTTAATGTTTGACTTATAATTTGTAGATCTTAATTTGCTGAACATAATTGCTGTTTACAAGTTATCTCTATCTATAATAGTATTCAAGATAATAACCAAAAACGGCTAAATTTCTTTAAAAATTACCAGTTGTCCAATTCATCTGAAAATTCCAGGGCAGATAGATATTGACTAGATAAACAAGGAAACCCCTTGTAAGATTTGCTTTAAATGCTTTGGTTTCAGAGTTATAAGCCAAAATCTACATTTTACCCCTATGTTCTATTTTTAGCCATGGTGGCCATCTTTGTTGGTTGGTGGGGTCACCGCACACAATTTTTAAACTAGATACCCTTATTATGATTTTGGCTAAGTTTTGTTGAATTTGGTTCAGTAGTTTCAGAAGAGAAGATTTTTGTAAAAGATAACAAACATTTATGAAAAACTGGTAAAAAAATGACTATTAAGGGCAATATCTCCTTAAGGGGGGAACTGACCATTTTGATCATGTTGACTTATTTGTAGATCTTACTTTGCTGAACATAATTGCTGTTTAAAGTTTATCTCTATCTATAATAAATTTCAAGATAATAACCGAACACAGACAAAGTTTCCTTAAAATTACCAATTCAGGGGCAGCAACCCAACAACCCATTGTCTGATTTATCTGAAAAATTCAGGGCAGAGAGATCTTGACCTAATAAACAATTTAACCCCCCATGTCAGATTTGCTCTAAATGCTTTGAGTTCAGAGTTATTAGCCAAAATATACATTTTACCCTATGTTTTATTTTTAGCCATGGTGGCCATCTTGATTATTTTGGCGGGTGACGGGACACAATTTTTAAACTAGATACCCCAATGATGATTGTGGCCAAGTTGGGTTAAATTTGGCCCAGTAGTTTCAGAGAAGATTTTTGTAAAAGTTTACGGACGACGGACGCAAAGTGATGAGAAAAGTTCACTTAAGACAGGCACGGATCCATACGGCATAGGGAGGTTCCCTTTATTTTTAGACGATCAATGCATTTGAATGGAGACATGTAATTGGAACCCCCCCCCCAACACCTTTTTTTAAATGACTGGATCAGCCCCTGTTTAAGGGCCAGGTGAGCTAAAAAGCAATTTATACAAAGTATTAGAAAAGTATCGTTTTGGCCCCTTTTTCATAAACAGTTTGTGCCATAACCCCCAAAATCAATCCCAACCTTCCTTTTTTGGTATGGAACCTTCGGGTACAATTTCAGAAAGATCCATACACTTACACACAAGTAATTGTCTGGAACCTAGGAAAAATACTTATTTTGACCCCTTTTGGGCTACTTGTTCCTAAACTGTTGGGACCATAACCCCAACATCAATCCCAATCTTCCTTTTGTGGTTTCAAACCTTGTGTTTATATTTCATAGAGATCCATTCATTTAAACTAAGGTTACTGTCTGGAAACTAAGTGTCTTCGGACGATGCTTACAAAGATGACAAAGAACACCAAATTTTTAAGGCGGTCATATAAAAATTGAATGTCTATAGCTCTATAGATGCATTCTGTTAACATCTAGCTACAAAATTTGTCATTTATCTTCCATAGGGGTATAACTCAAAACTCCAAATGCTCTGCAAATTGTTTATTTGCACTACTTTTTTGATTATCTCTGCTGCGGAAGTTCATTATGGTTGAAATTTGGTATGAATGTTTGTAAACTTTACAAATGAAAATCAAAGTGCACAGAAATCTCTTGGAATTGTATGCAGGGACATATATTTTTAAGGAGTTTTAACTATAAAAAAAGTACAGGGTTCCAATGTCCCCTGCATGGCACATAGTTTGTTTATTCAAAGTATATTAAAGCAATAACCTAAAAAAAAACATGTTTTGTTCTTAAAACCTAGGAACTACCACAATGGATTTCCCTTTTTTGAAATTGCCTTGGAATTCAGTATTTTTGTATTAAAATTTTTATTTACAAATACTGTATTTTTGCATTAAATACCTCAACAAATACATACCAGTTACATATACTGTAGCTATAGGATCTCCTCTATATCTAATCCTGTCGCCAATTTCATTTAAACATATAATGTTTTATATATAGCTTCCCCTTCCACTGACATCTGAGGAGCTAATACTGAAAATTTAAATTCCTGTGATTATCATATAAAACCTGAACCTGATGCACTATCTTCCAATAAAAATAAATTTACAATAAAGTTCTCCTTTGGTTAAGAGAAAGAAAACAAGTGATTTTTTTTATATATTATAACCAATATATACTGAACATGGTAATTGGAACATCACTAGTTTTCTGGATTTAAATATTGCTCGTTTTGACAGGATCTTTTACAGCTGACTCTATAGTATGGTTTTGTTCACTGTTGAGACCCTAAAATTTATAGCATCCTTTACATTTCGACTAGTGAAATGATTTCTAGTTGACAATCCAACCACAATCTCTTTTCATTAATTCAGCTTATTTTTAAAATATTAAAAAATTTCAATCTGCGACAATAATTTATAAACTTTATTTATTTAATATATAAGGTAAATTGATCAACACTAAGAAGCAATATTAAAAAAAAGCCTGTCATTGTCATTTTAACTCCAATGACAATCAATGTACAGTGATGTATATGTGCAGGACTCAAAACTAAGTAAATGTATCACATATCAAAACTCAGCTCAATACATGAAGGCATATAGAAAACAAGAATGTGTCCCTAATACACGGATACACGGATGCCCCATCCGCATTATCATTTTTTTTTATGTTAAGTGGACCGTGAAAATATGGTAAAACTCTAATTTGGCATTTAAATTAGAAAGATTATATCATAGGGAACATGTGTACTAAGTTTCAAGTTCTTGGACTTCAACTTCATCAAAACCTACCTTGACCAAAAACTTTGACATGACGGACGGACAGACAGACGAACAAACAAACGCACAGACTAAAAAACATAATGCCCATAAAAAGTCAGTATAACTGATTTTCAACAGTTTTCAAAAGTTTTAAACCCTTAATTTAAGCAAAAATATACATTGGGTAGGCCAGTCTACCTAGGTAGGCTTGTAATGCAGATGCTATGATTATTTGAACTTCTGACATCTCAAGTGTGTTTGTATGGGGCAGTAGGAGGGGATTAGGGTAAGGGTGCATTGAAGCATACTTGACATTGGAAAGATAGAAAAATAAGCAACAGTGTACATGTACAATTATACTTAAAACATAAGTTACCAGTACATCAAATTATCAAAATTAACTGCAATTCTACAGATGAACATACTTTGATATCTGTTCTTTTTTCAGGACATTCACACCTACATGTACATGTATAGTACATGTTCACCAGTGGTTTTAATACTGTACTTTCCATTCTTTTGGTAAACAAGCTAAAATTGTAAATCTAAATTATTTAATCAAGAAGTCCAGACAAAAACTAGATGTGCATTGTAGTATGAACATGTTGAACTGATGCTCACTAATTTATACCTTTACTATATATACTTTTTCTTTTGAGTGAATGCAAACAACATGTAAGCAAACAACAGAAAGAAGATCAACAGGTGAACAGCATCTTACATGTAGCTAAAAAATACATTTACAGTATGAACTTTCTGATTTTAATTGATATATTTTGCTGTATAGAGTTAAAAAATCATTTCAGGCATTAATTACCGTCAGATGTTTATTAGATCTTGTTTTGCTGTTAAAATACACCATTTTCATATACATGATATAGGAAAGATTAAAGTCATGTTCGAATGTAGCACGTTGTCATTTCTGTTATAATCCATATACAATGTATCATGTATATCCGGCATTTAACAAAAGAACAACCTTTCATGTATCTTGCAGCATGCCAATAGATTTTCTGTCAAAAAGCACGTTTTGTGTGTGTTTTTGTTAGTCAATAGATGTCTTTCTTCTTTGTATACATGGTATAGATCTGATGAGTTAATCCCTTTTCACATCATGTACAAGGACTGAGGTTATGTATGTGCCTGTTTCAAGTCATGAGCCTGTAATTCAGTGGTTGTCGTTTGTTTATGTGTTAACGTTACATATTTGTTTTTCGTTCATATTTTTTATATAAATAAGGCCGTTACTTTTCTCATTTGAATTGTTTTACAGTTTTATTTCAGGGCCTGTTATAGCTGACTATGTGGTATAGGCTTTGCTCATTGTTGAAGGCTATGCGGTGATCTATAGTAACTATGGTTAATTTCTGTGTAATTTTGGTCTCTTGTGGACCATCGTCTCATTGGCAATCATACCACATCTTCTTTTATATATATATATATAGGTGGGTTTATTTTGGCACCACAAACTGCTAACTATATAGTCCAGCCCCAATCACACATCCTGCATATTAGTATGTGCCTGTCCCACGTCAGGAGTTTGTAATTCAGTGGTGCAGGTTTTCCTTTAATTTGTTGTTAAGTCTGTTAGTATTCTTGTTTGAATTGTTTTACACATTTATTTTATTTTCATTTAATAGGGTCTTTTATATAGCTGATTTCTGTAAATTCAGAAATTATTGCAAGGTTTTTAGTATTGCTAAAATGCGACAGAGTTGTAAACGCAATAATTTAAACTCACATTTAAAAATATTGTATATGAATTTAACAGGATTTTTCTCAAAATCGAAAAAATTAAAATCGCATTTAAGACAAATTAGCAATAATAAATGCATACATTAATTTCAGAATTTACAGTATATGGTATAATGTATGGGCTTTGCTCATTGTTAAAGGATGTATGGTGACATATATAGTTGGTAACAAATTGATGTCATTTGATCTCTGTTTTTTTCATTAGTGTAAGGCCATGGATAATTAATTGTTGGTTTCCCCTAACATGAGAATTTTTTGTAAACCCGGCAGGCAGCTTTTTTTGTGACCATGCATACTTTTAGGAGATAACTGTATTGTATTTTAAGCTCCGACGGCATCAATTGTGGATTTGATGGTCGCAAATTAAGTTTACTGGCGACGGGTTAGTTAATTAATGTTTTCTCCAATAAATGCAAACATTAAATAATACATGTAGTAAATCAATGATTCTAATGCAATTTTTATCCTACAATTGGCTAAAGTTTATATAATTACCGACAATTCCACAGCTAACCAGCATGACCAGGGATAACTAATGAGGGATCTGAATTTTGAATTGATTGGATTACTACATGTTGTCATTAATAGAACAACACCATCTTAAATTCGCCGTTTTACAGTTATTTTATTCGAATTGGTATCAAAGAGGTTCCAATTTGAACGTTTTCATTTCTATGAAGATTCAAGTCACATAATGACATTTAGCCATGACTTACAAAATGTAAGTTCTTTGTGCAAAATTCATTCATGAAGTTTTGGGGATTTTTTTTTGTACTAGTATGTCAAATTTATACATTTTTTCAAGCTCTAACATCATGAACATACTATTTCTTTTTGTTATGCATTAGAATCGGAATAACAGTACAGTAGTTGAAGATTTGCCACCGTCCATTGTTGATTTGATGGCCGAAAATGCAGTTTTACTGACGACAATTTTTTTTTTAACCTGGGCCACACTGTCAGACTTAAAAATATTTTTACCTAGAGGGGGGGGGGGGGGAGGGGGATCCCCTTTTTTTGGCTGGTCAATGCATTTGAATGGGGACATATAGTTGGAACCCTCAGGCCCCCTTTGTCCTGGGTTGGGAACTCCTCTTTTTAAATGGCTGGATCTGCCCCGTGATTTTATCCCATTACTGGATATCACACAAGTCCCTGTAAAATTTTAACGTCACAATACAAAATACATATGATGCCAAATGTACAATGGAAAAGTGTATGTTGTATGCGTCAAAATTTCAAGCGGCCGGGTCAGCCGGGATTAGCGATAAGATGTATAACCACTTGATTTTCAAGGGTTTGGGTAGTCCAAATAATTATGACGTCTTGAAAGGCTATTATAATGTTTTTCTTTGACACCTTACATCGACGTCATAATTATTTGGGCTAGGGTTTGGTAGTCCAAATAATTATGACGTCTTGAAGGCTATTATAAATTTTTTCTTTGACGCCTTACATCGACAAGTGATAAGATGTATAACCACTTGATTTTCAAGGGTTTGGGTAGTCCAAATAATTATGACGTCTTGAAAGGCTATTATAATTTTTTTCTTTGACGCCTTACGTCAACATTATAATAGCCTTTCAAGACGTCATAATTATTTGGACTAGGGTTTGGGTAGTTATTTATAGCTATTTGGACTAGGTTTTTTTGGGGGAAAAGGGGGAGGGCTGGCTAGGATGAAAATGTTATCCTGCATTGTCCATTGTTGTCAAACATGTCAAAGTAACCCTTTTTTTTATTCTGGATTTTATATTCGATTTCAATCAAACCCCCACCACCCACTGAATTGTATCCAATTCAATACAAATGGTGGCATAGACTATAAGCTCCCTCAACATGAGTTAGGCGATTTAAAAAAAAAAGAAGGTCCTGTTGTTAAAAAAGTGGGGCGTTTTACCAGTGGGGCGAGTTGACTTGATTCCGTTTTAAAACTTTTTGTAAATTTTTGACCGATTTTCTGGTTTACATGCATGACATGAACACAGTGACCCCTATGTTTTTCATGAAGGTATAATACTATCATCTTCCTAAAAAATGTGCATGATTATGATGGGGGTCTATGGTATTTACCTTTCATAATATTTTGACATTTGGCCATTACGCTTTCCCATGGTCATGATCATGATGATGGTCCAAGTACTCAAACAATACACTGCCTACACTTTCTAAAATGTATGTTTCGTTCCCCGATTTCTTCCAGTTAATCGACAATGCAACCCATTTCAATATATCTGTTTACAATAGCTTTGTGAACCATCTGTTTCAATCTTTGTATCATCCTTTCAAACAGTAAAATCAGCAGACGAGCGTCCTTTTGCGTCATAGTATAAAAAACGGCCACGGTGAAAGATTTCCCGGTTTCCGTATTCGACGCGCATTTACGTCTAATGAGATAAGAGAGTTAGTCTGGAATCGAGAATGGGAAATTAAATAAGAACATCTTTTGTTTTATAATTTTTAACTCTGACATGAACTATGCAAACATTTTCAACACAATCTTCTCATTATATTCAACGAAAAGCTCACCAGTTCTTATCATCACATGTTTGTCAATAAACGGTAAGGCAGCAACCATTTGATTTTCTGGGGGGGCTATGGGTTTTTTTTCTGTGCAAACTTTTTTTTCGCCTTCGGCGAAGAACAATCTATTTTTTTACCGACAAACCGAAAACAATTTTTTTCTTTCAATTTTAGCATTACATATAGTGGCAGCTGAGGGTGAAACAAACAATTTTTTTTTCTCAGGGTCCAAAACAAATTATTTTTTTCATCAAAACCTGGAAACAAACTTTTTTTTCCAAAAAAAAAACCATAGCCCCCCCCCAGAAAATCAAATGGTTGCTGCCTAAGTAAGTAAGTAAGTAAGTAAGTAAGTAAGTAAGTAATTTTTATTGGTTTAAAATCCAAAATCACAGGATTGATACCAAGACAATACTAATTCACTATCAAGGGAGATAATCTATGCCAAATAAAAGATAAGTATTATAATCATTTGATGATTTATATATGTGCCCCTTTTATGGAAAATCTTCAGAAAAAGGTGAATAGCTTTGATGATTAAATTCTTCAAATAAAAAATGGAGTAAATTTTGGAATTTTTAACAGTAAAATTCAGGTGAATTTGTATCTCATACATCATGTACATCTACATGTATGTTACAAAAATTGAACTCAAGAATGTTGAATTTCTCTAATTAATTCCATGTTTTAATTCAGATAAAATTGATTTAACTTTTCACATGAACATTGTTGTTATGAATTATTCACATGAATTTCACTGAAAATAGATTTTTTTTTAAAGTAAATTAAGATTTTCAATGGAAAACATGTCTTACAAGGCAAATGCAAGGTATTAGATGTTTAAAATAAACAATTTTTGATTTTTAATTTTGATTTTTTTTTTTTAGTAAATTTCAAGTGAATAATTTTACCTAAAAATCATGTGAAAAATTTAACTTCACGTCAACAAAATTTGCCTGTGTCAAACATGCGTTACACATGCGTTTTACTATACATGTGTTACACATGCAAATATCGCATGGGTCACATGCGTTATCCAACACATGCGTGACACAGGTGTATTTTTGACACATGTGATTCACATGCGTGTGTTACGCATGTGAACGCATGTGTATCACGCATGATTCCCATGCGTGGCAAGAAACATGTGTATAACGCATGTAACACACCTGTGACACATGTGTTTTTAGGTACATGCGTGACACATGTGTGGCATTTTTGCCCTAGTATACGACGCGTAATTTAGCGTTACTTTTCAAAAGTCACAAAATAAGTTGTTTTATAAGATTGACAATGAAAGTACAAAATGAAAGTTAAATGAAACATTATCAAGTTGCTTTATCAGATATGATAATCATGCATAATCATGCATATCAGTTTTTCAAAAGCTCATCCTGCATGGCAGGTATTAATCCTTTCCGAAAAGCTATATCCAAAAGTTCATCTGCATTTTGAACATCTGGGTACTCGTGTATAGCCCATTTGATGTACACTAAAAACTCATCCCAGTCAACTTTCCCGTCTGTGTCCATATCGATTGCCTGCAATGCCTTTTTAGTTTCTGAGCATCTGTAACATGAAAAGTAAGGCGCCATGAATCCATTGTAAAACGAGTCGTACTCCAACATATCATCACCTTGAACGTCGTCTTTCAGATCCCATTCGTCCCATTTTCTACGTATTTCTGCTATCATGTTTTGCGCATGCGGTCTGACTACTTCTTCTTTGCTTATGGCGTCTCTCATGGTAACAGTGATAGCTCCTCCTGCACGATCAAATAACATAGCCAGTCCAACTGTACTCATGTATTCCTCCTTTCTGCAAAAGACACGAATAATGAATTAAAATATAACGAGTATTACATTAGCATATTATGATTATTAAATTAGCATATATTTTTTTTAAAATACCACATTTTAGAATATACACGTCAAACACGGAAATAAAAAGTTAGACTTGGTTGCTGCTTTGTATTAGTACCTTGTTGACTTATATTAAAAATGTAATATGTAATAAATTCTAGACAGGAAACCTCGCCTTTCAAAAGTATTTACCAAAATGAATTATAACAAGGTATTTGATCAATTTAAAAAGGCATCTTCAAACACAAATGAAGAACAAAGTTTTGTGTTTAGTCACGAAAATGAAAGATTCGGAATTAAGCAGCCAAGTTTCGAAGAATAACCTTTGCCGGATATTCAAATAATATCAAGAACTTAAAACCATTGGTCTGTGACAGAGAAAAGAGTAAAATTTAAGAATAGCAAGATCCTTCTTAAAGATCAAATTTTTGGTATATTGTCGTAGCCCTTGATAATAAGATTAACACTAATTTCAACATTGAATTAATAAGATTTGTTAGTATCACTACACTCTTTATTGTCTGTTCTGTAACACTAATTTCAACATTGAATTAATAAGATTTGTTATTATCACTACACTCTTTATTGTCTGTTCTGTAAAACTCATTCAGGCCCTCACTGAAACAGTTTTAAAAATCATGTCAATGTATGACACTCATCTCACCTGCTTTTCTTTAAATCGTCGAGGATGACTTCTTTCATTTTGTAAGCCAGTTCAAGGGTAAACTTTTCATCTTCGCCAAATATCTGTACAAGCCGGGTACGGATCATCTCTGGTGAGGCAACAGACGATATTCTCACTGGGGCTTTTTCACCAAAGAACTCAGATAAGTCAAACTCCTCCTTATCCAAGCCAAGTACAAGATCAAGTGCTCGCTCTCCATAAATTGGTTGTTTACTGTGAGGATCCTCCCCTGTTGTAATTTTTGTTATATTAATGGCTGCTTTTCTAAGGTACGTGCACGTGTATCTCTTTAAAAGGTTCTTGTTTCCAAGTCGAATTAGATTTAGTAATGTAACACAAGATGACGCATTTCCCATAGCGGCTCCTTCCAGACAAACGCTTGCCCAAATACCATTAGCACCATTCAGTAAGGCCTATTCATAGAAAAGAAATAATAATAAAAATATCACTGAAAACATCGATGAACAATATTTGATTTAACATACAACTTCTTGACAAAAGCCATTGCTCTATGACGTCAGTAGAGCGAAATAATTGATTTTCTTACACAATTGATATTTTTGCTTTTCCTTTTTTCTGTCAAATAAGTTATAACAATGCAGCCAATACCAACCGATTTATGTGTTATCATATAGGTAAAGATTAAGACAGTGTTTTTACACGTAGCAACCGCTTACAAATTAATTAAGCGTTTCCGGATCTTTGATTTTGAGTATTTTTACAGTTTGTACCCACATGAAAATAGCATCACGTTATCGTTGAGTTTCAATTATTTAAGGGCATACGATACAGATAAATGTGAGATAATGACGTAGCAAGCTAGGTAAAATGTTAGTTTTCGCGACGTCAAACTATGAAATACCAGTAAAAGATACCTTTTTCGACAGATTCTTATCCCTCAGACTGATTTAACTTGTAAACGACTTAATGGACCCCTCATTTTTAAAATGACCTGATGTTTTATAACGTAGGAAGAAGAT
Source organism: Mytilus edulis (assembly GCA_019925275.1). NCBI lineage: Eukaryota > Metazoa > Mollusca > Bivalvia > Mytilida > Mytilidae > Mytilus > Mytilus edulis. The sequence goes on from CM034358.1 coordinate 52,579,503, forward strand.
TTGTAAATTTTCTAAAAAAAAAAAAAATTTTTTTAGATCAGATAAATATACAGCAAAAAAACACTGTTCTTTTCTTAAATCCTGAAACTGATAAAAATCAATCATTCAACAGCATTGTTATGCAACTGTGTTTATCTGTGTTTCGTGTGTATATACAATGGATAGAGATGTAAAAAAAAAAAACTGAAGTTTTGAGTAAATGTCTAATATTTTCACCCCATTTATCTCTTTGAAGAAGCGCATGAAGGTCTTTTATTTTTATTACACACAGGTGCAAAATACCTAGCATGTAATTTGTTGAAAACAAATCAACATGCCTGTAAGACGTTATTAGCTTACCACAGCGTATTGGCTAAGCTTTTGAAAATATTACACAGAAAAATGATTCATAGACTGCGTAGCACAGTATACCAATCACAATTGTTGGTATGTCAAATATACGTGAACATGCTGACTAGAGTTATGTCATGTTTGTAACAATTAAACGATTTATTTTATAACAGCCGAATTCGAACATTCATTTAGACGAGAAAAGATTACTAACCCTACACTTAGTATAGATGGAAAACCTGCCACTCCAGCCAACTGAAGTTAATTCTAATATGTGACCAGCCACGACATATCCAGGCTTATGGAGGTAGAACGTCATTATGATAAAAACGCCGTAAATTATATGTGACTAGCCACTTCCGGGCCTAGGAGGGAAAATTGTCTAAAATTAGCTTTTTGTATATTTATGTAGAATATTCAGAAACAAAACTCTCTGTCATGTTATTATGACATACTTGTTGTAAAAGCAATGAAACGAGTCATTTCGAATAACGGTATGGAAATGAGACTGTTCTATGACGACTTTTATTTGTTGAAGTCACTAATATATAAAATACAAAATTATTGTATTTATTGGCTCTTAGTGGTGTTCAATAGCATATTTGAATAAAATTTCAAAAAAAATAATTTACTACAATACAAACAATTCTTAGCTCTATTTTAGAACATGTAATTTAAACTTGTTGAAATGAAGTTAGTTTAAAATTTGTCAAAGTAAGCTCTAAGAATTCCTTCTTTTAATTTAGATTTATTATGCATGTCTCTAAACATAGTATGCGAAGCGTAACATTTTATAAGTAGGTGTTCTCATATATGCATTTGATATGGTGCATTTATAATGGATATTTTTTAGACTTCATTTATGAAAGAAAATCTTTAGGAGCATTTTTGTTTTGTTTGTAGCTCAATTTGAAACATGTTATTTAAACTTGTTGAAATGAAGTTAGTTTAAAAGTTGTCAAACTAAGCTTTAAGAATTTCTTTTTTAATTTAGATTTATTATGCATGTCTCTAAACATAGTATGCGACGCGTAACCGTTTATAAGTAGGTGTTATCTTATAAGTATTCGATGCGGTGCATTTATCATGGATATATTTCAGAATTCATTTATGAAATGAAATCTATAGAGCAGAAATTTGATTTTTTTTATATCAATTTGAAATGTAGATTCAAATATTTCCCCCTTAAAACGATAAAGTTAAACTTCTTCAAAACGTATATATGATGTATAGTTCGGCGTCCGCAAAAAAGAAGCCAAGGAATGTGTTAATCTCTTCTTCACAAATACATATTTCATTGAATCTCGATATTTATCATGTTTTTAATTTTTCTAACAATGACAAGCAATATTTGATGAATAAAATTATTATGTAGTTAAAAAATTAACAATGACGTTCTACCTCCATAAGCGTGCAAATGTCATAGCGGGTCATGTGATCAGCAAGAACTATTTACGCTTTTAATGTGTTTATCTTTAATACTTGTTATGTATTCAGAATATAGGAAATTCAAAGATTACGGTATCTTTTAGAGCATTTGGCTTTCGGCAAATCTCAAATGATTCCGGTTCTCCCCAGATGCAGGTACGGAATCTGCCGAGTTTTGACAAATGTAGTATTTCAACAAAATCGACGCCTTACCTCAAGTGCAGTATAATCGGAAAATCCAAATTTTTCATGCACGTGGATTAAGAGATGTCCATTCCAGTTGTTAGCATTCATCTTTTTGCGAACATATTTTGTCATGAGACCAAATTCATCGGGAAGACTGGTACCTTTTTGTTCTTCAAATAATAAACCAAACAGCTTCAGGTGGCTGGGTAGCCTTGCCAAATAATCTATGATGTAGAAAATTCTTTCCGAATTAAATGGCATGACTTCCGGTAAATCCCGGAAATTAACGAATACCTTTGCCTGCTTATGAAGATTTTCGTGGATCCAAACAAGCCACTTTTTTATTAGTTGCGCCATCTTTTCGACTGAAAATTCAAGGAAATTATATGTTGTATCACCAAGGTCTACTTCAAGGATGACATTCCATAGACCGACATCTTTGAGTTTTCGAAGGCCAACTGGTACTATTTCAGTATTCGGTATCATATTCTTGACACCTGCAATATAAAAAAGAAGATTTGGTATGATTGCCAATGAGACAACTGTCCACAAGAAACCAAAGAATTTAACAACTATAGGTAACCGTACGGCCTTCATCAATGAGCAAAGCCCATACCGCATAGTCAGGTATAAAAGGCCCCGAAATGACAATGCAAAACAATTCAAACGAGAAAACTAATGGCCTTATTTATATAAAAAAAATGAAATTGAAATACCAACCGAAAATGCATTTTATACCCATGATAATTGACATGCATGTGTATAATGTTTAAAACATTGTTTTATAGTCTCGCATGACTCTTTATAGAGTGCCTTTTGTTGTAAACCTGTATTCTACTAAGCTGTATATTTTTAATGTAACAAGTGGTGAGACTTTTAATAAAATATTAATCTTGTCTTGCCATTTCCTGTCTAGCAAGTCCCATTAGGAAAGGGAAAAAACAACAAGAGTTGGTAAAAAACCCCGGGATTTATGCAATATGACATTTCAAGAAAGCCTAATTCTTGAGTTCTCAAAAATTCGCAGTGTTTATATTTCGAGAGAATGGTTATAAAATAATGTTAAAATATGTCATCTTATAGTACGCATATATATTGATATAGAAAGTCTTTACATCCAAACTTTAAGTACCAAATGAAAATTCTATTACCATGAGAAAAATAAAGAAAATATTTATAAAATAACGGTTTCAAAAACTAAGAATTTATCACATAATTCAACATTTGGGACATATACATGAGTCTTTTGTTTTCAGGACAGGGAAACAATCAAATGAAATTACACCCGTAAACTTAACAGGCAATAGTATTGAATCAGATGTGATATTCAGCATCATCATGATTCATCTTTTGATGTTTGCAAACCATATATATACATATCGAAACAAAATGTTTTTAATTCAAAAGTTCAAATGGCCCTTTTTAATTTAAATTGCTTGATCGTTGAAATATTTCATGAATTTTATTTTTTGCTATCATACCATCGAAACTTAATTGATAAAAACATAACAACATAAAACCAACCAATATACACCATATGTAGCCAAAAATATCCATTGTATAATCAAACCTTGGAATAGTTACCATGTACAAGGTATACATTTACTATAAGCTTTCCAGTTTTAACTTTAATTTCAAGTCACTTTCTTTTAAAATGGTTGGAGCTTAACACAAGCAAACCATGTACATGCACCAGACGGGTATCAGTGTTTTGCGTTTGCGCCAAATAAATATTTCATTTGCGCCATTTTCAATTACTAATTAACAAAAATAAAAAACGTTTCCGTTATGTGTAATCATTACATTGACGGAAAGCTGTACATTTTTTAATAAATAAAAATACTATCAGGTGAATTAAAAGAAATAATGACTTTTTCAAATATTAGCGAAAATATAATACACCCGTATTAGGTATAACAATTCGATAGCGATGAATATGAAATAAACAAAACCAAATTTATCTTACTATCTGTTACTTCAGAGAAAGCAAACAGTCCATTTCTGTCCTCGCCCTTTTCAACCAGCTCTGTGATAAAAATATCATCTACACGTGTCATGTGGGAAAAAGACGCCACGATTATATTTTCGAAGCCACATTTCTTGACCTCATTGTAAATTTCCCATTTACTCTCTAATGTATGACCTTTCAGCTGCCCAACTGTACTTTCACGAATCGAATTATCTAAAATAAAAACATCAAGATCTCTTAAAACCTGATATCTATCGCGGACTTCTTCCGCATCCTTTTCATAGCTATTCACAAATCTACTGGCAGGTCGGCTTCCCATCGTATATCACTCAATTGATGCGACGCTAAAATAAAGTTGTCCTTTCTCTTTCACAGGTAATCGTTATTTGATTATCGTTAGTACTTCCATTTAGTATTTAGGTGTTGCTTTAAAAGTGCACGTACAATAATACGATTCGCTTCAAATCCGACTATTTTGTTTTGGTTTGTATTATGTAACATCGCCTTCTATTGAACTACACAACTTATAAATAATTCACACATTTTATTTTTTTTTGCAAATTATTACAACCGAGTAATTTGTTTCAAATGAATAAAATTGATCAGACCTGAAAACACCAAGGGAATCATCTTTGCATAGTTTAACCAAGGTCAACAGAATGTAATGATAATATATTATCGACAAAATGATAATTAACGTTTTGATGTGTTAAAAGGTTACACACTAAATGCTAATAAACATGGGAAGTAGATATTTCATGCTTTCAAAAACTTTCCCCTTGATACAGTTAATTATTCTTAATATAAAAAAAAAATATTATCAGTAGAATGCTAGTATGTAATAATATACGAGAACAAACTAATTATAAATTTTATGCAAATGTGACCATTAGTTGATGCATTGCGTACAAATGTACTCGGCAAATAGTATATTTAATGATTTGGGTATCTTTAGACGCCTTAATGTCTGTCAAGAAATCAACATCGATAGTTCAGCGTAATATATCTAGGTAACGTCAATTTCCCCTATATTCATTTATCTAACTGTTTCATATATTATAATACATTTTATAGAATAACAAATACGTGTAAACGTGAATGCTCCTCCAACTTATTATCAACCTGTTGATTGGTTGCTACCCCTGAATTATTAATTGTAGAGAAATTTTATAAGTTTTTCGTTATTATCTTGAATATTATTAAAGATATAGATAAACTGTATACACAAAGATTGTTTAGCTAAGTTAGATCAACAAATAAGTCAAACATAATCAAAATTTACCCTTCGTAGTCAATTTTTAACAGTTTTTTTGTACATTTTTGTAATCTTTTACAAACATGTTCTCCTCTAAAACTTCTGAGACAAACTTACTCAAACTTTGCCATAGTTATCAAAGGTACCAGGATTAAAATTTAGTTCGCCAGACGTAATCATCATTAGGGTATCTTGTTGAAAACCATGTGTCAAATAATCCGTATACCAACCAACCTGTTGACATGGCTAACAATAGAATATAGGGGTAAAATGCAAGTATCTATTATTTTTTTGAACTGTTATAAAAAGAGAAAATCTCAAATTAGGAAATATGTTCAGAATGACGAGCACTATCAATTGTACGTCAAAACTGTTAGACAGGAGTTATTGCACATAAATGACAAGTTATCATTTTGCCTATTATCATGAAAACTATGATAGTTTGAGAGAATGTTTTTTATGTTATTTTCAAATGATAATTATAATATTTATATGTTAATAAGTCAAAGAAACTTAACAAACTAAGTTATCAGTAATACAAAATACAAAAATTCTCATCTAGAAGTTTGATGAGTGTCCTTTTCATTGTTGATGGGTTTTTTTTCTAAATTGTTTAACATTTCACAGCAGTTTTATATTTTTATTTTAATCATCCCTTATTTTTTATTAACTATGTATTAACAATATTGTATCAATGATCGAATTAATTCGTTCATTATGTATAAATTTGTGTTACTACGTTTTTTTGATTGATTTAAGTCATTCCAATCAATATTCTATAGTGTGTCTTTATATAAAAACAAGTACAAAGTTGAAGAGCATTAGTTAAAAGTCATTCTGATTGATAGATTTAGTGAGTTTTTCTACGTTGTGATGTTATACTATTGTTTCAGAATAGAGAGCAGGTTTAATACCATAAAACGTTTAATCCCGGTGCAATTGTCCTAAGTCAGGAATCTTATGTTCAGTGGTTTTCGTCTGTTTATATGGTTTATAAATGTTTCTCGTTTTTCGTTTTAATACAAATTAGACCGTTGGGTTTCCCGTCTGAATGGTTTTACAGACTGGTAATATTTAGTGCCCTTTAAAGCTTGCTGATCGGTGTGAGCCAAAGTTTCGTGTTGAAGGCCATACTTTGACCTACAATAGTTTACTTTTATAAATTATTACTTGGAAGGAGAGTTAATTGTCTCATTGGCATTCATACAACTCCTTCCTATATCTACACAGACTAAAGTGCGCGACAGAGTTTTTAAGAGCCTTCGGTTTATTTAACAGAGAGTGCGAATTAAAGTATGTTCTTATTACCCTCTTGCGTTTCATTTGCTGACATTGAAGCATTATGTGTCCTATTTAGTCTAACAGCATATTGATAGTTGTTCTTTGTCGGTCACATGTCATATGTATTTTAATCGTTTCATACAGTATCAACATCGAGTTGTATAAAGGCGGTTCGCCTACAAACGGACTGTTTCGATTAGTTGTGTGTTATGTATATTGTAACAACGCCTTCTATTGTACTTAACATCTGATAAAAAATTTAAACATTTTTATTGTTAATTTTCTCTATCAATTTTTTGTAATCAAGAAATTTGTTTCAGCGTGATAAGTATGAATAAGAATACATTCGTTCAGCTCAGACTGAAATACACCAGGAAATTCTTGGTTTATATTACTTCATAAAGGAGGGTCTGGATAGGGGGATCCTTCATTTTAGTAAAAAAAAATAAACACCAGTTTTTTCTATTCTTAATTTTCTTTTCGATTTAGGCTTTATGCTATATGACTATTTTTTTCACGTTTTATCAATTATGCTGTATTTTCTATCCTGACCCCCACAACAGTAAACTAAACTTACAGATTATCTTTTATCGGTAGAAAATATTAATATTTCCCTTGTCATGCATTTGTTTATTCATCATGTAACAGTAGCAACTCTTAATATGATGTCTAGATATAAATCATCTACAACTAAAATCTTTATATACATATATACGATTAATACTGCAACTAGTTGTGTTTATTTCCTAAATATAGTAACACAGCTATATTTTGTGCAATGTAAATTTCATTATGGAACACTTTTCCCACAGTCAGGGGTTCTTTAAGCGATGAAAAGAAGTTTTGAAATTTGTGTTACATAAACTGTTACTGTACATAGCTATGAATTTATTGATTTAGGTTGCAGTATAAAACAATGTTAGGTCAATGTCAGAAAAAATATCAACTTTTATGTACTTGGCGCATAAATATAATCTATTTATTACATATTTAAGTTCTGCAGAAAAGAGGGAAAAATCCATTTATAATAATTTAATGAAACATAGCAGGTTGAAATGTTAAACATTTTATCACAAAAATGTCGTTAAGGATGCAATGACGTCACGCCATTTAGAATCAGGGCACAATAAGCAATAACCTCTTTTTTGCCCGGGTAATTTTGAGGTTATTACATATGCGAAACCCGACGTATTCGGTCCGTGTATACTGCGTCCATTCGTTTTTCGTTTTGAAATATCAAAAACAAAAAACAAAAAACGATAGTGATTTCATTTTTTGTTTTTGATTTCTTAAAAACCAAAATGAAAAACGAAAGTGTCTTCATTTTTCGTTTTTGGTTTCTTGAAAACCAAAATGAAAAACAAATTGTTTTCGTTTTTCGCTTTTGATTTCATATAACAAAAAACAAAACACAAAACACAAAAGTATTTTCATTTTTCATTTTTGGATTTCTCAAAAACTAAAATCGAAAAATGAAAGTGTTTTTATTTTTCCTTTTTGATTTCACAAAAACAAAAAACGAAAAACGAAAAATGAAAGTGTATTCAATTTATTATTCCCACACTGTTTTTTTTTTTAAATTCAAAAGATACCAATGTTGTCATTTGTCATTCATTTAAAGGTGCTTTAGAATAGGGAATGACACTATAACAACGTTGTCGATTTTGTTACATACTTTAACAAAAAGGGTTAACATAGAGTTTTGTATATAATTTTAATCATTTCTCGGTTTATAATGTAAAATGTTTCCTTAATTGTTGTACAGTCATTGATAGTAAATGTTGCTAATGTAAACACCCCGGTGTTCATTCAACATAATGTAGACACAGTAGACCGCATGACTTCTGAATTGAACTACGGTGATAAAGTAATCAAAGACTTTCAAATTACCTTCTTTATATCTTTGATAAAGAATAAATTATTATATTTAAAAATTAAACGAATCACAAATTTAAATTGTACAATTTAATATTATATAAAAGTGGTACGAATAAATAGATTGACGACACATCACACTAACAAGGGAGTTAACTACTTTTAAAACTGACACGAAAACTAGCCCGGTCGACCTTAAAGTAGACATGAACAGCGGTTGTCAGATCAATATTATTTTTGTCTTACTTATTTTATTATGTTCTGGTCTCGTAGCAAAATATATAGATACAGTGTGAGACTTTTAATTTTTACATGTAGGAACAATATCAAAAGACATATGTAGGATGAAGAAAACAAATATAATCCACATAGTCAAGTGTGTGGCTATTGCTAGTTTAAACATATGTATTAATGGCGGAAAGGAAATGTTCTCCCCGGAGCAGGGATCGAACCAGGAACTTTTGTTTTTGTAGTCTGATGCACTAACATATGTTAATTTGTATAATTTATATCAATGGTTCGGTTCCTCGTTGAAGATCCTCCAGCTACATTCCTCGTTGAAGATCCTCCAGCTACATTCAAGATGAAGAACAGGAATTAAAGCCCTGTTCATTATTTATTTGTATTTTTTCTGTAAATTTTGTGTGATTTTGTCCGTATACACTTACTCCACATCTCTTTGTTTTCTATTTAGGACCTGGATACGGCTCCATGCTAGTTAAGCCCTCCAATTTTAAAGGCCATATGTTTTTAAAAAAATAATTGATGCCGCAGGATTGAGATTTTTAGCTTTTATGTAACCCATGTCAGCTTTTTAACTTGTATTTACAGCAAAGATAGCCAGTTTTGTGTTCTGTAATATATTGTAACAGTTTAATTTTTCATGTCCGGTAGAATCGTAACTTCTCAAAACATCTTACGAACAATATCTGGACATCTGTGCCGTGGGCATGCACAATTGCCAAGCAACACATGCTCTTTCTTAAGTCTTCGTAGATCTATTCCAACTTACAAATGTAAGTCTTATTGAGTGTACGACTAGCAGAACATGATATTTTATACCATGGAATACTGAATCCATAGTCATAAAGATCGATTACTTTATTGGTGTTCCGTTAACGTAGCTGCAGAACAAAGACGCTAGAGCTACTTTCGAATATTTCTACAACTTCAATCACAAACACAAAAATATTTTCAACGTTTATTAAAATAATTTGTTTTTACTTTTTTTTATTTTTATGTTGTTTTAAAATATCAATTTGACTTGAATTTCGGATCCCGCTTACATATTTAACCCCGCCACATTCTAAATGTATGTGCCTGTCCGAAGTCAAGAGCCTTTAGTGGTTGTCGTTTGTTTATGTGTCACAGTTTTGTTTTTCATTTAATTTTTGTACATAAATAAGGCCGTTAGTTTTTTTTGTTTGAATTGTTTTGCATTGTCATTTCGGGGCCTTTTATAGCTGACTATGTGTTGTGTGCTTTGTTCATAGTTGAAGACCGTACGGTGACTTACAGTTGTTAATTTCTGTGTTATTTTGTTCTCATTGACAATCGTACCACATCTTCTTTTTTTATATCTATATGAGTATATTAAATTAAATATACATGTATATACCAAGCTAAGTCAATTTATATCTTGTTCCTCGTCTTACTATACAAAAGGCTAGGAGAGCTACGTTGATAGACCATGTTGTCTGATAGGCTGTCTTAATAAAGTAATGGGACAATGTATAGCATGAAGACATCACCAAATCACCGTATGTCATACTCAAAAAGACATCCAGAGATTATAATTAGTCATAAACTACCCACCACCATGCCGTGAGCTCTGGTTTGCTCTTAACACAAATACAAGAGCACAGCAAAATGTCAAAATATTCTATTCAAACTGGGTGACTTGGGAGAAAAACATTGACACTTTCCAAAGAAATACCCCCCCCCCCCCCCCTCACCTCAATTTTTTTAATAAGGAGATATGGTACTATTGCAAATGAGTTAACTATCCCACAAAGTTCATATGTTGTGGATGTAAGCAATTATATATAGGCAACCATATAACCTTCAACAACGAGAAAAAAACCAACACGCTATTGTCGGCTGAAAAATAGTCCATGAAATGAAAAATATGAAACAGAAAAATCACGGCCTATTTTAAAACAACATAAATTACGAAAAACAAATATGAAAGACATCAACAAACGACAACAACTGAACTACATGTTCCTGGATTGGATCAGGCACATGCCATATATGGCGGGGTTAAACATGTTTGTGAGCGCTCAATCCTCCACTGTAGCCCATTTCACAAACAATCTGAAGTGTAAAATCAATCTAACGATAAACATATTTAGTTGAATTGTTAAGGAATATTTAAGACATACGATAAATTTTACACTTAAGATTTTTTGTGAAAAGTGCTACTGACATCGGATTCGGATTTATCTTAAACTAATTAAGTTTGTTTGTGCATATTGGTGTGTGGTTGTTTATTCTACATTAGCTAGCTATAGTTGTATAGTGTGAGGGTGAGATCTCACACAAGCCCGTTTAACCCCGCCGTATTTTTGCGCCTGTCCGAAGTCAAGAGACTCCGGTCCTTGTTAGTTTTTTGTGTTGTTTTTTTTAACTTAGTTAAGTGTAACGTCCATTTTCACATAACTAGTATATAATGTGTTAGAGACAAGCTGAAGCCCGCCTCTGGTTGAGGGATTTTTCTCGTTGTGTTAAAGACCCATTGGTGGCCTTCGGCTGTGCACTTTGGTTAGACTTTCGTCTCTTTTACACGTGTTTTATTTCCATTCTCAATTTTATTGATTGACCAATTGATTGATTGATTGATTAATTGATTGATCATTTTACTTCAAGCAAAAGTCATGATTATTTGAAAATCCTTTATGTGTATTGTAGTGTTAATTTCACCAATGAAACTCTCCATTAATTTTTGTCTTGATATTAAATTTCTTTGTAATGACCGTCTGATTATAATAAGACACTCAAGAATATACAATATGAAAACTTATTTTGCCTTCAATGTCTCAACCTTTTTTAATGTGAGTAACTTCATTGTTCAGTTAGATTTCGATTTTGATATTGATTTGCAAGCTTCCATGATAGATTTCCGGTTTTTGTTCTGCATAAAACCCTATGGGAAAGCGCATTGACTTAAATTTCCAAACGTTATTGGAACCCAATAATTTGGCAAGGGGTTGCAACCTATAATGTAAAGAAATTACAGCCGATTGCATTGAATGTGTAGGCAAATGTAGCTGCCTTGGTTATCTTGCTTGTTTCATTAGGTTAGGTAAACTACCCTCCTTTTAGAGAAGACTAGTTTGACAGATAACCAATCAATCTGTCTGTAGGACTAGGCTCCTTCTACCGGCAAAAAAAAAAGTTTGTACAGAAAAAAAATGCATAGCCCCCCCCCCCCCCCTCCCCGAAAATCAAATGGTTGCTTCCTTATGTTGCCATTCGGAGCCTAGTCGGTATTAGTTTTGCTGATTTGTTAAGACTATAAGGTGCATATTGAACAATAAATAGAGGCCATTGATGGGTGATTATGATAAATTGAGAATAGTGGGAAAAAATGTAAATAATCGAGACAATGGACCAAGAAATAAATAAAATAGCTAGAATAATTATGGTGTTAAAATGTCATGTAGTTTGTCTCTAGGAGATTGGTATTGGTTATCATACGGTTTCTCTTTATTTCTATGTCTATTAATTATGCTTTCATTATCTGCCAACATATTACTTATTTTGCGAACTATATATATTATAGATTTCCGGTAATTGTTCTGCATAAAACCACATTGGAGTCCTTGTTTTTTTTCAAGTGGACCCGTATGCAACCGGGCTAGTTTTCGTGTCAGTTTTTACAGCAGTTATACCTCCCTTGTTAGTGTGATATTGTCATCAATCTATTTATTTATTCCATCTTTAATTAATATTTTATTGTAAAATTTATATATGTGATTCGTTTAATATTTAATTATAATAATTTATTCTTTATCAAAGATATCAAGAAGGTAATTTGAAAGTCTTTAATTAATTCACACCGTAGTTCAATTCAGATGTCATGCGGTCTATTCTGTCTACATTATGTTGAAAGAACACCGGGGTGTTTACAATTTGGCAATATTTACTATCAATGACTGTACAACAATTAAGGAAACATTTTATATTATAAACCGAGAAATGATTAAGCCTATATATATACAAAACTCTAGGTTAACCCTTTTTGTTTAAGTATGTAACAAAATCGACAACATTGTTATAATTTCATTCTCTATTCTGAAGCTGACAAATGAAAACATTGTCATATTTTGAATGACAATTAAACAGTGTGGGATAGATAAATTGAATACACTTTCGTTTTTCGTTTTTTTGTTTTTGTGAAATCAAAAATGAAAAATGAAAATACTTTTGTTTTTCGTTTTTTATTTTGTGAAATCAAAAACGAAAAACGAAAACACTTTTGTTTTTCATTTTGGTTTTTAAGAAATCGAAAACGAAAAATGAAAACACTTTCGTTTTTCATTTTGGTTTTCAAGAAATCAAAAACGAAAAATGAAAACACTTTCGTGTTTTGCTTTTTGTTTTTGATATTTGTAAACGAAAAACGAATGGACGCAGATATACACGGACCGTATTCGTGACAAATATGTCATTAACTTTTTTACTCCCAATAAACCATTCGTTCAAAAACGTTCTAAACGGAACATCTTGATATTCTAAAAATACGAAAAGATGTTATAAGAAGAGTGCTAGTAAGAATAATACAAATAACTTTAATAATTTAGCAGAACCAATAAATTATGAAGTTTATGCCAATGTTTCCATTAATTGTGGCATTGCGTACAAATGTACTCAGCGATTAGGAAATTCAATGATTGGAATATCTAAGTTATGTTATCGGTCCGGACGTAAAATCCAATAATTCAGGTAACGTCAAATACCCCTGTATGTATTTCAATTTCTGTATCTTTGACAAAGCAGTAATCTTTTACTTAAATTCATAGAATAATAGATTATCGTTGGCTATCTAAACGAATCTGATTTTCTTGCTTGAGCCGGAACCAAAATTCAAAACAGCACAACTAGCTATACAGGATAATATGGCTCCCATCTTCATTAGCGATAAAATTAGGAATGGAAATGGGAAATGTATCAAAGAGACAACAACCCAACCAAAGAATAAACAACAACTGAATGTCATCAATGGGTCTTCAATACATCGAGAACATATCGTATCTCTATTGCAGGCTGATTTTTTTCTAACGGAATACGAAGATCCTCTTTTGTATGAATTTATTTCCAGCATTTTGTTAGGCATAATATTAATTTTTATTTTTGCTATACAAAATACCTAACCAAACCAGAATATGCAGTCAAAAATTGTCCTGCCAAACTCTAGAATTCCTATGTCGTCTGCAAAAAGACATGGCAGAAATATTATACACATACTGTGGGGTACTAGAATACAACAATGGCTGAAGCTTAAGTTGCTCAATTACTCAAGTTAACATCTCACACAAAACTAAAGGGGCGTAACTATGATACATGATACATGCATACATATGAAACACAACACATGACAAATACTTTGACTTGCGAAATGAAATAGATAATGGACGAGCAGTAGAATGATAATTTGGTTACATTTTTCCAGACAGTGTCTGATTTTTTAATTGTAACATCTGTGATCATTTTCTTAATAAAAGGTGTTTAAATGCATAACATTATTAATTTTCACGAATATCAATATGCCAAAGTATGACTGACAGAATGAAGTTATTCATGCTTTCATAATACAAAGTCATAACCACCGTGCGAAGAATCACGTAAAAAGACTGCCGGGAGAAACCAAAGGTCATAAGTAAAAAATAACATAACTATTATAAATATACTTTGAACTGCGACATTGGTAAAGATAGTGGACGAACGATCGAACAGACAATTAATAGGACACAATACACAATGTAGAATACTCAATACTCAGCAACACGAACCCCACAAAAAACTTGGAGTGATCTCATGTGCTCCAGGTGGGTAAGCAGATCCGGCTCCACAAAATATAACACACATATAACAAATAACAATACCCCACACTGTAGCCATAACTTACGCGCGAACAGTCACAAAAAAAGAGGCGGGAAATACCAAAGGTAATAAGTCGAAAACAAATGACAATGTCATGGCAAATAATAAAAACACCCGAAGTAAAAACAACATTCTACCAAACAAAATACATAAAAATATAATTGAGAGCTTATCAAGGTCATAAGTCGAAAACGATTTGAAATTGCTGAGTCAAAAACATTAAAAATCAACAGGACGAACAACAGTCTACGAAACAAAACACTGACCGACACGAACACCTCGTAAAACCGCTGGTATTCTTATATGAGAGTTGGTAGTATCTATGCTATGCATATTTATATTTGATCAACATTTATACCAATAACGCTTCCACTTTTGATTTCGTATTTCACCACACGGCAACAAGTTATGACAAAACATAACCTGATTAATTGGCAACTTCTATTGTTAACAACGTAAAAACAAATTCATCATTCCGTTTTTATCATATCTTTAGAATTTTTACAGTCACAATCACGAATAAGTAAACCAATTGTTTGCACCTGTCCAAAGTTAGGACTCTGATGTTCAGTAGGTGTGGTTAGCTGATATGGTTCATTGGTGATTCTCGTTTCTCGTCTTTTATATAGATTAGACCGTTGGTTTTCCCGTTTGAATGGTTTAACAAGAGGAATTGTTAGGGTCCTGTATAGCTTGCTGTTTGGTGTGAACCAAGGCTCGATGTTGAAGGCAGTACTTTGACCTATAATGGTTAACTTTTATAAATTGTGACTTAGATGGATATTTGTCTCATTGACACTCATACCACATCTTCATATTTAGATACATATTGTCAGTATCATGACTCTAAAACGTTTTGTTTTCGTAGTCTCATATCATTATATACCCGATTACGAAATTGACTGAGCCTTAAAAAGGCAAATAAAAAATCTGCCAAGAAATATATAAATATAAAAATCTAATCTCTCAACGGTTCCTCAGAAAGTCACTGTTTTACAAGCATTCAGTTCTTTTCTAAGTATTTTGACAATATATCAAAACTGTTTTTCGTTTATTTATTTTCTCGTTTGAATTGTCATTTCGGGGCTTTTTGTAGCTGACTATGCGGTATGGGCTTTGCTCATTGTTGAATGCCATACCAAGTCAGGAAAATAGCAGTTGTTATCTTATAGTTCGTTTCTGTGTGTATTGCATTGTCGTTTGTTTTTGTTTTTTCGTTGCACTTCAGTGTTTCTGTTGTTTCGTTGTTTTCCTCTTATTGTTGATGTGTTTACCACGGTTTTATTTCATTACTCTGATTTGTTTTCTCTCAATAAATTTATGATTTTCGAACAGCGATATACTACTGTTGCCTTTATTTGTAGTTTACATAAAGAAAAATAATGAGCTAAAAGTGATTGCTACCTGGTACAGATACAGAACAAACGATCGAAAGGCTGACTGCGTTGTATTATTGTTATGTAACAAAACTTAATGCGTATACTTATAATTAAAACAATCTTGTGTGGATCATTAATTATGTTGATGGTGTGGATTCGTATGAAAACCAATTATAACAGGCTAGCTAAAAAAAAGTCAAACTTTAAATTTTCGAAAGAAGCTTTGTATATTTTTATATTTCAATTATAATATTTAATCCCTGTAGTCATGTATTTGTCATATAAGTTGTGAAAACAAATCTCCTTGAAATCAATATATTCCGTCGTACACATGCACTAGTAAACCTTTTCAATATCTCTCGACACCGACTAATGACACCTACAGTTTACAGGTAAAATGGATGGGTCGTCTCAAAGACAAAAAAAAAACATCCCGCTTCTCATTGCGTAACAT
This sequence comes from Mytilus edulis, assembly GCA_019925275.1. Taxonomy (NCBI): domain Eukaryota; kingdom Metazoa; phylum Mollusca; class Bivalvia; order Mytilida; family Mytilidae; genus Mytilus; species Mytilus edulis. The sequence goes on from CM034358.1 coordinate 52,595,765, forward strand.
ATTGGATTGGCGGTTATATACTGAGTTAACTATATATAGCTTCAGAATATATATTAACCAAATAAATATATTTATATATATATATCATATAATCTTCTTATTTTCTATGTATTTAGAAGAAATTTCATGTTGAATTGATAAAAAAAAATATACTGCAATCAGTATGCATCCCTTCAATTTAATGATTATGTGAGTCTTCACCAAATATTTGCAGCATGCTAGTAATGATCGTTGGTGTAATAGGTTTTATGAAATTTTTCAAAATTTGTTAAAAAATAATTTCTTTCAAGACTGTCCGTCCGACCGTTTCACACTTATGAACACGACCAACTTGGTGTTTTTTCACCGATCTTCACCTTAGTTGATGTACATATTCAATTTCTGGAGCGAAAATCACATAATGATTGTTAAAGTGGAAGGAAAATATCACATCTATTTTTCATCGACGGACTTCTCCGCTTCAAGATATCTTGTGAGAGTTGATGTTTTTCCTTGATGAATTTTGAAAAAAATATATAATAGACTTCTCGTTTCAAGGTTACAACATTTAAGAAGTGCATTTTTTTTGGTACATAGTTGCGTATGATATTAAATTTATATTTTAAGTTTTTGGTTTATACTATAGAGTTTGTTTAAAACATTTCAAACTCATTTTGGACAAGAAAACATCATACCTTGTCCCTCCGTCGTAGTGTCCTTCCGCCGTTCCTGAAAATGACCTTTTGGTTTCTTACAAGAAGTTGAAAAAAATGTGTTGATTTTTTTTATACTCTGCCATTGCTATATTTTGTTTTGTTTTCATCGGGTCAATATTTTTTTCTCGATGTTCAATTCCGGTATATAGTTTTGGTTATAGAATAAAAAAGAGAAATGTGCCAAAGAGACAACAACCCGACCATAGAGCAGACAACAGCAAAAGGTCAACAACTGGTCTTCAATTCAGCGAGAAATTCCCCCAACCGGGGGTGTCCTTTAGCTCGCCCCTAAACAAATATATATACTAGTTCAGTGATAATGAACGACATACTTAACTCCAATTTGTACACAAGAAACTAAAATTAAAAATCATACAAGACCAGAGGCTCCTGACTTAGGACAGGCGCAAAAATGCAGAAAACTTAATCGAGTGATTGGTGAATACAGAATTGAAGTGGAACATCAAATTGGTGAATTGAAAAGATACAAAGTATTGAGTACATTATGGAGGCACTCAAGGCCAAAACTGACAGACATTGTGGAAACATGTGCTGCCTGCCCTTGTCAACAGACATAAAACATTGTTTGATTAAATATTTACTAAAATAAAACATGCTTTGTTCTTTTCATTTTTCCAAATTTCAACAGGACAGCTGAAAGCTTAACGTCTTAAAGCATGAAATGTGACTTAGATAAATTAAAAAATACATGTCATTTGGACTCTGTAGGAAAGTTATATAATTGTCAATGAAAGCAATAAAATCAATAATGATCTCCCTTTTTTAATTTTTGAGACGACCCCTCACATTTTACCTGTCGTAGTCGTTCTCAACTGTAGGTATCGAGAGATATTGAAAAGGTCTAGTAGCCCGATTTGAGTCTGAAACGGTCATTTTGGTCTGATCACATCTTGATTGACTGGATTTACCGCTAGAGAAATTCGTCACGATATTTAAGATCGTTAAGTCGCCGTTCAGATCGATAGCCTCATCAGGTAAATCAGTTCGTTAAGACATGTCAGGACGGAAAAGACTGAATCGTCTAGCGGGTTGTTTAGACCCGTTAAGACCGTGTCAGACCAAAACAGACCATGTATACAAAATTACGTTCAAAATGTTCAGACCCTGTTTAGATCCGTTCAGTATACCGGTTTGATAACACGAGTTGCGCCCCTTCTACTCGATAATGCATTTTAGATTAATATGTATATATGTTTTTTTAATATTAGGATTTGTTTGAAGTATATTTTGATTAATTAAAAAAAAAAAAAATCTTCTGTTGATTCTTTATTTCTTTTCTTGTTTTGTCGAGGAACTAATAAATTATTCGTCTATATATGTTGTTTATTTTTTTAATAAATGTTAGTTTATATAAATATATATTGGTAATTAAATGCATAAACCTTAAAATGTTGTGAACACCGGTGAAATTTTTTTTCGTATTTGAAGTTTAGTAACGGAAAATCCTAAACGTAACCTAAAAAAGTTAAGCATCCACAGAACTGCAGCGGAGGCAAATTAACACATGCATATTTTTGTTTTATGTATGACATTTGCTTTAATTCGTTTTATGTTGATATATGTCCTAGTTAACCGTTGAAGCTGTTGCATTTTGTTTACATGTATATTTTTTTAGTGCGATTTACTCTATTTAAGTTGGAAAAAAATATTCCCGACATCCGGAAATTCGAAAAAAGACTTCTCGGATCCCGAAACCTGATCATCATACTGCATTCATTCGGTCTCTGTCGGGACGGTGTTAAAGTATCACCGTATAGAAATTTTCATTCAAACGATGTATCCTTATAATATTTATTTTCTAATCCATATGATAGGTATATTGTACTTAGTATATATATACATATGGCGTTAATTCAAACAAAATCTGTTTTAGTTAAAATGGTCGAGTTCGATGGCACGTGCTATTAATTATAATCAACCGGGTCAACAGGTAACAAAATCAATGATCCGTAACGTAAGAAAGTACATGCCTATTATATATTACAATGAGAAACATAGATCAATTATTCCCCTTTAATGATAACACAGGTGGCAGTGCAGTAGATCAGGTCCAACACACAGCATCTCTTATCTATATCCTATTGAGAATTACATTTTTTATGTTTGTATACAAATTATAATAAGAAGATTTGTTTATTACTTAATATCTTTTAACTGATATTGTGTACCAGGATGTGTCTTATAGAGATGGACATATGTTTTTAAACATTTTTCAATAAGAATTTGACATTTGCAACAAAAAAGGGAAAAAATATGAAAAGCACATAGAATTGATAGTCCTATAACATGTTTGATATATGACATGGGAGAATTATTTTCTTTTTTAATATTGATTTGGTTTTTTTAACTTATTTAGCTATTTATTATTTTTCATTGTTACTATCAATTTGCATTAAAACAAAATATGAAAATATCAGCATTAAAACATTAAAAAACCAAAATATAATACTAATGCATATGACTATAGAACTAAAAGATTAATGGACAGCTAGCAAAAAATATTATTTTCTTTTTTAATATTGATTTATTTTTTTAACTTATTTTGCTTTTTATTATTTTTCATTTTTACTATCAATTTGCATTAAAAAAATATGAAAATATCAGCATTAAAACATTAAATAACCAAAATATAATGCTAATACATATGACTATAGAACTAAAAGATTAATGGACAGCTAGCATTTAATTTGCTGTGATCTTTTTTTTTTGCAGAGCAATCATAAATCAGTTACAAGTTTTGACAGATGAAAACTGAAGTGAAAAGTTCAATAAAATTAATTTGTAATTAAAAAAAAATAACAATCTTAGATTATATGATATTCGTCAAGAAATATACCGGTTTGAAATATTTTTCATAAAAAGAAGTTCTTTTATTTCAGCAATGAATTATAAAAATTTGTTTAAAGTTTTGTTAAAAATTAATTGAAAATAATAATCATTATTATTGGCCAAACACTAATTACCTCCCAAATTACCTCAGACAAGTACGGAACTGATCTAGTGTGATAAGTTTATTTTGGGATGTATATGGGCATTTGAGTGCTAATACTGTATTGTTTTCTTTTAATCCATCCGAAAAAGAGACAAGAAAAAGGAGTGACCTCAACACAAATATTCCAAATTTAATGTTGTTTGCCTTCTGACCGACTTTGTCCATTACTTCGACGAACCAGAGCAGGTTAAATATCAACCCGTTTTTAATTCAAATTGGTTCTCTTCTTCTTCTTTTGGTATACAATAGTCCATCGACATCCCATGATAACATACTCAGTGGCGGATCCAGGAATTTTCGTAAGTGGGGGGCCCACTGACTGACCTAAGAGGGGCCCGCTCCAGTCACGGTTCAGTGATTCCCTATATAAGCAACCAATTTTTTTCCAAAAAGGGAGGGGGCAAAATGCATGTTTATTTATGTATAATTGTCAGTTTGCTTATTTTCTTTGGTTACATCTTTTGACATCAGACTCGGACTTTTCTTGAATTGAATTTTAAATGTACGTATTGTTGTGCGTTTACTTTTCTACATTGGCTAGAGGTATAGGAGAGGGTTGAGATCTCATAAACATGTTTAACCCCGCCGCATATTTTTGCGCCTGTCCCAAGTCAGAAGCCTCTGGTCTTTGTTAGTCTTGTGTTATTAAATTTTAGTTTCTTGTGTACAATTAGGAAATTAGTATGGTGTTCATTATCACTGCACTTGTATATATTTGTTTAGGGGCCAGCTAAAGGACACCTCCAGGAGCGGGAATTTCTCGTTACATTGAAGACCTGTTGGTGACCTTCCGCTGTTGATTTTTCTATGGTCGGGTTGATGTCTCTTCGATACATTCCCCATTTCCATTCTCAATTTTATTCTTTCTTATGTTCAATGTAAAAATGTATATAACTTTAAATTGCAACTATCTATAGTTCCGTAACTTTCTATCAAGGCGTATAAAAGAATGGTCGTTAAGTGCGTATATTTTTGTTAAATCAATTTTTCTTGTATGTTTCAAACTGTCCTACACTTTTGACAACGAGTACTTACATTTCCCCAAATTTACCATTGGAAAAAATGTGTAAGCAAATTTTTATTTTATCAAATCTCTTTTCTGGAATTATATAAATTTTTATGAATAATATTCTTTACACCAGAAATGTTATTTATAAACAGTAATGACTAGTGTATCACTATCGGACACGCAGGACAGAGATGTATATGTTCCGGACCATATGAGTATTTGGACCATACGCGTATGGTCATGACCATATGGGTATATACTCATATGGTCCGACCATACGCGTATGGTCGGACCATACGCGTATGGTCGGGATAATTAACACTCTGTAACAGTTTACTTTTAATACTTCTAAACTCTTCATATGGTATGGCCGTTCATTCAAAAGACGCCATCATATAGGTAATTTTATCATTATATTATAATAAAATGATAAGCAAAATAAAAATAAGAAGTTTCACATATTAGTTAATTTTACTTAATTGTCAAATTTAAAGTAAACACATTTTATACCCATGGTCATTACCGATGGTCATTACCGATTTGTTATTACGAGTAAAAGGCAATATGTCGACTAAAAAATTGAATTCCAAAAATTTCTTAATGAACTGTTACATAAGAAGTCACTGGAAAGTAGTATACTATTAGTTTATTTAAGTTGTGTTGTGCAGATGGTGTATTGCAGTCATTTTACGACATTTGAGATCTAGAGCTTCTTAAAAACACCTTAGACATCAGAATGGCAAAGACCTCGGTATCACTGTACGCCGCTGCAAAAAGGCTAGTTTTTCACTCGCAAACAAAATGTGTAAATGAAAAAGATCGTGCACAAATTTCTTGCAAATGCAAAAAGGCTATGATACCGTGTGGAAGTGAATTTCATCCAAGCCTACATGCACGAATGTAACTAGCGATGAAAACTAACTAAAGCATCACTATCGAATTTTTACGTAGTTTTTTTGGACTATAAGATTAAAAAATTGTCATGTTTTAAACCATCACTGTTTTTTTAGATTAAGTTTTTGTATTATTGAAACGTTTATAATGTAATTTGAAAAAATATATATACCTATATGGTCCAAATACTCATATGGTCCGGCCCGTTAATAACCAAACGAGTTTTATACTCATATGGTCCGACCATACGCGTATGGTCCGTATGGTCCAAATACTCATATGGTCCGGAACATATATATTATCAAATGATTACCTATGCACCTGAAAGTTTAAAATGGAAAGATTGAAGTTTTCGGTCGTGTACACTGACAGAAGTGACATGATGCATGAACTTGCAAGTCCGACAGGAAATCGCTTGAATACCTGGAGGTGTCACCTGCCAATACACCTGGGAGTAATACCTTTAGCCATGCTGGTGATCAGACAAGGGAAGGTCTGAATTTATTTAAATAAGTTTACTACATAAAAGAATTATGGACAAATTAGATTTTTGAAAACAATTTTCACGTAACGTCAGGGGTAATACTTGTACAAGACATTAGTTAATTTTTTTTAACTTAACATTAAAGTAAATAAACCCAATTTAGGAGCCTGATATTCAGTGGTTGTCGTTTGTTTATGTGTTACATATTTGTTTTTATTCATTTATTTTCATAAATAAGGCCGTCAGTTTTTTCGTTTGAATCGTTTTACTATGTCTTATCGGGGCCTTTTATAGCTGACTAGGCGGTATGGGCTTTGCTCATTGTTGAAAGCTGTACAGTGACCTATAATTGTTAATGTTTGTGTCATTTTGGTCTTTTGTGGAGAGTTGTCTCATTGGCAATCATACCACATCTTCTTTTTTATAGTTAAATAGTCTCTCCTTAATTTTTTGTCTGTAGTGTTTTTGTTGATTGCTGTTTATCACATATTTGTTTGTTTGTAGCTCATGTATACTAGTATAAATCAAGTTGTCATCACTGTTGGGTTTCTCGTCTGAATTTTGTACATGAACTCTGTTAGATGCCTAGCTCTTTCCAAGCAGAGCCATTTATAGGGTGTTCATTATAGTAAAGTTTAAGTTTTTGGTCATTGCTGAAGGGTGTACAGTGACCTATGAAATAGTGACTAAAAAGAAAATCACTTGGTCTACATGGTTTATGGTTTATAGTTAAAGTTATGAAAGTCGTCTCATCAAAATTCATACCCAGTGGTGGATCCAGGGGGAGGGTTCAGGGGTTGGAATCCCCCTTTTTTTGGACGATCATGGAATGGGGACATATAGTTGGAACCCCCCCTTTTTTAAATGGCTGGATTCACCCCTGATACCCTATCTCCTTGGGCAAAAATAAAAATTATGTTTGTTTCCAACATGTACAATATAGCTTACAGCTTCTTAGAAACAATTCAAACATTGATGACCTTCTGCTGTTGTCTGCTCTGTAGTCGGGTTGTTGTCTTGTTGGCACATTTCCCATTTCCAGTCTTTAATTGCATTACGAAGTATCTGAGAAACAAACCTAACCATTTTAACATTGTATTAAACTGAAATAACCTAAATCACTTAAATTATCCATGAAATAAAATTACGGTCAGGTCAACCTAACCTGATAGACAAGAAGACCTTGCAAGGTACTCATATACAATCAAATGTATCCAATTTCAAATAACAGTATATTTTACACTCAGTCACTGAACCACACATCCAGCTCTTTAAGCTTTTATAAATGTAAAGCTCTATTAAAAATAGCTTACATCATCACCCAAAGACTGTAATACATATTTCTTGCATATATACAACCAACTTTCATGACTTTCATGTAAGGCGAGACAAAATAAAATGATACTTTGAAGTACATGTATTGTTTAATATGTTCGACTACTACATGTATTGTTTAATATGTTCGACTACTACATGTACAAGTATAAAATGCCAGTTTCAGAATAAACAGTAATTGAGAAGATTGTCAAAATACATGTAGACTACAGTATTTGAACTACAAATGTATACAGCAAGCTGTCATTCGACTCTAAGTCCAACCAACAACTGTGCCAGGGCTGTAAAGCTCGTCTAGGTTGGTGAAACTTCCATCATCATGCATATATGACACTAACCAATAGTGACAGACCGTGCCAGACCCTCATGAAAGGTCAAAAAGGTTTAACACTCCCTGGTGGTACATGAAGCCAACAGTAGCAACGCCAGCATAGAAATTCTTATTATATCCAAATTCTTATTTTAAATGAATAATTATCCAAGGTGAATTCAGATATATATGATCATGATGATGCACTTGTAGTATTGACAATGATCATGATGATTGTAAGGTAATCACTGAATTTATGAATTTTCATTATTACAATTTCCTCCTTTTTTTCCTATGAATTGTAAGTTTGCTTTTTGTTCAATTCACAATTTCCTTTTTGTCCAATCAGAACATCCCATCAACATCATGGCATAATGCTGTTAGCTTTATCAACCTTATTTCCAATTGCAATAAGTAACTCAAAATAATGAATGAATCCACCGTTTCACAATTTACAGCTACAGGTACAAATGAGGTACCGTATGAGAGTAATTTGGTGACACTATATATTTCCTATGTATATATGATATATATGCCCCTTCATAATCTTGCTGGGAATCATGCTCAAACCAATGTGATATCTTATCTACAAAAATATATACATTAAGAATTAAGTATTTAGAACATGTATTATATAACATGTATAAAATTAAATAAGTCAATAGCATTTATACTATTTTATATACTACTGTCAATTCAGAAATTAATGTGAGGTTTTTATTATTGCGAAAAATGCGACTGAGTTGTAAACGCAATAGTTTAAACACGCATTTTGTGATATTTTCTATGAATTAAACAGGATTTTTCACAAAATCGTAAAAATTAAAATCGCATTTAAGTCTAAAATGACAAATTCGCAATAATAAATGCAAGCAATATTTCTGAATTTACAGTAACTACATGTATTTGATTTTTCATATTTGTAGTAATAATAATTCAACAAATTCTTTTAATAATACTTTTTTATTTCAAAATAGAATTTGTAGAATATTACTACATACATGACAAAGCAATGGTATGTATAGATTATAACATGTTACATGTATAATATATGTATATATTTAAGTTCTACAAAATTTAGAGCAAAACAAATCATTGATAACAATTCAGAGGCGGGTCCAGCCATTTTGAAAACCAGGACAAAGGGGGTTCCAATTACATGTCCCCATTCAAATGCATTGATCCTCAAAAAGAGAAAGGGTTCCAATCCCTGGAACCCCCCTCTGGATCCGCGCCTGCAATTTAATGAAACATGCCTGGAAAATTATCTTAAATTTCTTATCACAAAAGTGTAAAAAATTGTCGTTAAGGACGCAATGCTGTCACATCATTTGGAATCAGGGCACAATATCAATATACTCTTTTTTTTTGCCCCAGGCAATTTTGAGGTTATTGCATATGCAAACCCAAGCCTTGAAGGTATTCATAACAAATATGCGATAAATTATAATTATTGTACATCACCCATCAGTGGCTATATAAATAGGTACATCATTAGTGTAACATACATGTGAAGATTGGTTGGTTATGAGTTATACAAAATCCAGTGACAAATATTTCATGCAAATTTTAGGACGTGACAGTTATCAATACATTATTAAACATACAATACATATAAATATGTAGGGTTACTCCATCAGGGGGTTAGGTCTGGTAATAGGCCACCCCCACAACCAAACCATTGTGAATACACACAATGGTTTAGGCAATAAACAGGTGTGTATCCAGCCCTTTTTAAAAGGGGGGATTTAAACCATAGTTTATATGTACCTTTTTCAAATCATGCATTGATCTTCCAAAAAAAGGGGGGGGGGTCCAATCACAGGAACAATTTTTTTACAAGCCCAAATTCTTACTTTGCCTTTGAACAAGTTACTGTGTAAGAATGTTTTGTATTAGAACGTCGATTCATACCTGTATGCACAAATGTAACAAATGTAAACATTTTTCCTTCAAACTCTTGGCCGGATCAATGATTATTCTCATGTCTGATAGGCATGTTTTAAACTATTATTCATTTCTACTCACCAATTGTAATTACCAGCTCAGCTTATATTGTGCTGTAGTGTCCATCTACGTCATCTACCATGTCAACGATTTTGTGTAAAATAAATTTGCCATTTGAAGATGCCGACATGCGACAAGTAGGGTACAGTAACGTTAAATCGTTTACGGGCGTATTTTCCGTTTTTAATCAAGCTTGTCAGATTTGATTAATTATCGTCGGAAAATGTCCCTAATGGATATAGTAATTCAAATTAAACCAGCTTTACTATGCTGTATTTATGTAATATATATAGCCTGGTCTTTGAATGTACTTCAGGTACACTGGCCTTTTTCTGCTATAATATTCAAACTTTATCTTTTAACGAAGTCTTCTAGTAGATCTATGTAATATTTTTTTTATAAAAGGCTCTCGAATTATAGACTAATTAAAAATAAAGATGGAAAGTCAAACGCATGAGTCTGGCAAAAATGAACGGACAATGGCATGACAGTAAACGGAAAACGAGAAAAGACATAGATTCTAGTTATATATATATATATTTTTTCACTGCCTCAAATTTACTCAAATGCAATTTATAGAGCCAACATTAAAAGTTAAATGAGAATGCATTCATTTACAATATTAAAAAATGTTACATCTTAAGGTCAAGTTACAGTAAATGGGCTATGTCACAGATTTCAGTAAAATTTTGCATACAACTCTTGCTCGATGAACTTCAACTGAAAATCGAAAATATAATGCATTTATCTCAATTATCGTTTCAAATATTACTGATCGAATTCTTACAAATTGGGTGAACAATTGTATAGAAAGCACATAAAATCGGCGAAAACCCTTGTAAAATTTGTCTTAAAATCGCCAAAACTCTAATTCTACTCCATAGATTTTTCTTAAAAAACTATATGTTGTTGATACATAGATTTCTGTTATAATGATGCAAAATAAAGATAGGGTCACCGACTTCGTTTTTACGGTATACCCATTCAAAGTTGCGTTCTTTGTGAAAAAATCCAACAAAACGTCGAAATAATCGTAACGTTATCGCGTTGCAGGCCGTAAAACTTTGATTTTTGACGTTTTTCACTACCAACAAGGAAATAAATTGATTATTAGACAAAAAACGAAGTCGGTGACCCTATGATTATTGTATATCATTAAAACAGAAATTTATGTGTCAACAATATATAGTTTTTTAAGAAAAATCTATGGAGTAGAATTAGAGATTTGGCGATTTTAAGACAAATATTAGAAGGTTTTTTGACGATTTTATGTGATTTCTATACAAATATTCACCCATATTAAAAGAAATCAATCTGCGTTTTTTCTGATAATAAAAGAGATAAATATATTATTTTTTCGATTTTCAGTTGTAGTTTAACGAGCCAAGGTTGTATGCAAATTTTTAGCAAAATCTGCGACATATATAGATATAGGAAGATGTGGTGTGAGTGCCAATGAGACAACTCTCCATCCAAATAAAAATTAAAAAATTAAACCATTATAGGTTAAAGTACGGCCTTCAACACGGAGCCTTGGCTCACACCGAACAACAAGCTATAAAGGGCCCCAAAATTACTAGTGTAAAACCATTCAAACGGGAAAACCAACGGTCTGATCTATATAAACAAAACGAGAAACGAGAAACACGTATATATTACATAAACAAACGACAACTACTGTACATCAGATTCCTGACTTAGGACAGGTGCAAACATTTGCAGCGGGATTAAACGTTTTAATGGGCCCAAACCTTCTCCCTTTTTCTGAAACAATAGCATAACATCACAACATATAAAAACATACGATAAAATATCAGTTGGCAGACTTAACTCAATCAAAAAACGTATGATTACACAATGAACGAATAAATTTGATCTGCGATATCTGAATACAAATGCACAGTTAATTAAATATTAGAGACAAACATTCATGACCAAAAGGCTTACAAACAAATTCAAACAGATAGCCCATTTACTGTTCCTTGACCTTAAATTTAATTAAACATAATTATTAAGATCACGCGTTTTCAAGTGTTCACGGCCGACATCCGTAATTATTTAGTAAGGGTGTAAAATGATCTGTATTGTAATCACTTGACGTAAACCTTTAATATAAAGGTTCAGGTGCTTACATTCAATGAATAAATGTTATTTCGGCAATCTGTTGAATTTTTTTTAGTCAATTCGCGGCGGTTTGTTCAGCAGTATGACTTTGAGCTACTTTTTAAAATATACAAAACATGTTAGATAGGATGAAGTAAGAATTCAAATTGAATATTTTTTTTTATTTAATTAACATGATTAAAGGGACGTGGTAGACTTTCAGTTAACATAAACCGTCTTCTTTCTAATTTTTATTTTATTTTTAAAAGGGGAGCAACCCCTGATAAACAATGGGAAAGTTTCACTCGTTTTGTGTCCAAATGATTAAAATCTGAACACGACTGGACACGGTCTGACAACATCTTGACGATACTTTGTATCCATGGTCTGTTTTGGTCTGACATGGTCTTAACGGGTCCAAACAACCCGCTAGACGATTCAGTCTTTTCCGTCTTGACACGCCTTAACGAACTGATTTACCTGATGAGGCTATCGATCTGAACGGCGACTTAACGATCTTAAATATCGTAACGAATTTCTCTAGCGGTAAATCCAGTCAATCAAGATGTGATCAGACCAAAATGACCGTTTCAGACTGAAATCGGGCTACTAGTGATGTGTAAGTGCAAATCGACCATCTGTTGATTCGTGTGACATGTGTCTGTACGTTTGGTTTAATTATCAAATCGTAAATTTCAAATATATTCTACAAATCATTGCACGTAAAACCCTTTACGCAACGCAGTTGTGAAAAATATACGGTTTCTGATCTTAACAACTTCCCAATTTGTTTTTAGATAAACCACAATTGATATGCTTTAATGTTCTTCGTAACTTCTGACTATAGTTTATTAATATGTACATCATGAATGCACAATTTCATCAATAAATATTTGTAGTACATGCATACGGTATAATATACATGTTGGTTCTTTTCAACCGCCAAGAGAAGGTACACATGGTAAATTGATGATTTGCTTTCATCAAATTTGTTGGTTCAATTTAACGATTGAAAGAAGTGTTTTTATTGTTGGATACGCGTTTCTGAAATTATTTATTGCATGTACAGTTATTTGAATATAATTGTTTCGTACATAAATCAGGCCGTAAGTTTTCTCGTTTGAATTGTTGTACACTTGTTATTTCGTTGCCTTACTCGTGTATGTTCACACCAGCCAGAGGCTGTTACCACGCACTGCTCCTTACACGAAAAAGTACACCAACAGAATTACGAGGAAGGACAACTACTATCCACACTAAATGAGTTTCATTGTTACCAACATGAATAAGTGAACTGATACGAAGATTAGTATTATGACTCACTAGGGATTTTTTTTTTGTGGTTTTAGATCTTTATATACCAATAAATACGTCTGATTGATAAATTATCGATTGTATCGACAGTTTGAGGAAGAACGACAATTATCCACGATACAGAAGTTATACTGTCACCAACACGAATACGTTAACCAATACGAAGTGCCGTTGTCTGTACTCAATCGCGATTTGAATTTGTGGTCTTATATTCTAAATACCAGTAAAGACGTCTGATCTGCAAGCATACTGATAGTGTCCTATTCACAATCATGACTGTTTGACTGAGTCTTAAAAAGGCAAATAAAAACCGAAAGAAATAGTTAATTTGTAATACGATCGAGGGTGTACTGCCAAAAAGGTTTCATTCTGAATTTAATGGTTAAAAATGTTCTGTTTCACATGCATTTAATCATTTCCGAAATATTCTATTGGTACACATATTTAGCTACCGTACGGTAATCTGATATGTCGTAAAATAATAAGTCTTAAACAGCACAAAATACAAAGAGAATTATAAAGAGTATTTCACAACAGTAATGATCTGGTTTGGGGTTTACAGGCAAGTGAATTATGGACTAAAAGTATAAACTACCTGGTACAGATTAGCGACAAACGATCGAAGGATAACTTAGTAAACTTACTTCAATACAATGAATATATTTTGTTTTAATTATCACTTTTTTTGTTGATCATCAATTGAATGTATTCGTCTGCAAATAAATGTAATTATTTTGACGTAAAAAAAGTACAACTTGCCAATCATTTGTCAATAGTAGCCATTTACGTTTCAAATTTTAATCATAATAATTAATCCCTGTAGTCATATAAGATATGAGAACAAATTGATCGGATTTTAATGAAAAAACACATGGTAGAATTATGATTGATATTTTAATCTAAATTTGCTGTTTCAATTTAACGATTGGAAGAGTTGAAATTGTTCTGTGGGTTTATCGTACCTGAATTATTTTTCTTTATGAACAGTTATTCAAAACATTTTGTTTTTTCAATAAATAAGTCAGAGAGTTCTTGTACTCTTGTCCTTTCAATGCATTACTCGTGCATGTTCGCAGAATACATACTTTATGTACTGGGTGTGATCCTTGCACAAACCGTGACTCAACAGATGTATAAGGCAAATGAAAAGTAATAACCACTACATACGTTTTATAGTCACCATCATAAACACGTTTATAGATACGATGTGTTGGTGTTCTACTCACGAGCGGCATATTTTCATGATCAAAGAGCTTGAAAAATCAGTAAAAATTGTATCCTTATTTTAACCGTTTGTTTCATATTTCCTATTTCTACATTTGACTAAGTCTTCAAAACAGTGAATAGAAAAAAAACTAAAAAATATTCATATCATAAAACCATAACGATTATTAAAAAAGGATATATTTAAATATATCATATGGAGTAAAGAACATTGATAAAAGTTCCAACTAATTAAAGAAAAAAAGAAAACAAATATGACCATAATGAATCAGGAACATGGAATTTTTTTTTCTAAATAATTAAAGAAGAAAGAAATGAATAATTCCGTTCAGAACCTCAGATAATGAACGAACGATCAAAATTATTACTCCGTTAGAATAATACCATATAATACATGCAATTTTTTTTTAATTTTACACAATCTTTGTATTTCATTAACGGTGTGTATTAGTTTGACAACAGCTTGCAATTATTTTTTTTATATTAAAAAAAGAGCAAAATGCAACTTGTCGATAAAAGGTATTGGTGTTGTTTTAAATTTTCAACTATAATTATTAATCGCTGTTGTCATATCATGAATCTTAGAACGTTGGTTTTCCTGTTTGAATTGTTTTACACTAGTCATCCTGAGACCATTTATAGCTGGGATTCAAAACAAATATCGTTCTAATTAAAAAAAAAATTAGAGTATATAACTTGGACAATATGACTTTGGCGTACTAAAGAAGTTTAAACGAACTTAACTTAATCTTTTCATTGAAAATATCGCTTGCATACAAATTAGTTAAAAATCATAACATTTTAATTTTTGATAAAGTCATAAAGTTGATAACCAAATGAAGGGCTTGGTTGAAAAAGAGAAAAAGAATAAAATATATATTTTCTATTACTCTATCCTACTTGAGCGTGTTGCATATTTAATGTTAAACATATCATTGCAAATGGGGCCAGTTAAATTTATCGAGACCACTGTGAAAAAATTGGTCTATTGATTTAGGTGAAGGATATTGATATAGATTTTTTTTTGGTTTATTACATTTATCTGGATAATAAAATTAATGTATTCTATTTTACACGTTTGACCTACTACATGTAGGACAATGCAACGTCCTTGTGTGCTTTTCTATTTTCATGACAGACACATGTATTATCCAGAAGCTCGTGTGAATTATTAGACTTTTAAAAAAAGCGGTTAGTGCAAGTTTAACGCCCAATCACATGTTTACATTAACTTATTGGTAATTGGGCCTGCTCTTAGTAAGGAGTCTATATTCCAGTGGTAGCTTGTGATTGCTTTCAGCTGAATTTTATCTTTATTATTCAGACCTTAAATTGTCTCATTTGAATTGTACTTTCGTGTACCTTTCACAGTGGAGAATACAATATGGATAAGCTCACCGTCGTACTGTGATCTTTCTTTTAACATTCTTTGTTCTTTGTTCTATCACAGATAATTGTGTTCATTGTCATCATAAATTATTTCCTATTCTATATCCAAAGAGCACATCATACGTTTTACTAAAGTACAACTAATGAACATGAATGAACTGGTCTTTGGAGCTTTTATTATTCATTAGATGCATGCAATAAAACAAATTAGCCTATACTGTCCACCTTCATTTCAATTTTAATTAATAAATAACATACTCTTTTTGTTATACTCCTGCAAATGCGTGTACCTAAATTGTGTGCTCATGCCCAACCTTTACACGTTTTCAAAATCCCTGGCTTTGAAATGGTTTGGTTAAAGAGTTAATAATGAAGGTTAGTATAGAAAACACAATTCGAACTTGGACCCAGAAAACGTTTTAAGTGTAATACCTATTTGGATGCTTTATGTTTAACACAAAGCAAATGGGCTCGACCTGTCTCGTAGGTTCATATCTTTTTTTTCTTAAAAGGCTTGAAATACATTCTCATGTACATATGCAACATATAATAGTTATGAAAATCAAACTGAACAATTCAAAATAAACAATTCAGAATGAATCCTTAGTTTATATAAAATCCAACTACACACAAAATTTATATGCGTACACGTAATATCTGTATTAGATTTTTTAATTGCAATCCAGATAAGGCCTGTCATTATTTTATTTCATCACAAACCAATTAAATCTAACTGGAATTATTTGTAAACAATAAATGTTTTTGAATTAAACTATTTAAAAAGACATTTTCAAACCATGCGAAACAAGTTTTTGATTATTTTTTTAATTTGTTCATAAATAAACTCATCATAGATACCCGGATTGAATTTTGTATTTACACCGGACGCGCGTTTCGTCTACAAAAGACTCATCAGTGACGCTCGAATCCAAAAAAGTTAAAAATGCAAAATAAAGTACGATGTTTAAGAGCATTGAGGACCAAAATTCCTAAAAGGTTTTCCAAATACAGCTAAGGTTATCTATTCCAGATGTAGAAAATCCTAAGTATTTCAAAAAATCAAAGTTTTGTAAACTTTGATGTGGGAAATACGCCCTATATGCACCAATAATGTTTCAAAGATTGAAGATTTGAAATATCACGTGGTTAATATAATGCCTACGTACTTGATTAATCAAAATATCACGTGGTTAATATGATGCCTACGTACTTGATTAATCAAAATATCACGTGGTTAATATGATGCCTACGTACTTGATTAATCAAAATGAACACAAATTAATGAGATATAAACAAGATGGCGTGTAATAGGAGGGCTAATTATAATATGAGTTGGAAATTAACGAAAATTTCTGAAATATTATTTTCATGGGAAGAAATGAAACATTATTTGAAAATATGATGTGGGTCGATTACAAATAAGACAACTTTTCATTAGTGTTCATTCGACGTAAAAGTGAACTAACAAAGGAAACCATACGGCCAAGTGCAATGAGCAAACCATACCTCATAGAAAGCATCAAAGGAAATGAAAACTGTGAATCGATACAAACGAAAATAACTGCCTGACGGAAAAACGAATCAAATGGCAAAATCAAAAGCTCATTTATCAAACGAATGGACAACAACTGTCGTATTCGTGACTTGGTAGGGGCATTTTTTTTTATGTAGAAAACTGTAGATTCAACCTGGCAAGCTAAACCTTTTACAGTCGCATCAAATTTCATTACATTGACACAGATGCGTGAACAAAACAGGTAAAAATGTCAAAAATACAGTAGTCAACATTGTGTAATAATCTTAATCACTAAAAAAAAATTCATACAAATATGTAACAAAGAAGCACAAAATGACATATAGACCATGCGTATAAGCATGCTATTAAGAATTGAATCATGTTCAGATATGTTATATTTTATTTTTGTAATACCAGATCTTACACGTATATGATATTCAAAATAACACTTTTGGAAAAGATTGCAGCTTTTTTTCAGATAAAGAAATGAAAGATTAATACAGAGGTACTTGACGGAAAGTTGTTATTAAATTATTTATTTTAATGTCTGCACCGATCACAAAACTTCTGAAGATATTCCAATCATTCAATTTCCAAATAGCTGAGTACATTAGTACGCAATGCCATAAGTAATGAACACATTTGCATAAACTTTATAATTTATTTGTTCTGGTAAATTATAACCTACTAGCACTCTTCTGATAATATACTAGTATTTTTATATTTTTAGAATAATAAGATGTAACATCGAGAACGTTTTCGAACATTTGATATATCTGCACTCCACATTTGTTGGTATATTGGAAGTAAAATTGTTTATTTTCTTTTATCATAATTGATCCATTTATTGTAGATAATTTTATTCTTGGCATCATATATATTAAGTGTTGCTATATTATAAAAAAAATTTAAACACGTGCTTCTCACTGGGAACATTAATAATTTGTAATGTATTATCCGTCAGTTTACTTGGCTGTTGTTAGCCATGTTAGGGTCGGATGGAGAACACAGAATAGTGGGTAAAATGATTGAAAAAATATTCAAACAATAAAGCAAAGACAAGAAAAACAAAGAATAGAGAAAAATGGTATATAAAATAAATAAAAATAAGAATGTGTCCATAGTACACGGATAACCAACTTGCCCTGTCATTTTCTATGTTCAGTTAAAACTCTGACTTGGCATTAAAATTATATAAATCATATCACAGGCAACGTGTGTACTTAGTTTGAAGCTGATTGGCCTGAACTTCATCATGTTACCTTGACCAAAAACTTTAACAAAACACATAAACCTAAAGCGGGACAGACAGAAGAACGGACGGGCAAATAGACAAACGAACGAACTAACGGACGCACAGATAGAAAAATAATGACACTAAGTGGGGCATAAAAAGAAATGAAGGCTACTAAATCATACCCTCCTTTATGAAGTTACATAAACCAAAAATTCCCTGGTGTTTTTCAGTCTGACCTGAACGAATTATTCTCATTGATTCCCATCACGCTAAAACAAATTTCTCGTTTATAAATATTGAAAATTGGAAAAAAAAATGTTTAAAAGAGGGACGGAAGATACCAAAGGGATAGTCAAGCTCATTAATCTAAATCAAACTGACAACGCCATGGCTAAAAATGAAAAAGACAAACAGAAAAACAATAGTACACATGACACAACATAGAAAACTAAAGAATAAACCAAAAATTAAATTAAATTAGTCAAAAGATGTTTAGTACAACAGAAGGCGTTGTTGCAAAATACGATACCAAGCAAAATGGAGGCGAACCGCTTAACAACAGTTTGATATGAATACTGGGTGAAGTAATTAAACGATTAAAATAAATATCAATGCACTTGTTAATAAAAAACGAAATATTATGTATGTCAGTGTCAGCAAATGATATCAAGACCTTTTTGTACTTTCTGAAAAAATTTCAAAGAGACTTATTTAAAGTCGCGCTCTCTGTGAAATAACAAACTATATGGTGGCATAGTTAAATAAAATATACCAACCAGGCAATAGGTTTGGAATTATTTATGAATAATATGATGAGGACATTAGCGCTAGATATATAGTGTTTTCAGAGACCTTTAGCATGTTTAGGCTTTTATCTTAGATAATTCGATCGATGAAAGTACAATCATTTTCCTGAAAGGTCATACATTACAGAGTGAACGGAAAATTTATAATCAGGTCAAGACATTTGTCTTCGAAAACACACAATGATTGGGTTGTTTTCCCACTTGAAAAGCAATCAACGAAATAGCGGGAACACCTATTTTTTTCATGGACAGTATTTAACAAAATATCTCGAAAGATAATACACTTTTCTACCGATAGTTGTTTTATTTTCCTTGAAACTATAACAAACCAAACAATTTATATGGAATATCAAAATTGAGAACATTATCATTCTCGAAACGGTATCGTTCATATATTTGTGTTTTGTCAAAAAAAATCAATTGTTCTTCTCATAAATCAGGTCGTTGGTTCCTTCATTTACAATTAATTCTATTCTCTCGTAATATGGCCTATTATTCTTAACTATCTGGTATGGGCTTTTGTTCGTTGTAGAAGGTTTATATCGACATATCTTTGGACGAATTTGTTTTATTTTGAACAACTCATTGGCAATCACACAAGAAATACTTTTTTCATATTTGCGGTTGAAAACAAAACTTTACGACAAAAGAGATGATTTCAGCTTTCCAATTGTGAACTTTCCATTTCTAAGTAGCAACATTCCAGCAGCACCTGCATACGGGGTATATATCTCCCAATTGATACGATATTCCCGTGCTTGCATTTCCTATCATGAATTTCTTGATAGAGGGTTGCTGCTTACAAGGAAGCTATTAAACCAAGAGTTCCAAATGGTGAAGTTGAAATCATCCCTTCGTAAATTTTACGGACGCCATCACGAGTTGGTTGACCTTTATGGAATAACCATTTCACAAATGATATCGGATATGTTCCTTACGTCGTAACTACAATCCCCTTCCCTTTCATGAATGTGACCTACCGAATTAGACTATTTACCGGATTTGTAATCACATAAGCAACACGACGGGTGCCACATGTGGAGCAGGATCTGCTTACCCTTCCGGAGCACCTGAGATCACCCCTAGTTTTTGGCGGGGTTCGTGTTGTTTATTCTTTAGTTTTCTATGTTGTGTCATGTGTACTATTGTTTTTCTGTTTGTCTTTTTCATTTTTAGCCATGGTGTTGTCAGTTTGTTTTAGATTTATGAGTTTGACTATCCCTTTGGTATCTTCCGTCCCTCTTCTACATCTTTCGTGTATAAATAATATACATGTTTTTGTGCTGCAAACTTTTAGAACTACTAAGTATTCAATTGCGTGCCTAAACATTGAAAAGTAAGGAAATTGATGTTTAATATTGAACGCGTTTTCTTTTCTCTTTTTCTTCTGAAATTTTAAACTTTACTTCATTATTGTACATGAATGAAATCATTCAGATCTAAATACTTATACTACTCATATGCACGAGTTAAACTAGAAGTGTACAAATTATAAAGTTTGACAAATTCACATGTGTTATTAAACTGATAATTGAAAAAGTATAGAAAAATATTGATATTAAACTAAAATATGAGGTCGCCGATAATAGACATGATTTCAACAATGTTAGATTTTCACCTGCGATCATCTCCGGCTTTTTGTTGGTGTTCGTGTAGCTTAAACAAATTATATGTGGTGTTTTAAACACTTTTAAAGTGACTGTTCGCACGGTAGATATGACTACAAGCAATTATAATGAATAATTGTAATTTGAATGTGGAAAAATAACTTCAACTTCATGTTTTACTTTTGTTTATTGATATTTGTAAATATTAATAATGGAATGCATATTAAAACACTTCATTATGTCATATAGGATGTTGTTCAAAAAAAGTCAGCAGGTATAATTGCGCATTACCTTCTTACCAATTTAAAGCCGACCTTACGTTTATTATCTATTCAAGGTCACAAGTTAAAGTACATCAAACTATCTTTTTTAGCGATTAATTTTTTGATGTTCTTTAAATTGCTTAGAGATTTTGGAGGCACAATTCAGAATTGATAAGAACAGGGGAGGGGTCTTTACAAAAACAGTTTGTTTTCTATCAAGCTTTGATACACCTTACTTTTTGCTGAAAGCGCTGTTGGTTTGGATTTATACTGAAATGAAGATTGAACGCAGACACAATTTTAACTCAGTAAATAGAACGTTATGACGATGGAAATGGGGCATTATACAATTTAGGCCGAAAGAAAAATGGAGAAAAATGAGGTGCTGTAATATAACCAATACAGAAAGAATAATGGGGTGCTTAAATATACAGGATAAAATAGTTAGCAAAGG
Organism: Mytilus edulis; assembly: GCA_019925275.1. Taxonomy (NCBI): domain Eukaryota; kingdom Metazoa; phylum Mollusca; class Bivalvia; order Mytilida; family Mytilidae; genus Mytilus; species Mytilus edulis. The sequence continues at coordinate 52,617,425 of CM034358.1, forward strand.
TATCGGGATTATAATTTAATACGCAAAACGCGCGTTTCGTCTACATAAGACAGTGACGCTCATATCAAATTATTCATAAAGGCAAACAAATACGAAGTTTAAGAGCCTTGAGGATCCAACTTTTAGCTAAAAATGGAGGTTTCTGTCAAACTACTTGACCTTTGACCTGTTGACCCCTTAAAGTTGAAACCAATCCTTGGTGTTTAGAATATCATCAATTAGTCATTATTAACAAAGATAATGAAGATTATGACACCAATAGGTTGATCATGGAAGTTATATCTCAATATCTTTCTTTTAACATTCTTTGTTCTTTGTTCTATCACAGATAATTGTGTTCATTGTCATCTTAAATTATTTCCTATTCTATATCCAAAGAGCACATCATACGTTTTACTAAAGTACAACTAATGAACATGAATGAACTGGTCTTTGGAGCTTTTATTATTCATTAGATGCATGCAATAAAACAAATTAGCCTATACTGTCCACCTTCATTTCAATTTTAATTAATAAATAACATACTCTTTTTGTTATACTCCTGCAAATGCGTGTACCTAAATTGTGTGCTCATGCCCAACCTTTACACGTTTTCAAAATCCCTGGCTTTGAAATGGTTTGGTTAAAGAGTTAATAATGAAGGTTAGTATAGAAAACACAATTCGAACTTGGACCCAGAAAACGTTTTAAGTGTAATACCTATTTGGATGCTTTATGTTTAACACAAAGCAAATGGGCTCGACCTGTCTCGTAGGTTCATATCTTTTTTTTCTTAAAAGGCTTGAAATACATTCTCATATACATATGCAACATATAATAGTTATGAAAATCAAACTGAACAATTCAGAATAAACAATTCAGAATGAATCCTTAGTTTATATAAAATCCAACTACACACAAAATTTATATGCGTACACGCAAGATCTGTATTAGATTTTTTAATTGCAATCCAGATAAGGTCTGTCATTATTTTATTTCATCACAAACCAATTAAATCTAACTGGAATTATTTGTAAACAATAAATGTTTTTGAATTAAACTATTTAAAAAGACATTTTCAAACCATGCGAAACAAGTTTTTGATTATTTTTTTAATTTGTTCATAAATAAACTCATCATAGACACCCGGATTGAATTTTGTATTTACACCGGACGCGCGTTTCGTCTACAAAAGACTCATCAGTGACGCTCGAATCCAAAAAAGTTAAAAAGGCAAAATAAAGTACGATGTTTAAGAGCATTGAGGACCAAAATTCCTAAAAGGTTTTCCAAATACAGCTAAGGTTATCTATTCCAGATGTAGAAAATCCTTAGTATTTCAAAAAATCAAAGTTTTGTAAACTTTGATGTGGAAAATACGCCCTATATGCACCAATAATGTTTCAAAGATTGAAGATTTGAAATATCACGTGGTTAATATAATGCCTACGTACTTGATTAATCAAAATATCACGTGGTTAATATGATGCCTACGTACTTGATTAATCAAAATATCACGTGGTTAATATGATGCCTACGTACTTGATTAATCAAAATGAACACAAACTAATGAGATATAAACAAGATGGCGTGTAATAGGAGGGCTAATTATAATATGAGTTGGAAATTAACGAAAATTTCTGAAATATTATTTTCATGGGAAGAAATGAAACATTATTTGAAAATATGATGTGGGTCGATTACAAATAAGACAACTTTTCATTAATGTTCATTTGACGTAAAAGTGAACTAACAAAGGTCACCATACGGCCGAGTGCAATGAGCAAACTATACCTCATAGAAAGCATCAAAGGAAAAGAAAACTGTGAATCGATACAAACGAAAATAACTGCCTGACGGAAAAACGAATCAAATGGCAAAATCAAAAGCTCATTTATCAAACGAATGGACAACAACTGTCGTATTCGTGACTTGGTAGAGGCAATTTTTTTATGTAGAAAACTGTAGATTCAACCTGGCAAGCTAAACCTTTTACAGTCGCATCAAATGTCATTATATTGACACAGATGCGTGAACAAAACATTTAAAAATGTCAAAAATACAGTAGTCAACATTGTGTAATAATCTTAATCACTAAAAAAAAATTCATACAAATATGTAACAAAGAAGCACAAAATGACATATAGACCATGCGTATAAGCATGATATTAAGAATTGAATCATGTTCAGATATGTTATATTTTATTTTTGTAACACCAGATCTTACACGTATATGATATTCAAAATAACACTTTTGGAAAAGATTGCAGCTTTTTTTCAGATAAAGAAATGAAAGATAAATACAGAGGTACTTGACGGAAAGTTGTTATTAAATTATTTATTTTAATGTCTGCACCGATCACAAAACTTCTGAAGATATTCCAATCATTCAATTTCCAAATAGCTGAGTACATTAGTACGCAATGCCATAAGTAATGAACACATTTGCATAAACTTTATAATTTATTTGTTCTGGTAAATTATAACCTACTAGCACTCTTCTGATAATATACTAGTATTTTTATATTTTTAGAATAATAAGATGTAACATCGAGAACGTTTTCGAACATTTGATATATCTGCACTCCACATTTGTTGGTATATTGGAAGTAAAATTGTTCATTTTCTTTTATCATAATTGATCCATTTATTGTAGATAATTTTATTCTTGGCACTTTATATTAAGTGTTGCTATATTATAAAAAAAAATTAAACACGTGCTTCTCACTGGAACATTTATAATTTGTAATGTATTATCCGTCAGTTTACTTGGCTGTTGTTAGGCATGTTAGGGTCGGATGGAGAACACAGAATAGTGAATAAATGATTGAAAAAATATTCAAACAATAAAGTAAAGACAAGAAAAACAAAGAATAGAGAAAAATGGTATATAAAATAAATAAAAATAAGAATGTGTCCATAGTACACGGATAACCAACTTGCCCTGTCATTTTCTATGTTCAGTTAAAACTCTGACTTGGCATTAAAATTATATAAATCATATCACAGGCAACATGTGTACTTAGTTTGAAGCTGATTGGCCTGAACTTCATCATGTTACCTTGACCAAAAACTTTAACAAAACACATAAACCTGAAGCGGGACAGACAGAAGAACGGACGGGCAAATAGACAAACGAACGAACTAACGGACGCACAGATCGAAAAATAATGACACTAAGTGGGGCATAAAAAGAAATGAAGGCTACCCAATCATACCCTCCTTTATGAAGTTACATAAACCAAAAATTCCCTGGTGTTTTTTCAGTCTGACCTGAACGAATTATTAGGTCTTTCCACTTTTCTGTGGAAAGACCTATTGTTTTTCTTCTGATTATTTTTTTTTTTTTTTTTCTTCCGCCCTATTTTCTTCTTGCGATAAACATTTGTTTCGCAATATGGCGCTTAGATATTTGGTATATGATATCGAACAGTTTATGCGCTTTTGAAATTTACCCTGCGTAAACGAATACTTTTCTTTGTAGGAGTTATCTCCCCAAACACTGTTTTCCTTGTTAGCGCATCTCCTTCGCAACCGTAAAATAATATGACAAATTTATTTTACAAAATTGCTCGTTATATCCTTTGCATGATTTGTCCTATTTTGACCGAAGTGATATGAACGCTCCATATGAGAGTTATTTCCCCTTATGCATTTGATATAAGTGCTATGCATTTCTATCTTGAAAACCATAAGTGCTAGAGACCAAGGATCTTTTGATTTGAGGTCCTTGATCCAAAAAAATAAAAATTAGGTCAAGGTCAAAGGTCAAGGTCATATTCTAATTTTTGAATTTGGCTTATTTCCACTAATTTCCAGAAATCGTATAAGATATCGACATATTATTTTTTTCTAAATTGTTATTTGGGACATGTCGTAACACATAAATATTGATTGCAAGAGTACGTTAAACGTAAAAGTGAGTTTTCTCCCCTCTTGTATTTAAAAATACGCGTTTGGTGATATAACTGATTAACAAAATATTATTAAGACCTATGGTCTTTTGATTTGAGGTCCTTGGTTTATGACCTTGAAATTGATCTCAAGGTCATAGATTAATTTGACGTTCTAGTTTTTGACCTTTGCTTTCAGCTCATATGTATACATGATATAGCCATGAGACTTTTGGCAAAAGGTATCAAACCATTTAACCGTGAAAAAAACAACCGGAAGTGACCTTGTGTAAACCGGAAGTAGCTATTTTTTGTACTTTATTAATAAAAAAGTATATAGAACCAGATCATTTTGGAATCAGTGTCAATTAAATATTCAAATATTATCGGAAGTAACAATTTTCAAACCGGAAGTAACAAATTATCTCCCTTATTTAAAAAAATATTGTATAGAAACCATATATTTCTGGAATCACTGTACAATAACCTATCAGTTGACGATTGAAATGACATTTTAAACTTAATTTTACAACTTTCATATTAAAATACATTGTTTTCAATGGAAAGACCTTCAATTGTTCTCTGAACAATTGGTTTTTAATTCTCATTGATTCCCATCACGCTAAAACAAATTTCTCGTTTATAAATATAGAAAATTGGAAAAAAAATGTTTAAAAGAGGGACGGAAGATACCAAAGGGATAGTCAAACTCATTAATCTAAAACAAACTGACAACGCCATGGCTAAAAATGAAAAAGAAAAACAGAAAAAACAATAGTACACATGACACAACATAGAAAACTAAAGAATAAACAACACGAACCCCTCCAAAAACTAGGGGTGATCTCAGGTGCTCCGGAAGGGTAAGCAGATCCTGCTCCACATGTGGCACCCATCGTGTTGCTTATGTGATTACAAATCCGGTAAATAGTCTAATTCGGTAGGTCACATTCATGAAAGGGAAGGGGATTGTAGTTACGACGTAAGGAACATATCCGATATCATTTGTGAAATGGTTATTCCATAACGGTCAACCAAAAATTAAATTAAATTAGTCAAAAGATGTTTAGTACAACAGAAGGCGTTGTTGCAAAATACGATACCAAGCAAAATGGAGGCGAACCGCTTAACAACAGTTTGATATGAATACTGGGTGAAGTAATTAAACGATTATAATAAATATCAATGCACTTGTTAATGAAAAACGAAATATTATGTATGTCAGTGTCAGCAAATGATATCAAGACCTTTTTGTACTTTCTGAAAAAATTTCAAAGAGACTTATTTAAAGTCGCGCTCTCTGTGAAATAACAAACTATATGGTGGCATAGTTAAATAAAATATACCGACCAGGCAATAGGTTTGGAATTATTTATGAATAATATGATGAGGACATTAGCGCTAGATGTATAGTGTTTTCAGAGACCTTTAGCATGTTTAGGCTTTTATCTTAGATAATTCGATCGATGAAAGTACAATCATTTTCCTGAAAGGTCATACATTACAGAGTGAACGGAAAATTTATAATCAGGTCAAGACATTTGTCTTCGAAAACACACAATGATTGGGTTTTTTTCCCACTTGAAAAGCAATCAACGAAATAGCGGGAACACCTATGTTTTTCATGGACAGTATTTAACAAAATATCTCGAAAGATAATACACTTTTCTACCGATAGTTGTTTTATTTTCCTTGAAACTATAACAAACCAAACAATTTATATGGAATATCAAAATTGAGAACATTATCATTCTCGAAACGGTATCGTTCATATATTTGTGTTTTGTCAAAAAAAATCAATTGTTCTTCTCATAAATCAGGTCGTTGGTTCCTTCATTTACAATCAATTCTATTCTCTCGTAATATGGCCTATTATTCTTAACTATCTGGTATGGGCTTTTGTTCGTTGTAGAAGGTTTATATCGACATATCTTTGGACGAATTTGTTTTATTTTGAACAACTCATTGGCAATCACACAAGAAATACTTTTTTCATATTTGCGGTTGAAAACAAAACTTTACGACAAAAGAGATGATTTCAGCTTTCCAATTGTGAACTTTCCATTTCTAAGTAGCAACATTCCAGAAGCACCTGCATACGGGGTATATATCTCCCAATTGATACGATATTCCCGTGCTTGCATTTCCTATCATGAATTTCTTGATAGAGGGTTGCTGCTTACAAGGAAGCTATTAAACCAAGAGTTCCAAATGGTGAAGTTGAAATCATCCCTTCGTAAATTTTACGGACGCCATCACGAGTTGGTTGACCTTTATGGAATAACCATTTCACAAATGATATCGGATATGTTCCTTACGTCGTAACTACAATCCCCTTCCCTTTCATGAATGTGACCTACCGAATTAGACTATTTACCGGATTTGTAATCACATAAGCAACACGACGGGTGCCACATGTGGAGCAGGATCTGCTTACCCTTCCGGAGCACCTGAGATCACCCCTAGTTTTTGGCGGGGTTCGTGTTGTTTATTCTTTAGTTTTCTATGTTGTGTCATGTGTACTATTGTTTTTCTGTTTGTCTTTTTCATTTTTAGCCATGGTGTTGTCAGTTTGTTTTAGATTTATGAGTTTGACTATCCCTTTGGTATCTTCCGTCCCTCTTCTACATCTTTCGTGTATAAATAATATACATGTTTTTGTGCTGCAAACTTTTAGAACTACTAAGTATTCAATTGCGTGCCTAAACATTGAAAAGTAAGGAAATTGATGTTTAATATTGAACGCGTTTTCTTTTCTCTTTTTCTTCTGAAATTTTAAACTTTACTTCATTATTGTACATGAATGAAATCATTCAGATCTAAATACTTATACTACTCATATGCACGAGTTAAACTAGAAGTGTACAAATTATAAAGTTTGACAAATTCACATGTGTTATTAAACTGATAATTGAAAAAGTATAGAAAAATATTGATATTAAACTAAAATATGAGGTCGCCGATAATAGACATGATTTCAACAATGTTAGATTTTCACCTGCGATCATCTCCGGCTTTTTGTTGGTGTTCGTGTAGCTTAAACAAATTATATGTGGTGTTTTAAACACTTTTAAAGTGACTGTTCGCACGGTAGATATGACTACAAGCAATTATAATGAATAATTGTAATTTGAATGTGGAAAAATAACTTCAACTTCATGTTTTACTTTTGTTTATTGATATTTGTAAATATTAATAATGGAATGCATATTAAAACACTTCCTTATGTCATATAGGATGTTGTTCAAAAAAAGTCAGCAGGTATAATTGCGCATTACCTTCTTACCAATTTAAAGCCGACCTTACGTTTATTATCTATTCAAGGTCACAAGTTAAAGTACATCAAACTATCTTTTTTAGCGATTAATTTTTTGATGTTCTTTAAATTGCTTAGAGATTTTGGAGGCACAATTCAGAATTGATAAGAACAGGGGAGGGGTCTTTACAAAAACAGTTTGTTTTCTATCAAGCTTTGATACACCTTACTTTTTGCTGAAAGCGCTGTTGGTTTGGATTTATACTGAAATGAAGATTGAACGCAGACACAATTTTAACTCAGTAAATAGAACGTTATGACGATGGAAATGGGGCATTATACAATTTAGGCCGAAAGAAAAATGGAGAAAAATGAGGTGCTGTAATATAACCAATACAGAAAGAATAATGGGGTGCTTAAATATACAGGATAAAATAGTTAGCAAAGGTATCGGGATTATAATTTAATACGCAAAACGCGCGTTTCGTCTACATAAGACAGTGACGCTCATATCAAATTATTCATAAAGGCAAACAAATACGAAGTTTAAGAGCCTTGAGGATCCAACTTTTAGCTAAAAATGGAGGTTTCTGTCAAACTACTTGACCTTTGACCTGTTGACCCCTTAAAGTTGAAACCAATCCTTGGTGTTTAGAATATCATCAATTAGTCATTATTAACAAAGATAATGAAGATTATGACACCAATAGGTTGATCATGGAAGTTATATCTCAATATTACTTCCATGGGTTGATATACCTTAAGCAAAAAAGGAGATTATTGACTTACTTTTGCACAAAAAATGACCTTGACCTTTGACATTTTGAACTTGACAGACCATACATATCAGAGCTTATTATAATTATAAGTTTATATTTAATCTGGTGGATATTGTTAAAGATTTTCATGAACAATACCAAAAAAACATCAGAACTGTGATATCCAGTCTCCATTTACATGATTTAGAAACTATGACTTTGACATTTTAAATAAAAATTTCTCGAAATCGTTACAATTCAAGTTTTTAAATTTTTTTTTTAGAATGGAACAATTTGCAAAGTGGTCAATTTTGATTGATCGGCTAATATATATTTATTTTTTAACTGGTGATGAGATAATAATGACAAATTTGAGACTTTTCGATAAGGTTCCTTTTAAAAGATAGTTTAGTCAATTATACTATATAGGTTTCTTAAAATTACATACTATTTAAACCCCTTATTTGGCATTTGATGATAAAAAAAGGGGGACACTGTAACTAAGCTCTGTTATTAACCTCAAATATTTTGCGGATTTTTATTTCATAGTAAGAACTATTAGACCCCCTACTTAAAATCCTTAATAACAATGTAAATTATTTTGCTTGTAGTTTATTTGCTAATTATGGGCCGGATACCATAAACCGAACCTCTTCGGGACTTAATATTGTGTTCGGGGCCAATGTTCTGTTTTATCAGCTTCACACCTCACATAATTTGATATGACGGTGCTTACAAACATGTTTGTTTATACAGGTTTCGGTCTATACAGGATTCGTTTTATACAGGATTCGGTTTAGTTATGTTTCGCTGAAGTATCTAATATAAACTTAACAAAGTTACAAAAAAACACCGAATGTCCCGCTACGGGAGGAATTCGAATTCAGAGGAATAATTAAATAGACCGCAAACGGTTCATGGGTATGATAAAGATTTTATCGTTTGATATGTTTCTCCTCGAGTTTCTGATTCCTGGTCAACCGAGACAACTCTCCACATAAGATCAAATGACTTTCGCGAAACCTGGATTTTGATTGGTGCAATGGAGAAGATGTGACCAATCAGCAATCAATTCAATTTTATTACCTTATTTAGGCCCTGTCAATTCCTAATGATTGATTTGCGATTAAATAATCGTAAGTCATCGGAAAATAACGAAGGAATTATTCGATACAAGGGGTAAAATAGTTCAACTTATTATATTTTATCCACTAAAAGTTTTCGTTTTGGACAGTTTTCGGCATTTGCTACGGCTTCGCAAGAAGTGAATGAACATATTTAAAAAAAATCTTATTTGAAAAACATCTGAACAGCAACTTGTATTTATTGAAAATGCTTTACTGCAATTTTTCTCTAGCTAGAAGGAAGGGCTGATTAAAAAAAATGATATATATACATTGTAATGCAAATCAAGTTCATTGTACATAAAGTTACCTTAAACTTCCGTGAAATAATATATCATATGGCACTAGTACAAATTAAGATTAAAAGTAATGGCGTACTATATCAGTTTTTGAAGCTTTACTTTACAATAAAAGGGAAGTAGGTCGTTTAACATCTAGTACAAGAATATGTTAAAGTTTAATACGACTGGCTATGTTATATTTTGATGTTTTTATAATGTAATTTAAATGTTACCTATTTATCATAATAACTCCAGATAAAACTTAAATTGCGGAAAACATTTACGACTGTCTGTGTAATATGTTAAAGTGAATGGTAGTATACAGTTTCGTAAAGTTTTCATTTATCATTATTTCAAGTTTGTTTCGACTTCAATTTCCTTATTTTTGCTAATAAGTAATTTTAGAACTTTATTTATCTTTAAAGTAGGAAATAAATAAATTGGGGCATTCTATTCGCTGAAAATTAATAAAGTCGTTCTGCTTTTTGGATCTGTTTATTTTATAAGAACGTAGTTTACATCCGGTATCCCAAATATACATATATATCATTAAAGGAAAACGGTCAGAATGCAAAAATATCTAATATTTCTAAATATTTATCATTTCCTTGGACTTGGACTTGCATTGAATATCTTCATCGCTACAACAGAAAATAATAATGATTTGGTGGTAAACCAACCGCAGAAGAATAAATCCGAAGATACATTTACCAATTTTACGAATGTTTTCAACGAGTTTGACGTTCTGGAGAACTGGAGTAGGCTTTGCAATATATCACAAACTAGTCATATCGACTTTAACATTGTGTGTATCATTGAAGGTAATTCTAGCATAAGGTTATCAGAATTTAGAAATTTTACCGACCGAGTATCATTAAATACCAGATTTGACTTATCTGTCACGTGTCAAGATGGTGTCATACACTTTCCCTGGCCTTTCAGAGCGGATAAACTTAATAGTATTTACATCAAGGACTGCAAAATTAAGGATTACAATACCGAATTTAAAAATCCATTGAAAAACAGCATTCCCGACACAATCAAACATCTACAAATTGACAATGTTACAATTGTTCTTAGAATTGGAGAATTATATGATTCACTGTCAAGAGCTAACTCGCCTATAACAAGAGATGCAGAATGCGGACCCGAAAATGCTTTTTCCATAATTAAGAGGGGGATAAAGGTGATCTTTGAAGATATGCGCAATATGAATTTGTATGACTTCACAACTGCAGTCACAAATTATAATCATTATTTTAACATACAGAAGAGAACCTGTTTGTACAACAACCTTGAGGTTTTTGAAATCAGTGGAACGACGAATTTAGAGAAAAATGATGTCAATAAGATCGTACTTACAGACATGGCAGAAAATCTTCAAATTTTGAATTTTTCTTCTACTGGTTTGTACGACACTATTTATAAACTACAGGGCTGGCGACTACGGTTCCCAGCGATGGAATATATAGACTTATCAAATAATAACATAAAGGTCATTCCAATGATACGAGATTACGGAATGACAGTAAAAAAGACAACTTCAGTTGGAATAATAGATATAAGGCGTAATAATATATCTACATTAACAAAAGGAATGATAGACTCGTTCTCCACTCACGAATTTGTGAAAGTCGACATCAGTGAAAATCCGTTCTTATGTGAATGTGGAATTAATGAAGTAATGGATTATCTATCTTCAAAGACCATGCCAAAAGCTTATGATTATCTAGGGTCACTAGAGTGTGCAAATCCCTTAAACGTCCGGGGCCGTCAGCTTTCGAGTCTGTCTTTTCAAGAACTAAACTGTAACCAGGAAACTATAATAAATTTTCCTTTAATTGTAATGAGCATCATAGCAATAATATTGTTTGTCATAATTTTGTTGACGATCTATTTTAGAAATCTGATCAAGGTGATTTTATTTACTCGACTAAATATAAACTTCGCTTGCCAATTCAGGAAGCACAAAAACGAAGAGAAAGATTACGATGCGTTCATTGCATACAGCGAGAAAGATGTCGACTGGGTTATACGTACAGCTTTACCAAAGCTGGAGTCAGAGGAATCCGGGAAAGCATGTAGAATCTGTCTTCATCATAGAGATTTTATAATTGGCTATACCATAGCTGATAATATATTCAACAGTGTTGAAAACAGCCACCATACCGTTTTAATTGTTTCCGAAGAGTTCTTGAAGAGTGATTGGTGTATGATGGAGTTCCGAACGGCTTTGTGGAAAAGTTTACATGACAAAGGTCCTTATTTAATCATTGTGTTGAAGGATACTGTAACTATGGAAAATATTGATCCTGATTTGAAAAGTTGTCTCAATTCTCATACCTATCTTAAAATTGGAGACGTATTATTTTGGGACAAACTGAAATATGCAATATCATTTCGACATAACACAAAACAAATGAATTAAAAAAGTATATACTTTATAGACTATGTACATATGTATCTGTGTATGCGCGGTTGTGTGGTTAAATGCCGTTTTGTAGATTTGTATACAGTTACTGGTACAAACAAGATATTAACTCCGTCGAATATACACTATAGGTGTCACATCTGTAATCCGTGGAGGGATCCGAAAGTCCCAAAACGGAGGGTTACGCCACTGGTCATACCCACCAGACCGCAGACGGAGAGTAAAAAAATCTTGATCCGATTTTAAACGCCAGGAATATTGCGGTCTCGTGTAATTAATCAGAATCTGTTGGAAGTAAATAAATGATTAATTTTAATCAACTGATTAAAAAGATTCAACCATTCGTAAGCACTTGCGACGAGTTGAACAACATACCCCAGGAATTGCAAACCTTTCGGATTTCAGATTATGTGATACCTGGTGGGAATATTACTTATATATCTCATTAAATATGGTTTAAGATATACCCTCTCACAATGATGTTCAACCTTTATTTATTTCTGCAACATTGGAGATATTAATATATGTACACTTCCGTATATATGTTATTTAATCATAAAAGGATTAAGTTATTCAATGAGATGTATCTTTGATGTGATAGACATATAGCGTTTAAATTCAATCAACCAAAAAAACAAATTTCATTCCTTAACCAAAAAGATAAATTAGTATTTGATATCTTACCAGAACAAAATTTTATTGAAGTATAGAAGTAGTAAACAATTTTAGAACTGTTCAAATATAAATATACTAAAGGAAAAAACAATATCAAAATGGATCTGAACTACCGAAACATGCATTCCACACATAATAGAAAACTAAACTATAAGATGTATTTATGCAACGGTTGATCAAATTATGAAAGCAAATTGATTGCCATTTTAACTATTTTGAATTCGAGCGTCACTGATGAGTGTTTTGTAGACGAAACGCCCGTCTGGCGTTAAATACAAAATTTAATTCTGTTATATATAACGAGTTTATTTATTCCAGTTGTTACTTCATGCATGTTCAGGACATGATGTCTAAACAAAAAATAAAACCACAGTAACAACTTGTTTTCTACGAGGATACACCTTTGAAATTGAAAATACTACTAATGCTAATTGTCGACAATTGAACTCTGGTCAATGATTGTGTTTTTTTTTTTCTTTTTGACAATTTGTGGGTTTTTTTTTCTTTTGACAATGGTGTTTTTTTTTTCTTTAAAGAATGTCTCAATTTTTACGATAGCAAATATTCCATTTGTATTTTGCTTGTCTGAACAAAAGGTGTATCCGTCTCATTTGACTTTAGATACATTTACCAGAGATTGTAATTTCTATGGAAGTTTTATTGATGGGGGTATCTTATTATAAAGCTGACCTAATCTCTTGTCAAGTTTTATAACAACGCATTTAAGATATGTTAACCACAAATGTTTACATAAATACGACTTGTATCACCTTTTTTGTTTTTGTCATTTCAACAATAGTGACAGACCATTGTCATGACGTTTAAAACTGTCAAAATAAATTAAAAAAAAAACAGAATGAGGTCTCAGAAACTTATTCAAGCATTCAAAAGTGATTAATTTTAAAATGTGCAGTGGACTGAGGATGTGGACGGGAAATCACTGAAAAGACTATATTACATATCGCTGCTGACTTTCAAATCTTTAGTATATAAAAACAAATCGACGCATTGTCTCTCTATGGAAGGACATTCTTGTATTCGTTTCCGTGAAAACAAAGAATAAGTAATTACAATTCGTTGTAAATTTTGGGAAAAATTAGCTGTGTTAAGTTTTCCCATAGTCGACAAAATTACCGGAACAGGTTTTTTTCCCCCAACTAGCTCCGATAAGCTGACTTTTACTGCTTTAGTTTGCTCTTAACTGATCATATACTTGTAAAATCTCTGCCAGCAAAAACAAATTGCGAACAAGTTTAATCAAGCATGATTTACAAAGAATGCAAATCTGAATTGAAATTTAAAGTTGTTTTCTAATAATGAACAAGAGCTGAAGAGATACCAATAAGAAACTAACAGACAATACAATTGCCAATAAAGAAAACTGACAAAGCAGACATGCAAATCCAAAACACACTACACAGAAAACTAAAGATTCACCAATAACCAAGAAATATTTTATGTGTCGAGTAATGTCAAATGATTGATACGGTTAGTTTGGTAATAAGCATGTGTCAATTTTTGGGGGCTAAAAGAAAATTAATGTTAATCATACGAAATTAACGAATGCTGCTCTCAATGAACATTTGCTAAATATACTGTTTGTGTTCTGCCAAACCAAAATTTGCAATTCCAATGTATGGTTTAGGGTACCTTTGATAACTATTTACACACATGGTCGATGCCACTAGCTTATGTAGGTTTCGTCCCCGAGGTTATCACCATACCAGAAGTCAACACTTCGGTGTTGACATGATATCAACAATGTGGTCATTTTATAAATTTCCTTTTTACAAAACTTTGAATTTTTCGAAAAACTAAGGATTTTCTTATCCCAGGCATAGATTACATTAGCCGTATTTGGAATTTGGATCCTCAATGCTCTTCAACTTTGTACTTGTTTGCTTATAAATATTTTGATATGACGTCATGATGAGTCTATGTAGACGAAACGCGCGGCTGGCGTACTAAATTATAACCTGGTACCTTTGAAACATATTTATACCTGCTTTGTTACTGTTGATGATACGGCATGTGATACGGATTTTGCCATGTATTATTCTCTATGCATCTTCATTGTTAAGATGATAGGCAAAAAAAGGGGATGAAAATAAGCAAATATTCGTCATTAAAGGGCAATTACTCCCGATAGATTTTTTGACACTTTTGATTTAACACGACAATAGGAAGAGGACATTATTCTGAACCATTCTGATTCGGTCATACCTTCTCTTTGTATTGCGGCATTTAAGATAAAGACAGAACTTGCATTTTATCTCTATTTTTGTTTGTTTTTAAACATACCAGTCATGTTGTTTTGCAAGAAGGGCCATCGGATAATTTGTTTCCAACTTTAGGTACCCTTTACGTGCAAATGGTGATTGTAGCTAATTTAGGTTAAATTGAGCCTTGTAGTTTCAACGGAAACATTTTTGTAGAGTTGACGATAACAACGACAATGATCGTCTTTGTCCTCAAGGCTTGGTGATCTGATAATGAGTCGATGTGGTAGGATTGCCAATGAAACAAAAAGCAACTAAATGTGTAAATACAGTTGTAGTAAATTTATATTACTAAAATGAAATAGAGCTACCGTGATGCCTTCGACAAAGCAAAAATCAATATTCCTTGTAGTCAGTTATAGTATCTACATGTAGGCCCAGACATAAAGAAAAATTAACGTGAAACACTGGGATTTTTGAACTTTTCATTAGATTTTAAGTTATTTTGCATTAATGTGATGCTTTTTGTTCCGGTTATCAAGGAAGAGATTTTATTTCTTGAATAGATGGTCAAGTCATTGTCAGGATCAAAATTTATTATAAAATGTATCCCTAACAAAAACATTAGATAGGTACATACCAAGCTTTGTGTTGAACCAACACTTTAGAGGGCCCTCATGGGGTTTTTGATTATGTGATTACTTGGCCGTTTTTTTAATGATTATTTGATTATTAAGCCAAATATTTCATGATTATTTGATTACCTAGGACTGTATTTTTAGTTTATGATTATTTGATTACTAAAGATAAGCAAATATTTAATGATTATGTGATTATATTGGCAAAAAAATGGTGATTATGTGATTACTAGGACCCCCCCATGAGGGGCCTCACTTTAAACTGTTCAAAATATCGCGCTTTTTATTGTATTCATATCGAGTCATTGGACTTTATACAAACTATGTGTGATAAACAAGGTTAAGAAATGTGTCTCCACAAAAATACGTGATACATATAGCTGGTAACAGAATAGTAGGTAAAGTTTAACTTCGTACATGTATTACATTTTTTTTTGTTATTGGTAATAATATCTATAGATAACCACTCAGTGTTTACGTGTTTATGCAAAAGAGAAAGTCATCTTTGGAAATGCTATATTATATAATCAACTTCATTCGAACGATTTTGTTTTATCAATATGTCGGTATGTCGAAATTTCTTTTTTATACGGATTTTAACGACTGATGTATTTAAAGTAATAGCGGGCTAAACACAAGGATGAAGCTAGCATACCAATTTCAAATATTCTCTACCGTGAACCACATCTATTTATGAAATAAGCCGCACCCTTTTCAGTGTAGCACCAGTACCTCAGTATATCTGCACCTGGCAACTTTTAGACCACCAATGCACAGACTTCCGTTCTCAGGAATAGATTACTTTAGTTGTATTTAGCAAAACTTTTAGGAATTTTGGTAATCAATGCTCTTCAAACTTCGTACTTCATTTAGGCCTTTTTAACTTTTTTTATTCGAGCATGACTGATGAGTCTTTTGTATACGAAACGTGCGTCAGGCGTAAAAACAAAATGTAATCTTGGTATCTATGATGAGTGAATTTGGTACGTATGTAAAAGTAGTCCTTTCCTGATATAAACACCTTTGTTGACAGTATGTTGTGTTTGTCTACGTAACGTTGGTTGGTGTGCTGAAAAGCACATGACGAGCTTCAAAAGCATACAGTCCACATCTTTTTCAAAGTTTATTCTACCGGCGTTGAATAGTGATTAGAGAGTCTGTCGACCCGTTTGTTCGTCTATTGCATTTCTTCACTTAAAGTGAATGGTTTTCAGGAGTTTCTTTGAGATAACCTGGACTCAGTTTGACTCACCAATATCTACACACTAACGTACACGTTACCAGTATCTATTATGTGTCCATATATAAAGCACCTTGAAAAATCAACATGAGTTTCCTTTTTGCTTTCAATTCTTCGATGATCTTCCTTGGTAAAAATTCTAGTTTAAGAGATGTCAAAAGTTATTGCTTTCCAATAATTACTCATTGTGGCGTCACGTAAAGAGACGACCATGCGTGATTATTTTTAATACATAGAAAAAACACATCGTTTTGCAGATTAACTTTGTCTGCATATTGATCATAAGTCATTATAGAAACAGATTTCAACACCAAATCTCGTGCAATGCCAAATTTCTGCACTAAAGACAGTTACATAGAGCTTATCACCGACAACATTCTGTTTTCTTTTTATCGCTGGCAATATATCGTCACACTTATTATTACTGTTTAGATCTTTTTAACATCATAATGAACAAAAGGACAAGTAGAGGGCACCTTCAGCTGTCTACTTAGATGTAAAGTACTAAATCGTCAAGTTAATATAAAATTGTGTATAAATGTCCATGCCTCTGCTGGTGGACTATTAGTCCCCGAGGGTATCACCAGCCATGTAGCCAGTACTTCGTATTATTAAAATTTGCTGTTACAAAATATTATAAATTATTATAGATTAAGAAATGTATCTCCCTCATGCAAAGCTCTGATTCCTTTCACGGATTTGGCTATACTTTTGGACCTTTTGGATTATAGCTCTTCATCTTTTATATTAGCTTTGGATTTCAAATATTTTGGACACGAGCATCACTGAAGAGACGTGTGTTGTCGAAATGCGCATCTGGTGCAAGAAAATTGGTACCGTTAATTTTATTACTACCACTGTGTCGATGCCTCTGCTGGTGGACTATTAGTCCCCGAGGATATCACCAGCCCTGTAGCCAGTACTTCGGTACCGGCATGAAAATACGGAGTTTTTTGTGTTATTAAAATTTGCTGTTACAAAATATTATAAATTATTATAGATTAAGGAATGTATCTCCCACATGCAAAGCTCTGATTCCTTTCACGGATTTGGCTATACTTTTGGACCTTTTGGATTATAGCTCTTCATCTTTTATATAAGCTTTGGATTTCAAATATTTTGGCCACGAGCATCACTGAAGAGACATGTGTTGTCGTAATGCGCATATGGTGCAAGAAAATTGGCACTGTTAATTTTATTACTACCACTGTGTCGATGCCTCTGCTGGTGGACTTTAAATCCCCGAGGGTATCACCAGCCCTGTGGCCAGTACTTCGGTACTGGCATGAAAATACGGATTTTCTGTGTTATTAAAATTTGCTGTTACAAAATATTATAATTTATTATAGATTAAGGAATGTATCTCCCCCATGCAAAGCTCTGATTCCTTTCACGAATTTGGCTATACTTTTGGACCTTTTGGATTATAGCTCTTCATCTTTTATATAAGCTGTGGATTTCAAATATTTTGGCCACGAGCATCATTGAAGAGACATGTGTTGTCGAAATGCGCATCTGGTGCAAGAAAATTGGTACCGTTAATTTTATTAAATAGAACGTCGAAGTTTCTGTCACTGAAACAATATTCTCATAAAAACGAAAACTCTAATGTATGATATGAGACAACCTCTGCATGTGTTTTGGTACAAGCAAAATTAGGTACATGTATTGAAATCTAGGGCTTTGATATATCAACCATGTCTAGCTGTATACACGTTAATGTAAATAAATCTTATCTTAAGAGATCAGATCAACACAATTATTTGACATTTATATTGAAAGATTTTTCTCTACACTAAAAAGTTGCAATAGAGGCTAGATTGTATGAAATTAAATTGTATCAGTATTCATTTTAGGAAAATGTAATGGCTTCACAAAAGCACGTATCCTGTGGTCCGTGTATGTTTGATGATGTCACAAAGGATGCAGGTAGATGGTGTACTAATTGTGAAGAAGGATTGTGTGAAGATTGTGGAAACTCTCACAGAAAGAGCAAAATATTAAGAAACCATAAGGTTATTTCAATAGATGATTATCGTAAGATTGAAAATATTTCAATCTCTCAAGTCTGTGAACATCACGGAGAAAACCTTGAATGGTTATGTACAAATCACGACGAAGCCTTATGTGTTGTTTGTGTCCCGTCAAAACACAAGGCATGTTCTGATGTTATACCGATTAGCGTTGCCTTATCGAATGCAAGGCAATCTACTGATTTATCTGACCTTGAAGATGCAATTGAAACAACACTGCTTAATGTGAAACAATGTATTAAAAATCGAGAATCTGCTACGAATGATTTGGAAAAACAGGAATTAACTGTTAAAAACATGATACTTGAAACGCGGACAAAAGTAAACCTCCACCTTGACAAGCTCGAGGAAAAGTTGTTACGCGAACTAAGAGAAACAGCTGACAGTTGTAAATCAAAATATAACATATTCCTTAAGAATCTTCAATCAATGGAAGAAATGCTCGACAAACTAAGAGAACAAACTAGACATATGAAACAATTTTCATCTGATATACAAGTATTTTTAGGAACGCGTCAAATCAATAGGCAGATCAATAGCGAGGTAGAATCCATCCAAAGTAAAATATGTGCTACCAAGGATTATGAATTTAAAGTATCTATGCATAGTTTTATAACTGATTTATCAAACGAAGTTGAAGAGTTCGGAAAAATAAAGTTGTCGGAATTCGCCGCCAAATTATATTTCACAGACCCAAAAAATCGATCAGGCTCAGATTGGGATTAACGACAAAACATCAAGAAATGTATCGAACATAAAACTTCAGCCAATCAAAACATTTCAAATGCAGTACATGAAGGAAATGAATATAACAGGATGCATTATACTACCAAATGGTAATTTATGTATGGCGTGTAACACAAGCGCAAATATTTTAATAGAGTACAGTGGTGCAGGACAACATATCCGTAACATTCCAGTCTATAGTATGCCGTGTGATATTGCCGTGATAGATCTAAGTCGTATTGTTGTGACATACGGAGACGCAGCAATCTTAGAAATAATGAATAACAGTACTTTCAAAGTTGAAAAGATAATCAGATTTAAAGATAGTTGCGTGGGAGTATCTCACGAGAATGGGAGGCTGTACGTAATAAGTGGGTGCGATACTGTACATGTTCTGGATTTATCCGGAACGCAACTGAAAATATTGAAAATATAATCTGATACTGTTCTTCACATCACAACTAGCAAAGATAAGATATATTACACAGATTTCAAAAACAACAAAGTGTATTGCTATAGTTTGAATGGGATAGAATTATGGCAGCTTCGATGTGACTGTCTTGAATGTCCGAACACTGTAACAGTAGACAATTACAATAACGCGTACGTTATAGGCTTTGGTTCTAATAACCTAATAATAATACAACACGACGGAAAGGATAATAAGACATTACTTACAAAATTGGATGGACTACATTGTTCAAATGCTATATTCTATGACAAGCATACGAGAACTTTACTAATATGCAATGAAAAGGGATTTGCTATGATGTACAAAGTAGTTTAACACTTTTCAATTTCTTACATGAGTTTCCTGTGAACTAAAACAAGATGATTTTACAATGCATTCACTATGACAAAAAGTAGGCAAAGGAGTAGGTCCGGTAAGGGCAGTTTTTGGTCTCAAATTTCAGTTTCATCTTACGAAAGTTTTTGGACACTTTTTAAACACTTGAGTGTCTATTTCAATTTATTCGATAAGTTAATCTGAAAGATTTTAACTGATTTAGTCATTAAAAACGCACTGATTCAAGCTTACATATGAAAAATATATCAAATATGCCAACAAAACGTCACTTTTAAGATGTTTTTAATCAAAAATGAAATTGGCCGCATCCGTGTTCATCCTCAACCTTTATATATGTTTTGTATTATCATCAAATACAACTCACCTTTCAATATTATGAATGAACAAAATGCTAAAATATTGAAAATTTCAGTAATTTAGCATGACTTAATGATGCTCGATATTTGTGCATTGTAATGTCAAAAAACAGCTCATATTTATGTAGCAGAAGCATTTTACTTTCCAAAATATAGCTTAAAGATTACAGTTTCACAACTTTCGTAAACTGCTATATTTTGGGGCCAAAAAATGGTCTTACTGAACCTACTCCTTTATGGAACTTCATATATGATAAATGCATATATTTTTTACAAACTTTAATTGAAAGTTGGCTAACTACGGGACATATCATTCTGGCAAGTTTTATTTGACCATGCCTTCATTTTCATGGTTCAACGCTCATGTTAAATTTCTGTGTTTTTGGCTGCTTTTTTTCTAATATTGTATGCAATAGGTCAACTTTGATATTTGGTGTATGAAAATATTTTACGACGTATCTGTATATGACAGTCTGGCTTGTTTTACTTAACCTTGACCTCATTTTGAAGGATCAATGTTACGTGTTTATGTTTTGGTATGTTTTTTTCTTAGCCTTCAAGCAGTATATCAACTATATTTGGTGTATGGAATGATGAGGTGTAAACGTCTGTCTTGTGGGTATCATCTGATCTTCACCTCATTTTTTATGGTTCATTGGTCAATGTTCAATTTTCCTAGGTAACTTGGTTTCATAGATACTATTAGCGAAAAGTCATCTATACCAGCTGTGTGTAATGATTTTAAGCCCGGTGTCTCTCTGGTAGGGTTCATCTGATTTTGACTTAATTTTTATAGTTCATTGGTCTATATAGAATTTGCACGGCTTGTTCTATATATGTTACACTGTAAGGAATAGGTCATATATATTATGTGAATGCAATGATTGTATTAAAAGTTTACATGTATTTCCTGCTTGGCATTTCTGACCATCACGTCATTGTTTGGGGGATCATAAATGTTAGTGTAGTAAAACTTTATTCTTTAGATTATTAACATGTAAAATCAATGGTCATTAATATAGTAAATATGTTAACTGTAAACCAACTAATTTCGCGAGAGATTTTTTTTTCAGAACTTTCGTGAGAAGAAAACAATCGCGAATATTAATCGTCGCGAATATGTGAATCTTATTTTTTTTCTTTACTCACCTACATCAAGTTAATTTGAGAATCACGAAATTAAATCGCCGCAAAATGGGATAGAAAGAGCTAAACGCGAAATAAAGTATTCGCAAAAATAAGTTGGTTTACAGTAATATGTATATACAAAAGAAATTAAAAAAAAATGGAAACAAATGCTATTACTGATTAAAAAAAAAACCTCCACACAAAATTGAAAACTCTTAATAACATAGTTATCCGTGGTACAGTAGGACAAAAATTATTGCAACAATAGATAAGTTATGAAACCAAATATATTACAGTGATTAGTAGTTCATGCATGTTCAGGACAAGATGTCTAAAAAATAAACACCACGGTAACAACTTTGTTTCCTACGATGAAATACACCTTTGAAGTGGAAATGATGACTAATTGCGAAATTTACTGAACAGGTGTCACTAGTGAAGCAGAATCATCTGAGATCATCTCTGTAATGTGATGGGATTCATGTTACTTAGTCTTTAGTTTTGTTTTGGAATGCTTTATAGATTATTGCGGAGCTTTTTTCCTTTTTTTCTTTTAGAACATGGTGTTTTTCGGTTTTTTTTTAGACGTACGATTGTTCTCTTCAGCCTCTTTTTTCAAGATAAGAAAATAACTTGAATTTTCCAATGACAAATATTTCATTTGTATTTCTCTATTCTGAATAAAACATGTGTCTGTCTCGATTGATTTCCAGATATGGTGATTTCTATGGACGTTTTATTAATGGAGGTTGTTGTTCCGACAATCTTATCACAACGTTGGCTTAATTCAGCTGTAGCATTTAAAGAACGCATTTAACACTATGTCGACCACAAATGTTAACAAAACAATTACGTGTATCACTTTCGATGTGTCTTGTCATTTTAAAAAGAGTGAAGGATTCATGTCAAGACGTTTAAAACTGTCAAAATAAATAAAAACAAACAACAATATGTGGTCTCATAAACTTATTGAAGCATTCAAAAAGTGATTAAGTAAGTTTGCAGCGGACTGAGGTTGTGGAAGGGAAATCACACAGAATTAACTATTTTTATAATGTCGCTTATTTTTAAATGGGTAGTTTATATGTTTTCGACGTATTATGTTCCTTATGGAAGGACATTTATTTTAGCCGTATTTGGCACAACTTTTTGGAATATTGGATTCTCAATGCTTTTCGTCTTCTTCTTCTTCTGGCGTACTGAATTATATTCCTGGTACCTTTGATAACTATCTGGTACCTGGTGTCGAAATAACGACTGATATAAGTTGATTTTCAATCGATGTAATTATAATTTTGGGAAAGTTGTATGTGTTAAGTTTTTAAATCGACAAATTATCGGAACAGCTATTTTCCACCAACTAGTTCCGATAAGCTGAGTTTTACTGATTTTCGTTGCATGCTCTTGACTGTTCATACGAATTTTTAAATCTCGGCTAGCATGATAACATGTAACAAAGAACGCAACTCTGAATAGATAAAACTTATTTTCTATAAATAATGAACAAGAGCTGGAAGAGATGCCAATAAGAAACTAACAGACAATACAATTGCCTTCCGCAATACTAATATTTGCAATACTAATATATGGTTTTAGACCTGCTTTGCTACATGTATTGATTGCGGTAACATATATGCTGAATGATAACTGTGTATTCCTTGCAGTGAAGTCTATTAAATAATGATCGATGAAAACTTTCCTTGTTCAATGAGTATTGAATATTTCAAAGTATCAGCAAACGAATATAGTTGCATGGCTGATATAAACATTTCTAAACGCTACGACAGTGAGCATTATCAAGCTGCAGACCACATAAAAATGAGTTGTTTACATTTTTCGATCAAACTGACTTCGGGCAAAGCACAGAATAAACATGTAAAGTGAATTGGAAATTATATTGTATGAGTTTCTTATACTATATTCCTAATGTTGTCTTTTTAAAGAGAGACGGATTTATATAAGTTTTTTTCTTTTTTCGGAATCCCAGTTTTCCTATTGTATAATAGTAATTTGTGCACTTTTGAAAAATAAATTTTCCTAATGTGTCAAAACAGTTTTTTTGTTGAAGATAAAAATAAATTCAATTAGAAAATTATTTTTTTTGGTAAATTTCAATTTGAAATTATTTTCTAGGATAAATTTCACAGTGTTTTAAGATAAGTCACGATATATTTAAATAAGTTAAAATCTACGCGATGTACATTCTTAACGCCAGCCTAGGAGTTCAGATTTTTTTTAAACAATTGAAAAAAATCCCATGGTGTCATGGGTGTAATGAAATATATAAAGCATTCATACATGAATCATTTACTGCCTAGCAAGCAGCAAGCATCCTTTTGTAGATCTTTACAGAGTGGATAGAATAAGGAATTCCCTAAGATCGCAGGAATAGATAAATCATTGAGCTTAGTTTGTAGGTGCATCAGTAACGAATTCAAGTGACAAACCTCATGGTTGATTCCTTTGGTTAAGTTTTAAGTATGTATAGATGTTATGCAAGTTTTTTCTATCAAAAACTTTGTTGCCTACAAAAATGTTATTTTGTGTGGTATTGACATCTTAAGGGGTCGAGTCGGACAACATCCCACCCTACAAATATGTTGATTTTGTTATTCATGTCATATTTCCTTGAACCTTGAATCGTGTCAAAGTTTATTTCATGGATACTATGTGACCTTCTACCACTTGATTTGATGTGAAAGTAAATCTAGCAGAGTCGGAAAGCATTTAATCTTAAATAAAAAAAATTAATAAAACTTACATTTCACATGTTATGTAGAAATGAAATGAACCCCTGAGGCCTGAACCACAATAAAAATACATCGCTTAACACAATTATATTTGAAAACACAAGTTAGGTGTTCAAACATTAATTCACTGTAATCATTATTATGGGTTTTATGTGTCAAGTGCATAGTACTTTAAAAGAAGTAAACTATATATTTCTTCAACTCTTTTAAGTTTAAAAACACCAGCCAAATGTCACAGGGTGTAGGGCTAATGTATCGTGACAGAAAGCAGTCCTATTTGGATAGTTGATCATTCATTGTTTCATTTTTTCCACTTAATGCATAATTAGCCTCGACCAATTTTTAGTCTTTTAAAGGTTAAAATCATGACATGCATGACCTTCAAACACGTTATAACTTTTTTATATTCTGAATTACAAAAGGTCGTTTCCGGCAGAACAATTTGTTGCATTTGCCAATAGGTTACTTGTAAATGTTTATGGCCGCATTCGTGTTCATTCTTAACTTTCAAATGTTAGTTGTATTTGATTATAATACATAACATATATGAGGTTGAGAGTGAACACATTGAGATGAGGCAACTTTCATTTTTGACAAAAACAATTACGTTTGCATTTAAGGTCGTGTGTTAAGTTCCCTTAGTAGATATTTGATATACAAGACAAGGAAATTGTGCAAAGGTGAATAACTCTGACATTATAGAACTTGAATGCATTTAATCCGCAAAAGCCACGTTGTATAAAATTAGAAGAAAAAAAATTTGCAAAAGATTTTAGAATTATTTCTTTTACAAATGTATTTTATGTGTGTTTTATATGCAGTACAAGTCCCAAAATGTATAACAAAAACTTAATCGAAATTATGCCATACAGTAACTGTTCACAAATCTAGGCATTCCAATAGAAATCGATCTAGGTTTTTTTTATAAACGATCATGATGAGCGTGGATTAAGTATAACTTTTATAGTTTTATCATTAGGCATAAATGGTGTATAATGTTTTGACAGTCTTTCAAGTTTTGTAAGACATATCAATGTGGATGTCAGGACGAAAATGAAAAATTGCGAGATTTTCAATCATAATATTCGCGTCGGACAAAGCGGCATAACTCAGATCTTTATTGCTAAGCATTGTATTTATAAAAAAAGAAGATGTGGTATGATTGTCAACTAGACAACTCTCCACAAGAGACCAAATGACACAAAAATTAACAACTATAGGTTACCGTACGGCCTTCAACAATGCCAATACTGCATAGTCAGCTATAAAAAGCCACAAAATAAAGCAGTTTTACAAAATTTTTAAAATGTAAACTTTTAACTATTTATTAGAAAGTATAATACTTCTGTTAAATAAATATGGACTGCTTTGGACAATTCATTGCACATATCGTTCGGGTACTAGCATCATTAAATCATGCTAAATTATTGAAATCTTCACAACTTTACTATTTGAGCTAAATTTTAGACGGTTTCCGTCTTAAACGGAAGTGGCCGCATTTGTGTTCATTTCTTAATATTCAAATGTTAGTTGTACATGTTGTATTTGATTATAATACATAACATATATGGAAGTTGAGAGTGAACACATTGAGATGCGGCAACTTTCATTTTTGACAAAACCCATCTGAAAAGTCTGAAAAGTGACATATTGTGGCACATTTGATAGATTTGTCATGTTTAAGCTTCAATTTGGGCGTATTTATTGACTTATTCAGTTCAAATCTCTCATATAAAACAATTGTATCAACTGAAGTAGACATGCAAGTATTTAAAAAGTATCAAAAATCTTACATCAGATGAAAATAAAATTTGAGGCCAAAATCAGCCCTTACCGGCCCTACTCCTTATACATGTACAAAAAATGACCGAAAAACAAATATGTAACACATCAACAAACGACAAACACTGAAAGTATAGGCTCTTGACTTAGAACAGGCTTATACATACCAAATGTATGTCTTTAACTTTTACTTATTTTCTCGTTGACGGAGTTTCGGTCCTCAATGCTCTTTTACTTCGTAGTAATATTTATGCTTTGAACTTTTGTGATCGAACGTTACACTTGAGTCAGTCTTTTGTAGAGGAAACACACGTACGGCGAACGCAATTTTAAATGAACAAAATAAAAAGGTCTGAATAGACAATATGTTTTTTTATGCATAATGCAAGAGTAATTAGCAATAATTTTTTTTCTGTTTCCTTTTAAAACTTGGAAAGAATTATTACAAATCTAGCCCATGGCCACAGGCAAAAATCCTATATACCTTAATATAACACTTATATTAAGGTATACAGGAACATTTTTTTTTCTGAGACAAATGCCTGTGGCCATGGCATACACATCCATATCGTAATTGATCTTTTTACGTGATTCGAGTTTAAAACATTCTTAGATTTCGATGTATTTCATTAAGCGTTATTGATGAAGGTTGGTCATCAAAAGCGGTACGAACGCATCAAATTAGTAGTTTTAGTTTATTGACAAAGATGTTCTAAAAACTGTAAATATTACATTCGGTAGCTAGCCTTGTTCCTTCTATTAACTTAACATTGAGAATAAAACATCACTGAATATATTTAAAAAAATGGGACGGGAAAAAAACTAAGGAATATTTACAAGTTATAACTTACAAGGCGGAGAGAAAACTAACTGACAAAATACGAAAATAACGCAAGTCCCAAAAAAAAAATGCGTATTAACATCAGTAAAAACTGAGCATGACGCATGCACCCAAAATAATCTGGTTCGCATATGTTACCTTTTCAATTTTCATCCCATAAATTTAAGAAACATGCAAATAAAGAGCAAAAGCAAAAATAGTATTTAAAGGGATTATATTCAGAATCAAAAAAGGTCTTGGATGATACGTCAAATCAAACTGAAGTAATACTAATATCATAGTTTTTGGAGAAACAAAAATGCAAAAATGTTTATGTCGTTTGCTATCAATGTGTTACATATTTGTTTTTCGTTCATTATTTTGTACATAAACTATGCCATTGGTTTTCTTATTTAAATTGTTTTACACTGGACAATTCGGGGCCTTTTAAATTGTCTATTCGGTATAGGCTTTGATCATTGTTGAAGGCCGTACGGTTACCTTTGTTGTTTTTTACAAATCCACTATAACAATAATGGTTTCTGCTACAACTAAAAATGTATAAAACTTTATGAATCCTTCATTGTCAATAACTTCCAATCAATCGTCAAGATTACTATGATTTCCCTATTTTACTGATTATTTTTGCTTTTTTTTTGTTAGAGAGCCGTGGTGTAGTGGTTAGTGCATCGGACTACTAACACAAAGGTTCCTGGTTCGATTCCCGTTCGGGATGAAAATTTCAGGAACTCAATTTTCGGCTCTCCTTTGACACCATTCGCGAGTATGGTCTTGAGGAAACGATGATAGTCCGTCGGAAGGGGACGATAAATGGCTGACCGTGTTAAGAGAGAGCCATATCTCTTGCACGTTAAAGACACCCTTGTAGATTTCGAAAAAGAGTAGGCTAATGCCGCTACAAGGCAGCACTCGCACCCGCAAAGTGGAAAGGGATTTATATAAGTTGCAAAACTTGTTTCCCAATCCACTATAAATAAATATGTTTAAATTAAAAAAAATTCTAACAATACTAATTAGATTCTCTCTCTCTACTGTTGTCTTAGAAATATGCAAAATATAAACATGACCATTAAAAGCCAATAATTCTCCAAAGGGTCCAGTTTCACGGGAAGACAGGGGGTGGTGGGGGTGGACAGGGTTTTTTTTTTTTTTTATATATTTTTGGTCTTTTTCCCCTTCCATGGACTTGTCAGTTCATGTTCGAGTTATGACTTTGAATGTCCCTTTCGTCTCTCTTTTACTTGTGATCTAACTTTCACCACCTAGGTTCTATCAATCAAATTAAAATTTAAATAATTAGATTGAGGTTCTATGTATATAATGAATATATCACCGATTGTCTATCCTTAACTATGTTCATTAAAGCTATGGGTATACCTTACTGATTGTCTACCCATAAAAATTAAACTTTATTATATTTTTGTTTATCTTACTGGTTGTTTACCTTTAACCACCTTCATTTTACATCTACAGCAGTCTTACTGATTGTCTACCCTTAGCCAGTTTCATTTCGTCTACGGCTATCTTATCGATGGTCTACTCTTTATCAACTGGATCATGTCTACGGTTATCTAACTTACTGCCTACTGTTAATCACGTTTAATCCGTCTAAACTTCTAACTGATTGTCTACTCCTAACCAGCTTTATTTCGTCTATGACTATCTAACTGATTGTCTACTACTAACCAGCTTTATTTCGTCTATGGCTATCTAACTGATTGTCTACTACTAACCAGCTTTATTTCGTCTATGCTATCTAACTGATTGTCTACTACTAACCAGCTTTATTTCGTCTATGGCTATCTAACTGATTGTCTACTACTAACCAGCTTTATTTCGTCTATGGCTATCTAACTGATTGTCTACTACTAACCAGCTTTATTTCGTCTATGCTATCTAACTGATTGTCTACTACTAACCAGCTTTATTTCTCTATGAATATCTAACGATTGTTTACTGTTAATTAACCACATTTAATTCGTCTACGACTATCTAAATGGTTGTCTACTGTTAATTAAACACATTTAATCCGTCTACTACTATCTAACTGATTGTCTACAGTTAACCACCTTTATTCTATGTTTGGCAATCAAACTTATTGTTTGCCAATTACAACCTTTAGTCCATCTACATGTATATGATTATCTGGCTTATTTTCTCGTCTTCCACCCCCTTATTCTGTGTATGGCTATCTTACTTGGTTGTATACTCTTAACCAGCTTCATTGCATATATTTGTATTTTACTTAAGTCAATCTGCTTTTTTTTCTAATGAATGCAACCTTTATTTTTATTCTCCTGTCTCAACGTTTCCAAATCCTGTATCCATTACTGCATTTTCAATCCTGAAGAGTTCAGTATATCATTTGCGAAAAAATACGCAGACTATAAATACGTATAGTTGATGAAAAATATAAGAACAAGAACAAGAGAAAGAACATAATTAAGGGTCACATACAAACAACAAACATTTGATACGGGTACAAGGAAAAAGAACATTGATTATCATAGATACATAGAATTTAAATACACAATCACAAAATTGTAATAAAGCTATTGGTTTTTGTAAAGAATACAGTTATGATATTTCCCGGATAATGGCTAAAACCTATACTATTATAAAATTACGGTAACATCTGCAACAGCTTAAAATTGTAATTAAAAAGAATCATTGATTAACCTTGATTAAAATCTGCGTGTTTCCTTATCAACATTTCGTTGTGAGCAATCATTTGAAAAAGACGTTGTCCAATAGCACATTGAACTCTCGGATTGATTTGTGTTTTGTTTTGTGTTAACAAACTTCAGCAGATATTATAAAATAGCCAATACAATTTAGACAATCAGAGGAGCTTGAGTTGAATGACCAAGGCGACCTACAAAATTTTACAAATGGGTGATTGGAATTACCAGGATATAGTATTCGTACGATCGTTTCGACATAGAATTAACTGGTCGTTCGGGTTAACGAGCACTCAGTGCATTGACCTCGTTATGGGAATGGGAATGGCCGATGGATTGATTGCGTCTTAGCTAAATAGCCAGTGGAAAATATTTCATGAATATTGAGATAGACTTGTTGGGGAATGAGTCTGTTGGGGATTAAACAATTAATACAATTGAACCATGAAATATATTACCGTGTTGCACTAGTGTGCACTTGTATATAAAATGTTTCATATAAACTTTGGTTATACAATTGCATGGTTGAGGAAAACTCAAAAGTAAAATTGAGAGTAGATGGTTGAAATAAAATACCGGTATTTCTCATTTATTTTGTATTACTTCTCCAAGATAGTGTAGTTTTAAGAATGTGGCAAAGATATATTTCAACAACATTTATTAACTAGAAGTAATTTTACATTGAATGGAAAACCGCAAACGCTGCTTCCGTAGATACCAAAAGCACTCCCTAACAATAATATGAACATATTTGTACCAAAATCTGTTTGCTCAAAATTGTCCTATCAATCTAAGATAATGCTCCCTCCAAATCCTCCTTGATTTAATGTCGTAATATAAGTAAACTCATCATAGATACTAGGATTGATTTTTTGTATTTACACCAGATGCGCGTTTTGTCTACGAAAGACTCATCGGTGACTCTCAAATCAAATAAAGTACTAAGTTGAGATCATTGAGGACCAAAAGTTCCTAAAAGTTTTGCCCAGTGGTGACCGTCCTAATAAAACATTTCGACATCCAATTTAGCACACATCGATCAGTCTGAAGTAGAATTACAGATAAAGCATATAATCTACTTAGTAGACTGTTTACTACGTGTATATAATGGTATGAAACCAAAGGGGAATTCAACACCGGTCAAACTAACAACGATATGGTAATAAACGAACACAAGAACAACAGTTTACAAAACACAATACAGAAACCCAAAGACTTAGCAACAGGAATCAAAGCAAAACACATGCTTTGATTTCAAGTGCTCCCGATGGGTAAGCAGATCCTGTCCTCCATATGTGCCACCCGTCGTGTTTCTCGTATGAGTACAAACTTATGTGATGTCATATTTAAGGAAAAGAAGATGATTGCGATTGTTGTCAGTGAAACAAATGTTCTATAATCGACAACTTACTTGTAACAATTGAAAGCAGAAACCCTCTATAAAGAAGGAAAACACTGGTTGAGATAAAGAAGAATTTCATCAGTTAAATATTTTCTTTTCAAATCCAATAACAGAGACATATATATATATATATATATACTATAATATGTCTCTGATAATAACCAACGTATTAACAGAGTCGTGACCCAGAAATTCATCGTTGTGTGTGCGCTTCTCATTTTTATTTTTTTGTACTTTGATAAGACCATTTGTTTTAAAATCCGACATTTTGATTTCTAAATCAGTCCGCCTACGGTGGTTGTGTCGTTAGATTTATTTTTAATTTGTCATTGCAGTGCCTTTTTTAGCTTTCTCTGTGGTATCAGTGTTATTCCTTGTAGTGACTATAGTTGGAAACTTCTACGTCATTTGGTTTAGATCTGTGTTGGAGAGTTTCCAATCTTTATAGATTATCGTTAAA
Source organism: Mytilus edulis (assembly GCA_019925275.1). Lineage (NCBI taxonomy): Eukaryota > Metazoa > Mollusca > Bivalvia > Mytilida > Mytilidae > Mytilus > Mytilus edulis. The sequence continues at coordinate 52,648,886 of CM034358.1, forward strand.
TCATCGCAACGAGATTGATTTGGTCGCTTGAACCGGTACGGCGAAACTGGGAAAAGTATTGAGTTGACATGACCAATGATAATCTGTTTATTGCTATTTGACCTATGACGAAGACGTCAAAATCATATCAATTTCATAAGCAACGTCATGTACGTGCCTCCTTAGTTTCCAGCGATAATATTTCATATCACTGGACTCCGTTGAGAATGGAAATTATCGCTAATTTACAAAATGATCTTGTTGACTGATATTTTCCTTTCTCAGCAGAGTCGAATGATATAAAAAAAAATCGTCGTATCGTATCGTGAAATTAACAACGTCATGATATATTATATATGGCGACAAATTATAGGTATACCGGTGTTATATAGCCATTCTTCCCCCATGCCAGTTTTTTTCCCGGGGAAAAACTGGCATGGGCCAATCTTTCCCCCGGGGAAATTTTGGATCATTGCAATTATTTTCCGCGGAAATTTGGCAATACGTATACATATAGTCACTTTTCCCCCATGCCAATATTTTTCCCATAGTATAGATTTCACTATATTTATACAAGTCTGAAAATAAAACCCATCAGAGTTCAGGGGCGTAGCTAGAAAGAAACGATGTGCAAGCAACTACTGGCGAGCGGAGCGAGGCGAAAAAATATTGGAACCCTTTTATGCAGGAAAATGGTTTTTTTTTCAGTTGAAAGAGGAGCAACATGTAGATAGGACTCATACACAATTTATGAATGTAAAACTACTCATAAAGCTTCTGAATAGAGTAAATCATGGTTAATTGAAAACATAAACTACATTTTTCTGATACAGAATTTACTCAAAATTGTCCAAAATTTGCTCTTCGGGTCTAGGCAGAAACGAGCTTCTCTATTTATTTGTCAATATTCACACAGACGTAGTACACTGATAGATATCCACGGTAGCACTCGTGAGATGTTATAAACCAGTGTCCGTGTTCGCCATCGAGCAACCTCCCAATTGAATTCGTCAAAATGACATACCAGGTCAGTTTAATATGTCTCAGACAATGTTGAGACTTGTTCGTTTGGAATATTTCCGACAACACGAGGAAGCAGATACGACACAAAGAAGCGATTTCCTGATAAAACCAGACGCGACTCCACTCTCCAGTTTCTTTATTATAATGGTCTATAAACGCAAAATATAATGAGACTTTCCAATACTGTTTTGGCGTGTTTGCAGGATGAGTGGCTCTGGTAGTCTGTTGAACACAATAATTTCAACGATATCGAAGCTAGGGTTCTGATAAATCTAATGCCGATTGGTACATCTTATTCCAAACAGATAAACCATACTCTGTAAAATGTGCTCCAAAACTACATGTATTAGACTGAGTACAACAAATTCCAATCTTGTAAAAGATACAAGTTTAATACTGTCCGATTTTGTCATGCATGATCTCCAATTAATTTCTATTTTGAAACCAAATGCCGTTATTTAATGACATTTCATCAATTAAAAAAGTGACAACATGTGTGTTTCCTTTAACATTCAATTGGTATTTTTTTAATGAGCAATATTTTTTATTGAATGCTGAACCGATGTGCACGCAACTGCGTGTTAGCGTATAGGGAGCTACACGCCTGGAGTTATCGGCGGTTGGTTATACGTTGCTGGTGGTACTAAAACAAAAATACAAGTACATAATTTCGTAGTAAATATCAGTTAAAAATATACATTACAATTTTACAAAATCTTGCTTAACCAATGGAAACCAATGGAAAATCATTTATCTTTGTATGTCATTATTCAAAGATAGTATACTACAATATTATTGTATGTCTCCGTCCGTCATTCAATACTTTACAATATAGCACAAGTAAAAAGACATAAGACATAAGACATAAGACATTTTATTTCACTAAAGCCCCCACATGGGGTATAGTACAACATTTTTTAACAAACTATAAAAGTATGAACATATTTACATATTTACATTAGAACATGGTTAACAAAGGTGCAATAATAGTATATATATATAATTAAAACAGATATTTGACAGGAAGTACAAAATATAGTAACATGATTAAGCACATGTATTAAAAGGTTTTAATAACACTTTTACAAAATTTTGCTATTCCAGTAAGTGTGAATAAATCTGATGTATTCATCAATTCTTTAAATTTCAAATATTTGGGTTTTTACATATATCTAAAGATAAATTTAGCTCCAACATTGTTGAAAAAGGTACATTTCAATAAGTAATCGTACTTATCACCAAGTTCATTAGCATTACAAAGATTACAATGTCTTTCAGATCTATCAATATTAAAAAATCTCCCCGTTTCAATGGGCAATTTATTACTAAGGCAACGGAATTTACATAAATTCATTCTTAGATCAGATGGTAACACAGTTAAATATTTCTCAAAACAAAAATCAGACTTGTATATTCTGTAATTAAGACATTTTGCAGAATTCATAACATTATTACTCCAGTTCAACTTAAATTTATCACTCAAACATTTCTTGACATTCTTACTAATATTATCATATTTAGCAATTATTTGATTATCCCACATCAAATTAAATCCACGTTCATATAAAGTATTTTTAATTTCTAACAACCATTTAGAGTGGTAGATACTCCTTTTACTAAGCTGATACAATATAGAATACAGTGTATATGATTTTTTTTCTCTTTTACCACACTTAATACGTTGCCAGAAACCAACCATTCTAGCTTTAATAAGAATATGTAATGGTATTCTACCCAATTCTCCATAAATCATACAATGAGCAGTACTTTTTTTAACATTCAAAATTATTTTACAAAATTGCATATGCAAGTTTTCTATAATATAACAATTTTCAAAACCCCAAACTTCTGCACCATATAACAAAATAGGTACAACCATTGTATCGTATAGTTTTAATTGCATTTCAATTGGTAAATTCAACTTCCTAGCCTTTCTTAAGACTATAAACAAGTGAAATATAGTTGAATTAGCGGGGTACGGACTCTACAGCGTAAAATTTATAAATCTTGAATGGTCGCTATAAGATGAGGTCTAGGTTATAGGTGAATCCAGTGACAGACATGTTCACCAAATAAAATATGCCAAATAAAGTTAATATCCTAAATTATTATGTGATAAATTCACCGCAATATCATCTTTTAAAAACCGTTATGAGTTATTTCCCTTTTAATTATTTTCAGTTTGTATGTCCATACATGGGCCTTTTTCAAAAAATGTGGATTTTCTTGTACAATCAATATTTCTAAAAAAGTGTAAATATTTTTATCCAATTTTTAGATACACCATTTAGTTTTTGGTGTGTGTAACAAGTTCCAGCAAATTCAATATGAAATTCAGCTACAGAAATTGCTTCCAGTGGGTTTCAAAGGGTCCAAAAACCCCAAAATTGCTTGTACGAAATTGAAAAACTAGTCTTTTTTAAATGCTGGTTTTAATACCCAGCGGAAATTATTATTTTTCTTTTGTTATTATAAATATATAGGTATCACTGCAGGTATGTATACACAAATACAGGGAATTATTAGATTGTATTAGCATTTTTTTTTACTTTTCATTTCGTACTTAAAAAAATGTCAACAACATAACACAAATGAAATAATGTTGCCAATAAACAACTGATTATATCCCTTGTAACTAAGGAAGTGTTCTCTACTTACTCTTCATCCTCTGATGACGTGCTTAAAGTTACAGGATGACATCATTGATTCATTTCATTATAAATTAGTTTTGGTGAGTACAAATTACTCCGTAATTTTATTCTATGTCAACTTTGTAACGGCAAAAACATTGATAAATTTTGGCATAAATATTTTTTTTTACATAAATCATTCAAAGTCTATAATACTGACTCTAATTCAATAAAAACCATTTATCTGGTAGTATTAGGGTCAGGAAAAACATCCAAAAACCACAAATAGGTCAACTACATAACGGTCAACTACATAACGCAGTGAATCGTTATGTAGTTGACAAAAAGCGTTATGTAGTTGACAATGCTGAATTAAATTCACTTTAAAATATGTTTCTAAAAAGTGTTATTTTAACCATGTTAACTGTTTTGAAAAAAGTGTGATGATTTTTATGGAAATATATATCAAGCAAAATGTAAATATTATTAAAAAAAAATTAGGGCCGAAACTAAATCCGTTATGTAGTTGACATATGTCCCATACTTGTTTCTATGTTATTTTTTAAAATATTTTTGTAGTAGCATTTAAGATTGCATATTTTTATTTCAGGTTGTATTGTTGTTAAACTATTCAATTTCATATATTAAAGTTGAAAATTGAATATTTTTTTGTATTGTGATTTCACAACTGAAATATCCACATTTTTTGAAAATGACCCACATACACTGTCACATGCAAGCCAGTCTCATTTTTGTGAATATAGTGGACTCAGGGGTAAACTAAAAAGATATCAATGTCATAAATGGATCATAATGCGTCAAAGACATGCAAATTTTAAATACATGTAGCTTTTCAAAACGTCTTAACATTATTTGGATTATTCCGTTATAATAGCTCACATGGCCCAACGTGACTAATGTCAATCAGTGGCGGATCCAGGGGAAAGGGGGGGGGGGGCGGTTGTAACCCCCTTTTTTGGACGATCAATGCCATTGAATAGGGACATATAGCCCCCTCCCCCTTAAGTCCTGGGTTGGGACCCCCCTTTTTTTAAATGGCTGGATGCGCCCCTGAATGTTTTCTTATCAGGCGTCTTAACATCTAAAAGTAAAACCATGTGCACTTTCAAGATGTACTTAATTTATCTACTAAAAGAAAATCTCAGTATTTCATTTCCATCATTTGAAATTAGACTCCCTATAAACTGATAAAGTCAGTTTGAATACGAAATAAAGTTCATTGAAGAATAGATAAATCAAAACAGAGATGTCTTTTTATCACTGACCCTCAATGTATGAGACTCTCTGAGATGAGACTGAAAAAGTTTATATAAAAAAAAATCAAACTTATAAAATCAAAAATGATCACTATCACCAGACCACTTTACAAGACCCTTTCCAACTCATTATATTAGTTATTGCCCTTTAAAGATTTTTATGATCAAAGGGAAGGCTTCTTATTTCAGGTCCTTCAAGTCTTTAAATAAAAAAATGAAAAAGTGGGAATAAAAAGTGAGATAATAAACAAAAGAATGGTTGCATTTGAAAAATATTCTCACAGATGAATTTGGCGAAGTTTTTTTGTGATCAAAATTTTCAGTAAACATTATCTGAGTTTGCTTTAGTCTAGAATTTCAGTTAATTGAAGAACCTTTTGTCTGATTTTAAAATATGCTTTAAATTGTAAAAGTTATCGAATAAGGTCTCGCCACGATAAAGCCTTTTTGTGCTAATGCGGGTAAATAAAGCAAACAACAATCAATCAAACTTTTCTTTGACCATTTTTTTTTAATACTCTAATATTGAATGTAGTGCTTAAATTTTATGACAAAACTTTAGACTGGTCACTTAAAAACCATACACGTAGCCAAGGGGTCGGGGGTGTTTGACGAACCCCCCTTGAAAACAAATAAGCACTGTTAAAGTCAATGTTCAAATTGTGACTGTTAAAGTCGAGTTTGTGAGTCCCCCCCCTTGGAAATTCCTGGCTACGGGCCTGTAAACAATACTCTATTCATTATTGTTTAATTACTAATATGCTCTGCCATGAAATAGCACAAAAGTGATGAAAGTGCCACTAAACACCAATCAATCAATCAATACTTAGGCAGCAACCATTTGATTTTCTGGGGGGGCTATGTTTTTTTTTTTGGAAAAAAAAGTTTGTTTCCAGTTTTTGGAGAAAAAAATAATTTGTTTTTGATTCTGAGAAGAAAAAAAATGTTTGTTTCACCCTCAGCTGCCACTATATGTAATGCTAAAATTGAAAGAAAAAAATTGTTTTCGACTTGTCGTGAAAAAAATAGATTGTTTTTCGCCACAGGCGGAAAAAAAAATTTGTCCAGAAAAAAAAACCATAGCCCCCCCTGAAAATCAAATGGTTGCTGCCTTATATACTGTAAAGTCCCAACCTATTAGGCAATCAATAGTTATATCTAGGTGAGTGACCATTCCAGATAATGAACTTTGTAACTTTACAGATAAAGAAATTATAATATTGTGGCAAACCCCTTTATTGAACCTCTTTCCTATTTATTGACATGTACTAGGTAACTGACCAATGCACTGACCACCAGACCAGTGATTGACCAGTCTGGCCAGAATCTCAAGTTGATCCAGATCAAGAAGTATTGGGGATTATCTCACCTATTAACAAAGGTAAGTCTGTTTTATTAATTGTCAATATTTACTTTGAGTTTCAATGTATATATACAGGTAGAAAAATACAACTATTTATGAAATTATCTATTGATTAGCAAAGTGGTCAGTTGGGGTCAAGTTTAACACTATGCTTAGGTTATGATGACCTCTGAATTGAACAAAGAAATTGGTCATACAGAGGTGGGGTACATGTGTTTGACCATAGTTTAACTAAGGTTTTATTTGCATTTTTAAAAGAGGAACACATTTTTTAGTATTAATATTTTTTATTTTAGATGTTAAAGTTTTTTTTATTTTATTTTTTTGGAGGATTTTGGTAAATTTTGAATTCAAATTTAAAAAAAAAAGTGCTAGAAACATATATATATATATATATCTGGTTTTAAAATGAATTTTGTTTCTTAACAATCTTAAAATTCAAATTTTTAACAGTATGATCACAAAAGATTTTTTTTAAGCAACCAGCATATTAAAAATTGATATACCACAGATTCAGTGGCAACTTATGCAAATAGACAGCAACATATCAACACAAAAAAAGGTTTCTGATAAATGCAATCTTTGACGAGGGTGGTAAAGGGTTATATTCTTGCAACATGTTTTGCTATTTTTATTTCACATGTAGCCGTGAAAAAGGTTCTTTGTTCACTGTGTTCCTGAAATCGTTAAAAAAAAATCACAAGAAATTTTGAATTGTTCGTTCATCGTGAAATTGCAATTTTATTTTGCATTCTTCCATGCAGATACCTCTGCTTTACACCACTCTTTAATATTTACATTTAAAATATCATTACATTTAGTATTTTATTTTATTATTTTACAAATTTAATTATTCTCTTCAGCAAAATAGCATGTGTCCATCTTATGCGCTGAATTAAATTCTGATCACAGTGTGGGGTTTATGAAACCAACCAGTTTTGTTGTTATTTCTGTTAAAGACAATAGAATACATTGTAGATTATCCCTTTATTTTATTTGTATGACTGTGACATAAACAGTCAGAGCTCAGACATAAACAAATCGATTTTTGTTTTTGACTTAAATAAGTCGAAACATGTATTTATTATAAAAATGTAGTTTCAATTTTAGACTTATCTAAGTCAGAAAATGACAGACTTGTTTAGGTCTATTTATGTTGGTGAAAAAACTTAATGTTACTTTGTGGCCAAACTACACCACCTAAAAAAACCTGTACGAGAGTTCACAAGGACTTGAGCTATCTATATTTAATTATCTAATTGAACATCCTTACTAAACACAGATGTTTTACCTGATTAAGTGTGATTCCAGGTGGTTGCATTGTAAGGTTAATTAACATTATCTCCGATTTTTTAGACTCTCATTCATATTTTTCTTAAGAAGACAAAGCATTGACTTTCAATGTTGTCATTATTTGATTTAGATGCATGACCTCCTTATTAATATGCGTGGGTCTTGAAGTTAACCAATTTTGATCACTCATCGACTTGTAAGGAGTCCATATTTGCAACTTTTTGAAACTGGTCAATTATTTCTGGTTTAACAATATTGGACTTATGATCACTTATCTAAGTCGTATTTTGTCTTACATTAAAGGGAGACAAACCCTTTAAAACTTACAAATTTAGACCTCTATGAGTCAAAAGCAGATTCAGACTTATTTATGTCTGAGCTCTGACTGATAAAGTGCAGTATAAGAGCAATTTTAAATTGTTTAATTAAAAAGCCAGAGACCTCAAATTCTTCACACTCACTCAGAGGCTTTATACAGGATCTCTGACTTATCTAAGGAGTACTTTTTACCTAAAAAGTCAAATCTACTGGACCTGATTAAATTGTTTAACCCATGTGCTACATATTGTAAATACAAACTAACTGGACTATTTTGAATAGTTAACTTTGCTAAATACAGTCAATGCAGGATTTGATGGTCACAAATACAGTTTAAAGGGTGACACATTGAGCCCGTTGAGTTAGTTATATGGCAGTCCTAATTTCCTGAATTCATCCCAGACAGCCAACATTGGGACCTTCCTATTGTACTATTTGTTAATTTGTTCTGAAGATTGATGAAATATTTGCCACTGGACGTTATCAACTATTAATTAATCAACCAACAAATGACACTGACCATCAACCATTCCTATACTATGGTGTATTTTGCAGACATATATAATCCAATGAAAACAAGTGTTACATTTTGAACTATGGTGCATTTTGCTGACATATATAATTCCAATGAAAACAAGTGTTACATTTCACATTGATTCATATGGCTCAATTGACACAATTGATCATCTGCCAAAAAGTTACTATAGGACAACAAAGAGAAATTTATTAAGGACCATTTGTATACTGCAGCCTGCCCTGAAATCTTTTGCACATTTCACTTCAAAAACTGAAACACTATAATTCTTTTTTGATTTATGTACAACCAATTGTTTATAATCTTTTCAATGGCTTATAAAAGTAAAGAGATGTATATATGGTATGATTGCCAATGAACAACCAAAGTTTTAATAAGTGAAGTGGATATAATAAAGTATACTTTTAAGTATAGGCAATTGTACGGCCTTCAATTATGAGAAAAACCCATACCATTATGACATAGACTATCATAGAGTCATTGGTAATTGGCACATACTTTATATGGACCTCCTTGCCATTGGCGGATACAAGTGGGGGGAGGCGGGTTCCGGGGGTTGGACCCTCCCCTTTTTTTTGGACGATCAATGCATTTGAATGGGAGCATATAGTTGAAACCCTCCCTTTACTCTGGGTTGGGACCCCCCACCCCTTTTTAAAATGGCTGTATCCGCCCCTGCTGTTCTATAATACTGAATATAGTAACAATTGTATATTTAAGGACATATTAACCTATAATGTTTTTGTGACGGAAGCACATGAGATCAAGCCCATTTTCGGTGATGTTTATGTTGCTCCATTTTCCATATTGTGTTTTGTGTATACTAACTTGTTTCTCTTTTGACATTTGTCAGTTTATTTTTGACTTATGAGTTGAAATATCCATTAATGGTATCTTTCATCTCTGTTTCATAAGTTAAAAAAATAAAATGAAAATAAAATGTTAGGAGAGTGTCAAACTTTGATTTTATATTTCATGAAAATATCTACAACTTAGAGGTAAAAGGTATATGAGACAATATCTGAAAAAGTCGATTTTCCATGTCCCCCACTTCACCAGCAATTATTTTTTTATTCAACCATCTTTTTTGAAAATTTCAAGTTTCAGTATAAACTAAATTATATAATGCACCAACCCCTGACAATTAAACACTCATTCTTATATTTCTTCCAATAAAATATTGTCATTTAAATGTTCAACCCCCCCTAAAATCATGTTGTCCCCTGTGTTTTTTGGAAAACTAAATCATTCAAATAATATCCAAATTAATTAAACAGGCGTCCGATTCTCACATATATGATAAATTGTATAATAAACTTGCCCTTAATTTGTCTTTTTATATTATAACTATAGCATGTAATAAAATTTTGCAATTTTAAGACAAAAAAAAATCGTCCCCAGAGGTGATTTCCCTCCTGTTACCACTGAGTTTTTTTTACCTGTGGAAACGTTTACAAGACCAATAGTTATTTTCCCATTATGTATTGTGAAGAGCATCATTTCCTGAATGCATTAGTACAAAAAAATAGTTGAAAAGGCGGCCAGGTTTGAACATTCAAGCCCATCCAAGGTAAGAATTTATAGTAAAATACTTATTGGTGTTCCATCCTGTTATAGCCTTTTCTTCCACTTTCTGAGAATATTTTTAAGTGTGCACCACAATATTAAGTGTGTTTTTATATCATCTTTTTAAAAGTTATAGGACACAGGAAATACACTTACATTTAATGTGATAAAAAGGACAAAAACATGCTAATTCGCGTAATTCCTTTCTGTTATGTTCTGTCATGTTACCTGATAAAAAGTAACAGCATAACCATCATTAGTAACAGGAAGGATATTAGAGACATTTTCACTGAAGAATCGAAGAGTTAATCTACTATATGTCAACCATTTCATTTAATATAAGTTATCACCACCTTATCAAATAAATTTCAAAATAATATACAGTATATTGAATAACAAAATAGGGTTTTTGCTTTTGATAACAGCAGAGAACATTGTGCAATTTAAGTATAGTAGATAGTAACAGAAAGGAATTTATTTTAGAATTTTTATTACCTAGGCAGATTTTTCATCTTGCAAATACAGTTTCAAAGACTAAATGACATTGTTTGCTGTTATCTTCCAATTGTGACCAATCTAAAATGATGTATTTTTTTTAAACTTTAAAATAAAGCAGAAAAATCCTTTCTGTTACCAACTCTGTCCTGTTACCATTGTCCTGTTACTCAAGATTCTTTTATGTTACCGACATACCGAACTAAACTATATTTAAGTATATTTCTAAACCTTTTGTATTGCAAATGTTAAAATCAATAATTGGCATTTGATAAACTATTGCAGGATATACTAGTAAACCACAAATAATGTCTTAAACTTATTCCTTATTCCCATTAGAAACTTTTTAAAATTGATTCCCTTTGGTAACAGGAAAGAACTGGAATTGTTTTGTACCATTTTTAGCTCACCTGGCCCAAAGGGCCAAGTGAGCTTTTCTCATCACTTGGCGTCCGGCGTCCGTCGTCGTCCGTCGTCGTCGTCCGTCGTCGTCCTGCGTCCGGCGTTAACTTTTACAAAAATCTTCTCCTCTGAAACTACTAGGCCAAATTTAACCAAACTTGGCCACAATGATCATTGGGGTATCTAGTTTAAAAATTGTGTCCGGTGACCCCGCCAACTAACCAAGATGGCCGCCATGGCTATAAATAGAACATAGGGGTAAAATGCAGTTTTTGGCTTATAACTCAAAAACCAAAGCATTTAGGGCAAATCTGACATGGGGTAATATTGTTAATCAGGTTAAGACCTATCTGCCCTGAAATTTTCAGATGAATCTGACATTCCGTTGTTAGGTTGCTGCCCCTGAATTGGTAATTTTAAGGAAATTTTGTTGTTTTTGGTTATTATCTTGAATATTATTTCAGATAGAGATAAACTGTAAAAAGCAATAATGTTCAGCAAAGTAAGATCTACAAATAAGTCAACATGACCAAAATGATCAGTTGACCACTTTAGGAGTTATTGCCCTTTATAGTCAATTTTTAACCATTTTTCGTAAATCTTAGTAATCTTTTAGAAAAATCTTCTCCTCTGAAACTGCTAGGCCAAATTATTTGAAACTTGGCCACAATCATCATTGGGGTATCTAGTTTAAAAATTGTGTCCGGTGACCCCGCCAACTAACCAAGATGACCGCCATGCTATAAATAGAACATAGGGGTAAAATGCAGTTTTTGGCTTATAACTCAAAAACCAAAGCATTTAGAGCAAATCTGACATTGGGTAAAATTGTTAATCAGGTGAAGATCTATCTGCCCTGAAATTTTCAGATGAATTGGACAACCTGTTTTGGGGTTGCGGCCCCTGAATTGGTAATTTTAAGGAAATTTTGCTGTTTTTGGTTATTATATTGAATATTATTATAGATATAGGTAAACTGTAAACAGCAATAATGTTCAGCAAAGGGTAAGATTTACAAATAAGTCAACATGACCAAAATGGTCAGTTGACCTCTTTAGGAGTTATTGCCCTTTAAAGTCAATTTTTAACCATTTTTCGTAAATTTTATATATCTTTTACTAAAATCTTCTTCTCTGAAACTGCTGTGCCAAATTGCATTCCAAACATTTGGGCCCATCAAACCAAGATGGCCGCCACGGCTAAAAATAGATTATAGGGGTAAAATGCAGTTTTTGGCTTATAACTCAAAAACCAAATAATTTAGAGAAAATCTGACATGAAGTAAAATTGTTAATCAGGTCAAGATCTATCTGCCCTGAAATTTTCAGATGAATTGGACAACCTGTTTTTGGGTTGCGGCCCTGAATTGGTAATTTTAAGGAAATTTTGCTGTTTTTGGTTATTATATTGAATATTATTATAGATATAGGTAAACTGTAAACAGCAATAATGTTCAGCAAAGTAAGATCTACAAATAAGTCAACATGAACGAAATGGTCAATTGACCCCTGTAGGAGTTATTGACCTTTGTAGTCAATTTTCAATCTGCTTCCTTTGTTTAATATTCACATAGACCAAGGTGAGCGACACAGGCTCTTTAGAGCCTCTAGTTAAAATTGCCATTGTTTCCTTATTAAACAATTGTTTGAATTACAGACAACAGTTCCTAGATCCCAAATGTGTGTTCTTCGATTTGTGCTATTGAAATACCGGGTTTAAAGAATTTTTTTGGGTTTTTTTCTTATTGCCAAAAAATTTCAGATATTGTCTCATATACGTATATGTAATGCAAAAAATAAATGCTGTGGGTAGTTCTCTTGAAATTAAGCTTGTAACCAAAAAAAAAAAACTTTTGGAAAATAACTTATTTTCAATATTTTTAATGAAAATTTCTACAATAGCTTTTAATTAATACTAGGAGATGTTAAAAGTAAAATAACAAAAATACTGAACTCCTAGTAAGATAGTCAATGGATTTTGAGCATTTTCAACGAATTTAAATAGAAATTAATTCTTTTTGTAAACTATGTATCTCTCTCTTTAACCATGTCAAATGTCAGTTTAAAATACAGTAAAATCCACATTCCCAGCAGTTAGTAGACTATAAGAAATCTTAGAGAGATAAGGAAGCTGTCATTACAGTAATTAGTTAAGTGGCCATTGCTGTCAGTTTAGGGCATTCATTTGTCTTCTGCTTGTCTAATTATAACTTCTGACAAGACTTATTTTATTCTAAGATTGTTGACTACATTTATCATGTTTTTCAGTAAATACTTGATTTTTTTAATAAAATTCCCTAAAATTATCATTTTGAGGTATATATATATATACTTCTGACAGAATTTTATAATTTTATTCTTAAAGATGTTTAATACAATACATGATACTTACTTTTCTAAATAATATTCAATAAAAATATCAATTTGTGGGCAAATTTTTATAATGAGTGAATAATCTTTATATATTAAAATAAGGTTAAAAGATAAAAAAAATGATGACTGCCGGCATATAAAAAATATGAAATCAACATTAAAAAAATCATCTTCGCTAGCCAAGGGTTATAATCCACTCCAGAGAGCGGAAGTGGATCGTAACCCTTGGCTAGTGAAGATGTAAAAAATTAAGATTGTTCAAGATTGATTTTGACATTATTAAATTTATCTTGAATTTCTATTGTTTTAGATGTTGTTCAAAATGCAATCTTCAGATGTACTTTTGAAATATTACTCTTTAAAGGAAGATCCCCCTGCCCTTTTTGCTATTCTCACCACTTGGCGTCTGGCGTCTGTCGTTGTCGTCCGTTGTCGTCATCGTCGTCGTTAACTTTTTACATTTTGAACTTCTTCTACAGAACCACTGAATGGAATGAAACCAAACATGGCATGAATGTTCCTTATGAGGTGCTGACCAAGTGTTGTTACTTTGTAGCCGATCCATCATCCAAAATGGCCGCCAGCGGGGGACTTAGTTTAACATAGGACCCTATGGGAAATGCATTCAAATGACTTCTTATAGAGAACCACTGAATGGAATAAAACAAAACATAGCAAGAATGTTCCTTATGAGGTGCTGACCAAGTGTTGTTACTTTGTAGCCGATCCATCATCCAAGATGGCCGCCAGTGGGGAACTTTTGAATGAAATCAAACATAGCCTAAATGTTCCTTTCCTTATGAGATTGTGTTGTTACTTTTAGACAAATTTTATATTTTTTTATATGATTTCAAAAACACAAGTAGAATCAGGTGAGCAATACAGGCTCTTGAGAGCCTCTAGTTTTAATAGTGAAAATTATCTACATTTATGGTTAATGGATAGAATTTTTAACATGTCCCACTCCTGTTGTGCCCTAATTTTTTTTGTAGTTTAAATAAGCGTTTATCAGCGCAAAAAAATCAAATAGCCTTTCATATTTTTTTTTTACTAGAAACATATGTTTTATTTCTCATCATAAACATGACAAAATAATGTAATTATCTTTTGTTTCATTCAAACGTCTTATTTGTGTATTCAAATATTTCATCATTATCAAACAGTAGCTAATCAGATATAGGCTTTGTCTGTCTGGCTTATATTATCAATTAACATCACAATCTACTCATTTCCTCACAAAAGTAGTGAATTTATTTCTATATTACTGCCAGATAAAACTGATTTTATCTTTATTTTATTGAAACAGCATGTTCTAATTTGACTGATATCTTCAACAATCAGTCAGTCACCTCTAGTAAATGTGCAGATCCTCTGAGGTTAGCTGAATCAGACAGAATAACACCTGGTTTATTTCTGAGGTACAATATATGGGTTCTGTAGTCTATATCTGTTTATTATATTGTTTGGTAAGAGTTATTGGCCTTATTTGTCTAATAAATGTGCAGATCCTTTAAGGGGGGTCTCATTGGGGGGGGGTTCCCATCCCGGATCCCGCTTACTGTTTTGTCGGATTCCCGTATCCCGCCTACACTATGTATCATGCAATTCTCAATTTTTGGCATTTCCCGGGTCCCGCAAGACTTCATTTCCCGTTTCACGACACAATAATTTGACTTTCACGTGTCACGCTTATAAAAATCGGCAATCCCGCATTACGCTTAGACCCCAATGAGACCCACTTTAAGGTTAGCTGAATCAGACAGAATATTAACACCTGGTGTATTTCTGAGGTACAATATATAGGTTCTGTAGTATATATTTGTTTATTATATTGTTTGGGCAAGAGTTATTGCCCTTATTTGTCTAATAAATAGGCAGATCCTCTGAGGTTAGCTGAATCAGACAGAATAACACCTGGTTTATTTCTGAGGTACAATATATGGGTTCTGTAGTATATATTTGTTTATTATATTGTTTGTTAAGAGTTGTTGCCCTTATTTATTTCATAAATGTGCAGATCCTCTGAGGTTAGCTGAATCAGACAGAATAACACCTGGTTTATTTCTGAGGTACAATATATGGGTTCTGTAGTATATATATTTGTTTAATGTCTTGTTGGGTAAGAGTTATTGCCCTTATTTGTCTATCAAATGTGCAGATCCTCTGAGGTTAGCTGAATCTAAGCCAGATTAACACCTGGTTTATTTCTGAGGTACAATATATGGGTTCTGTAGTATATATTTGTTTATTATATTATTTGGTAAGAGTTATTGCCCTTATTTGTCTAATAAATGTGCAGATCCTCTGAGGTTAGCTAATTCAGACAGAATATATACACCTGGTATATTTCTGAGGTACGATATATGGGTTCTGCAGTATATATTTGTTTATTATATTGTTTGGTAAGAGTTATTGCCCTTATTTGTCTAATAAATGTGTAGATCCTCTGAGGTTAGCTGAATCAGACAGAATAACACCTGGTTTATTTCTGAGGTACAATATATGTGTTCTGTAGTATATATTTGTTTATTATATTGTTTGGTAAGAGTTATTGCCCTTATTTGTCTAATAAATGTGCAGATCCTCTGAGGTTACAGCTGAATCAGACAGAATAACACCTGGTTTATTTCTGAGGTACAATATATGGGTTCTGTTAGTCTATATTGTTGGGCAAGAGTTATTGCCCTTATTTGTCTAATAAATATGCAGATCCTCTCAGGTTAGCTGAATCAGACAATATTTACACCTTGTGTATTTTTGAGGTATAATATATGGGTTATGTAGTCTATATCTGTTTATTTACCTGTTGGGCAAGAGTTATTGTCCTTGTTTGTGTTCAGAAAATATTCATATTCTCATTTCAAAATCATACCTTGCTTATTTCTGAGTTACATACATATACAATTTAAGATTTCTGAATGTCAGTCAGATAAGTTTACTTGTCTGGTAAGAGTTATATCCCTTGTGATAAGCAAATTGTTACAGTATATTCTCAATTTTCATCACATCACAGCTCTGAAATGACTTGGCGTTTCTTTGGTGTCAATATATGTGTTGTGTACCTGAGTAGTTTGTATATTTTAACAGCACATGCATATGGATTGGACAAAGAATTGCCATTGATTGATTTTCTTCTCTACTTTTTGGTGAGAGTTATTTCCCTTATTGTATTTGGTAAATTTTTAATAAAGAGGACCATATGAATTTTGAAGGAGAAGGGTGACCCAGTCAGAAGGATTTAAATTTTAAAGCCAAATATTCATTTTCACCTATTGCTAGGCCATGCAGCTTATTTATTTCAGTGGTTTAAAGAATTATGTAAAAACTTTTTTTTTATAATTAGGGCCCCGCCTTTTGGCGGGTCGCCCTATAGTGATCAGTTTGTCCGTCCATCCGTCCGTCCGTAACACTTTAACATAGTGTCCGCTCCATATCTAGAGAACCATTATGATTTCATACTTAATACTTTACATGTTTATTAACCACCAACAGAGGGCGTGTCATGATGTATGTACAACTTCCTAGGTCAAAGGTCAAGGAAAAAAAACTTTGGTTTCAGTTGACAACTCTGTGTCCTGTGGTGAAGACCGTGTCCTCTCTATATCTTGAGAACCGTTATGATTTCAAAGTTTATACTTGACATCCATTTTAATCAACAACAGAGGGTGTGTCATGATGTATGTACAACTTCCTAGGTCAAAGGTCAAGGTCAAAAACTTTGGTTTCAGTTGACAACCCCGTGTCCTGTGGTGAAGATCGTGTCAGCTCCATATCTAGATAACCGTTATGATTTTATACTTAATACTTAACATGTGTATTAACCAACACCAGAGAGTGTGTCATGATGTATGTACAACTTCCTAGGTCAAAGGTCAAGGTCAAAAACTTTGGTTTCAGTTGACTTAAAATCTTAGAATAAAATCACACATGAGACTATGTAATAACTTCAAATAATGCTTCATATCAGATTATCCATACGACTTATTTACCCCATGTTATTGACAGCAGGGCCCACAGAGATGGCTCCCATCTCAATGGTATCTAGTTCTTGCTAAGGCAAGGAGGCAAGAACTAAACAAAAAAAATCTTGTCCAAATCAGGATGAAAAAGAAATACAGGAAATGATTGCATTCAGAATTGAAAACGAATTTGACTCGCTGTTCAATAGATCAAAACCTTCAGCAAAAGATGTTGGATTTTGAACTTGCAATCATATTTTTAAACTCCGTGTAGTCTATAGAATATCCCTGACCCTAGAGTCACTGGACTTCAAAACAACAATATGTAAATGATGATTTTGTTATAAAACTGTGTTATAGTTAAGTCTAAGATTCGATCAAGAAATCATAACCATGTGGTTTGCAATGATGTTGAATTATAAAATTTCAATGATATTTTTTAACTCAGTGTAGTTTACAGAATATCCCTGACCTTTAAGTCCTTGAAACTTCATAACAACAAGCAGTAAATCAAAAGTGATGTATTTGATTAAGTTATGTTTTTCTAGTATAAACAATGTTGATAAAACAGTCAGATAAGATGCAATCAACAAAACACAGTTATTGATGTTTAACTTTCTAAGACTTCTCAAGGAGGAAATTGGAAAAAAAGTTTGCATGATAAAATATTGTGTGCCGGTTGTATAATTTTATAATTTCATATAATTGCAAATTTATGTGTTTTATACAACATTGAAACCCTGAAATGACCAATAGATTTAAAGAGCGGTTAATAAAATTGCAATTATATAGAGTTGCATTTCTAGTTTAAAAATTAAAAGCTATGAAAATGTGCAATTTGTTCAACTCACAGTGTTTCCGTTTTTAGAAAATCAGTGTACTGTTATACATGTACTCAAAATTGAAAATAACTTTCATTAAACAATTTCTTATAAAGCATGACTAAAAGGTGAAAAATAATTCTCCTCTTGCCCCTTAAATATACCTTGAAGTATCAAATACTCATTTCTTTACACAATATTAAGAAAAAAGAAAAGAACATTCATTTAAAGCAGTATTTCAAAGCATGTTTGTTATAATAATGAGAAATACTTTTACAAATATGTCACATTCCTAATAGAATTATCAGGTTTTTCATTAATGAAGCTGTCATTAAACGGGGTTGTTTTTAATAAAAAGTTGGGATTCCAATAAATGGATTGACATATCAGATAGAGGCTTCATAATAAGAGTTGTCAGATGCAGATAGACTAAAAGAAAGAAGATATTGGCAAATCTCTTTGAAGTAGAAATGGAAATATTAATGGAAAACATACATGGGTGGTTTGCACAAGGATAATATACAGATGCTGAGATTATGAAAAACTGTTCTCTAAAACTATATGGCTATAGTATATATGCATAAATTCTGAAATTATTGCATGCATTTCTTATTGCAATTGTGGAAGAAAAGACAAAATTGAGATATTAATCAAATTAAAGACTTATAGACTGTACTTATCCTAAATGATTTGACTGTGTCTATCAGAAAGGCTTTGACTATATGCTTATCCTAAAGGCTTTTACTGTGCTTATCCTAAAGGCTTTGACTGTACTTATCCTAAATGATTTTAAAGTGCCTATCAGAAAGGCTTTGACTATGCTTATCCAAAAGACTTTGGCTGTGCCTTATCCTAAAGGCTTTGATTGTACTTATCCTAAAGGCTTTGACTGTGCACATCCTTAAGGCTTTGACTATGCTTTTCTTAAAGACTTTGGCTGTGCCTATCCTAAAGGCTTTGACTGTACTTATCCTAAAGGCTTTGATTGTACTTATCCTAAAGGTTTTGACTGTGCATATCCTAAAGGCTTTGACTATACTTTTCTTAAAGGCTATGACTGTGCTTATCCTAAAGGCTTTAATGGTGCTTACCCTTAAGGCTACACCTGTGCATATCCAAAAGGCTTTGACTGTGCTGTCAAAAGAGCTTTGACCTTGCTATCAGAAAGGCTTTGACTGTGCTTATTCTTAAGGCTTTGACTGTGCTTAATATCCTTAAGGGCATATGATACAGTTTTGATCCTGTATTTACAAGTTCATGAAAATTTGCATTTAGGCTATTTTTTACCTGATTAAATCAAATATGTAATAAAAAATATACATTCATGTGCTACTTTTTGAGTAAAATGAGGTCGAAATTTTGTATATTTGCTCTAAATTCAGATTTGTGGCCGTAATTTCTTTTTCGAAAGAAAGACATAACTTTTTTGTTATAAAAGATAAACACAAATTGTTTTTTTTTAAATAATCGGTAATTTCTGTATTTTATAAATATCGTAAAAAAATTGCAGTTTTTTAGTCAGAAATAACTAATATTTATCAAATGTTCATGAATTGAGGAAAAAACGTCATTTTTACTGCATGTTTATCAAAATTAAAAAAAATCCTCTATTTACAGTTTTATAAAATTTGGGTCACATAATCTCCCTGCAAAATGAAACAAAATTCCGTTTTGAAAAATAGGGGTCCAGGAACTCGTTTTCAAATTAAATCAGTTTGAATGATAAAAATCAGTCGAAAAATGCATCTTTCCCCGATATGTCGCAGTTTGATGTCACGAAAATAACAAATTACGTTAGCAACGTCATTACCTTCCCTGTAACTGTATCGTATGCCCTTAAGGCTTTATCCTTTGACAATTAATATATCAATTAAACAATGTTTTACCAAAATTATATATAATAAGGGTAAAATATACCTTTTTGTGCTTATTATAAGGTTTTGACTGTATTTATCCTAAGGCTTTAACTGTGCTTATTCTAAAGGCTTTGACTGTATTTATCCTAAAGGGCTTTGACAGTACTTATCCTAAAGGTTTTGATTGTACTTTATCAAAGCTTTGACTAGTCTTATCCTTAAGGTTTGATTGTACTTAAATTGACTGTACTTATCCAAAGGCTTTGATTGTGCTTAAATTGACTACTTATCCTAAAGGTTTTGACTGCTTATATATTCTAAATGCTTTGCTCTTTGACAATACCAATTTAAAAAATGTTTGACCAAAATTGCAGATAAACAGGGTAATATTCCATTTTGTTTTAACAATAAATAGTTGATATATAAACAGTCAGATTCCATTTAAGGGATTATTCAGAATACGATTCTTTAACTACAGAAAAAGACACAGAACGATAATCGATGTTCTACTGACTTTAAGTCATTGAACTGTTTTGACAATGTTTGTCTTTGAGACTACAATCTAATTAGTTCCTACACAAAGCGTCAATTAGAAATGTCAATCACTATCAGAGAAATCATTTACCGCTACAAACATCAGCTTGTATTCAAATCAACTACTTTTTCATATTTATCAATAGCCACAAAAGTCGTATTTACTGTGGAGTCAATACTCAAGTATAATAGGAACAAATCTCAAGTGGAATCGGACAATATTGAAATTCTAAATTGATATAAACTAGGAATGATGGGAATATGTCCCAATGGATTGTTTATGTATTGTATTAATACAGACCTATACATTGGTTGTGGTTTTAGATGACCACTGGTCACACTGCATTATAGACTTTGCTGAATTTGTAATTTACATATATATGTACTTGAAAAATCAGAATGTCTGTGCTAGAAATGCAGTTTACATGTACTTGTATTATTTAAGTTATTCTAGTGCCTTTCGACAGTTTTTGTAATTTGTGATTCATATTTTAAATCTTGGATACAATTGCTACAGTTTTCTTAATCATTATATATACATGTAACACATTTCTCATCTAGAGGGTAAAGGTTTGCCCATTTTTGCCATTTTTTTTCTAAATTTACACCCATTTCATGAATACATGTATTGAGATCTCATTAACATGTTTAACCCCGCCACAATTTTGCGCCTGTCCCAAGTTAGGAGCCTCTGGCCTTTGTTGGTCTTGTATATTTTAAATTTTAGTTTCTTGTGTATAATTCCGAGTTTAGTATGACGTCCATTATCACTGTACTATTATGCATATTTTTAGGGGGCAGCTGAAGGACACCTACGGGTGCGGGAATTCTTGCTACATTGAAGACCCATTGGTTGCCTTCGGCTGTTGTCTGGTCTATGGTCGGGTGGTTGTCGCTTTGACATATTCACCATTTCCTTTCTCAATTTCATATTATAAGTTAATGAAAATTTAAAGGCATATTCAGAACAGAATTAAACTGCAAAGGTTTATTAAAGATCATAAATTTAATATTTAATTCTGAAAATAAAAGACAATTTTGAATTACTTGCAACGTTTTAGACTTCCCGAAATCTCCTGGTCAGGTCCTTCAAAAAAATCTGCTGGTCTTTTCTCCTATTGCATATGATGCCAAAATTGTGTCGGTCCCCATTGTAAAGTTTTAAAGAACTCTGTATATATGGCCCCAAATCATTCCTGCTCCTTCATATTTTGCAAGTTAATAAATTCATGTGTTAGATTAAAGTTTTTAAGAAATAAAGCCAAGCTTTTTTATCCACACATCTGTCTGAAATAAATGTAATTAAATGCTTCTGTTATTGTCTTGAATAACTTAACCAGCCTAGGCTTGGGTCAATACTTTGGGAAATTATAGACAAACCTCATGTGGTATCCACTATATTGAAACTGTAAATTGAATATAGATATAGACACAGCTGGAAACATCCCTTTGTGGAAAATTCTAGTCACATATAAAACAAACATTGTATTAAAACCTCAAGTGACCTGTTTATCATACACTGAGTAACCTGTTTGTCTTATATTGACTGAACATTTGTTTTTATGCTGCCATGTTTTCAATTTCTGTATAAACTTTAGTCAGGAACTAAGGGAGCTACCATTTGATTTTTATGGGGAGACTAGGATGAAAAATTTTGTCCTGCCTTTTTTTTAGTTGTAATCTCTGTCCTGCCTTTTTATTTTTCACTCTATTCGGTCCTGCCTTTTTTTTTTTTAGTTTATCCTGACTTTTTTTTTTTGCAAGTGTCTCATCCTGCCTTTTTTTTACTCAAAATTCCTGTCCTGCCTATTTTTTTTCAAATTTCATCCTAGCCCCCCCCGTAAAAATCAAATGGTAGCTCCCTAAGGGATGTGGATGTATAAGGAATAAGATACAACCATACTGCATACCTTCAACAATGAGCAACGCCTATACTGTATTATAAGTTGCCTACAGAATTTTCAAAATCTTGTTTACCCTGATGGTCCTTTGGGGAAATATTTTGGTCCTCACTGTTATTTTTATAACAAAGTACCAAAATTTGAGTCTGACTATTTTGTATAAAATTTTGGACTATCACTTTTCAAGAACTCTGTGGCTGTAAAAAGCCCAAAATGAAAAATGTGAAATAATTCAGTTGACAAAACTAAACAGCCTAATTTATAACTCATTGATGCATTTACAAAAAAAACCCAAATAAGACAGAGATGCCTGAACCACTACCATATATTTATTTTACTGAAACTTAAACATTGAAAATAAAAATCAATCTGCAGCTTTTAGATGATAAGGAACTTAGTGCTGTAAAA
Organism: Mytilus edulis; assembly: GCA_019925275.1. Classification (NCBI taxonomy): domain Eukaryota; kingdom Metazoa; phylum Mollusca; class Bivalvia; order Mytilida; family Mytilidae; genus Mytilus; species Mytilus edulis. The sequence goes on from CM034358.1 coordinate 52,671,618, forward strand.
TTGCAAGTATTTAGCAAATACTATGCATATATATGAAATCAGATTAATACTTTAAAAAGGTTGATAGTGTACGCCATACATAGGATCCTTTGAGCCTAACTCATTTGGCTTTAAAAGTTTTTAATTACATTTTGCAATTCTTTTCTAGATTTCTGGGGAACAATTGAATGGCCTTTTATGTAAAAACAAAAATCACTTAAAAGTAACTAAAAGATTTGTATCAAATCATTATCTGACGAAAACTCAATTCCATTTCACAAATACAGTATTTAAACCAATATAAAGTCCATTTACCCATACCACATCATTAATATTTAAATAATTTTAATCATGGAAACTGCCCCATTATAGTTAATCGTCACAGACCACAAATCGTTGGAATTGTAAATATTTATTAAGTTTCCCCAGCCATGATGGTTATTATTCCGATGACCAATACATAAGCGATTGATTTTTCTCAGAGTAGTTTTACAAGTGTTATAATGTAGTTTTCCATCAATCGTATTATACAGATTTATGGTAAGCAGCTGGTAAGTGTTGTCTTGTTTTTATTTGTTAAGTTTTCTCAAGTTGATATATTTTGTTTAATTTTCTATTGATACTGATGAAGTATCACAATTAAGATTTTTTAATTTGATTTATTTCAAGCTTGCTGTAACATGCACTGAAACAATATATATTTGTGAAATAATGAAGTACAAAACTGATTTCAATTTTTGTTGTACTAAATTAATTATAATCTGGATAAAAGATTTTGGATAAGCTAAATGTAAAAAAATTCTGATTTTTTTTAACTTGATAGAAATTATTTATAATTAGTGGAAATTATATTTAGGAAATATACTTAAGTGTTTATTTTCATCTAAATGCCTTTTCATACTTGTAACTAATTTGCAAAACTTACTGAGTAAAAAGGGGAGTGTGGTACATGGAGTAATTACAAACCACATTTAGAAAGAAAAAAAATATATATCAACATGGCTAATAGAAAAATACAGTCCACAAAGTAAGTAAATAACTGTGGATTCATTTGTTTTTTGTGCATGGTTATTAATTTAGGTAGTACTAGAATGTATAAGGAAAAATTGTATTGTCATTGACAGTAATTGGATCTTTAAAAACATTATCTGGAGAATGCATTATAGATTTTAAACAGCAAATTGTAACATGTATATAAAATACAACTGACAAGATAGTTTTTATTTTGCCTTTGTTCCTTTTGATAATGGCAATATTTCCTTTTTATACGACCGCAAAATTTGAAAAAATTTTCGTCGTATATTGCTATCACGTTGGCGTCGGCGTCGTCGTCCGTCGTCCGAATACTTTTAGTTTTCGCACTCTAACTTTAGTAAAAGTGAATGGAAATTTTTGAAATTTTAACACAAGGTTTATGACCACAAAAGGAAGGTTGGTATTGATTTTGGGAGTTTTGGTCCCAACATTTTAGGAATTAGGGGCGAAAAAGGGCCCAAATAAGCATTTTCTTGGTTTTCGCACTATAACTTTAGTTTAAGTTAATAGAAATCTATGAAATTTTGACACAAGGTTTATGACCACAAAAGAACGGTTGGGATTGATTTTGGGAGTTTTGGTTTCAACAGTTTAGGAATTAGGGGCCAAAAAAGGGCCCAAAGAAGCATTATTCTTGGTTTTCGCACAATAACTTTAGTTTAAGTAAATAGAAATCAATGAAATTTAAACACAATGTTAATGACTACAAAAGGAAGGTTGGTATTGATTTTGGGAGTTTAGGTCCCAACAGTTTAGGAATTAGGGGCCAAAAAGGGACCCAAATAAGCATTTTTTTTGGTTTTCGCACCATAACGTTAGTATAAGTAAATAGAAATCTATGAAATCTAAACACAAGGTTTATGACCATAAAAGGAAGGTTGGTATTGATTTGGGGAGTTTTGGTCCCAACATAATAAGGGGCCCAAAGGGTCCAAAATTAAACTTTGTTTGATTTCATCAAAATTGAATAATTGGGGTTCTTTGATATGCCGAATCTAACTGTCATGACTGTGTATGTAGATTCTTAACTTTTGGTCCCGTTTTCAAATTGGTCTACATTAAGGTCCAAAGGGTCCAAAATTAAACTTAGTTTGATTTTGACAAAAAATGAATCAGTTAGGTTCTTTGATATGCTGAATCTAAAAATGTACTTAGATTCTTGATTATTGGCCCAGTTTTCAAGTTGGTCCAAATCGGGGTCCAAAATTAAACTTTGTTTGATTTCATCAAAAATTGAATAAATGGGGTTCTTTGATATACCAAATCTAACTGTGTATGTAGATTCTTCATTTTTGGTCCTGTTTTCAAATTGGTCTACACTAAAGTCCAAAGGGTCCAAAATTAAACTTAGTCTGATTTTAACAAAAATTGAAATCTTGGGGTTCTTTGATATGCTGAATCCAAAAATGTACTTAGATTTTTTATTATGGGCCCAGTTTTCAAGTTAAAATTATTATATTAAGTATTGTGCAATAGCAAGTCTTTTCAATTGCACAGTATTGCGCAATGGCAAGAAATATCTAATTGCACAATATTGTGAAATAGCAAATTTTTTTTTAATTAGAGTTATCTTTCTTTGTCCAGAATAGTAAGCAAGAAATATCTAATTGCAAAATATTGTGCAATAGCAAGATTTTTTTTTAAATGGAGTTATCTTTCTTTGTCCAGAATCAACTTAAATCTTTGTTATATACAATATACAATGTATATTCACTTTTTACTACCAACTGATAAATTAAAATAATCTTTACCATTCAGTGATAACAAGCAGTTTTTTTACATCTTAATATTTTATGATGTATTTAAATGAGTAGTTATTGTTGCAAACTCCATTAGAAATTTTAATTGAGATTAGTTTTGGAATAAGGGAAAGGGGGATGTGATTAAAAAAATTGGGTTCAATTTTTCTCATTTGAAATTTCATAAATAAAAAAGAAATTTCTTCAAACAGTTCATTAGACCACATTCATTCTGTGTCAGAAACCTATGCTGTGTCAACTATTTAATCACAATCCAAATTTAGAGCTGAATCCAGCTTGAATGTTGTGTCCATACTTGCCCCAACCGTTCAGGGTGGACAACCTCTGCAGTCGTATAATGCTGCGCCCTGCGAAGCAACTGGTTTATACAAGTTTGCAGCAGTCAGTATTTTTCACTTTATGCATGATCAATGGTCTATGCATATATCCCTATAAAACCAGTAGTTTATTCAGGATTGAGGAGGGGGGGGGGGGGGGGGGGGGGTGTTGTAAAAAAAAGTCCCCCTTTGATCAGAAAGAATATAATTTATTGCATAGATATTGTTATGATTATTTTATATAGTCTCCTACCCATGTGGCCCTTTTTCTCAAACCCTGAATTTCCCCCTAACAATAGATATAAGAAGATGTGGTATGAGTGCCAATGAGACAACTCTCTCATCCAAGTCACAATTTGTAAAAAATGTAAACTATAATAGATCAATGTATGATCTTCAACATGGAGCCTTGGCTCACACCGAACAGCCAGCTATAAAGAGCCCCAAAAATGACGTGTGAAAACCAACTGTCTTATCTATAAAAATAAACAAGTTATGAGAAACACTTATGAACCACATCAACAAACTACAACTACTGAACATCAGATTCCTGACTTGGGACAGGTGCAAACATTATAATCCAGTAGATTTAAACATTTTCATAGGTACCAACCTTTGCCAGGCCCCTTATCTCAAACAATAGTGTAAACATCACAACATAAAAAAGACACACTATAAAATATCAATTGAAATAGCTTAACTCAATCAAAGACATATAAACCCTTGCAGCTATGGCATAATAGTGTTAGTCAAGAGTTGAACCAGGAAGTGTTAATTTTTTACCTGAGTACATTTGTAGTTAAAAGACATTAATTAGCCCCACAGGAGCTGGACACAGGATAATAATTACATGTTAACTTCACCCCTCACAGAGAAGTTAAGCTAATTTATTACTTGAGACGGAAGGCGAAATATGAATAAGAATAACTAAACCAATTAAACCATAGAATGCCAACCTATAATCAATTTTCATAAAATACAAAACCGTTAATTGTTTTTCACAATTTTGTAATGGACATAGATAGGTTTTTATTAAATTGATCAGGAAATATGACCACTTAAATGAAGAAATTTTATTGGTATTTTATTAATTAAGTGGAATTAAATTGAAATGGTAGCTAGCAGGCTTAAATTTGAAATGGAAGCAGAATTAAAATTAAAAGTGGAAATCTGAAATATATGTTACAAGAAAAAACCTGCATGAGGAAAAAAAGGCTTTCTATACTTGAAAGTTCCTATCAAGAATATTAAATTTATATTACATTAAATAGTTACTATTTAGAATTTCCAGTAGGTGCTTATTTATTTTATATCACTGGTTAAAATTCATGGAAATATTATACAAAAACAAAGTTTTAAGGGTATCTTAAAATCACCAAGTATGTTTATTCCTCTGTTTGTCTACATTATTCATAGATAGTTTGTCCATTGGCACAACCCCTCCCCAAATTGGATATTTATGAAAACTTGTAATTAAGGGGAGGTAATAAAATGATCTGGTCTGAAATATCCTTTAGTGAGTTCATTAAATAAATTATCTCCCCTGCAATCAGTTGTGTAGCTTCTTATATTGTAAAGACAAGAAGTCATCCAAAAAATAAGCTATCCTGAACATCCTGATAATGACTTATCTCCCTTGAACAGTATACAGAAATGTCTCAGCTGAAGTTATCTCCCCTGTTGTGTTACTAGGAAAAAAATGTACTAGAGTGCAACATGTATGTGTCTGTGACCTATTGCTTGATTCAAAAGGTCATATAGTTGTCTGACACAAGTTAGGTAATATATTCATCAACAAAATTTATGATTTTTTTTCATAATAAAGAATGATAAAATTACATTTTCTGACCTATCAAGTGCTAAAGGGCATTTTATTTTGACAGTATTTATGGAATAAATATTCACACTGTAATTAATGTGAAAATTATGATAATTTAAGTTTATTATTGTCCCATTAAGATTTATTTTGTTTAAGGGTATATCTACAATTTGTTTGTTTTTTGCATAACAAATAATGTAATTTTGACCTTTGAATTGTATCTGCATGGTTTTCTTTCAATTAAACTCAGCCACTTTGTGTCTAGCAGGGAACTAATTGCTTTCAACTTTTTATTTCAAATGGCTTTGATTTGTCTGTTCAATATCTACTGTGTAAAAAATTAGTTGTTGGAGTTATGTGGTTAAATCAGTGAAACGTAAGGGACTTGGTTTACGTTATTGTCTAAATTTTCGTATTTTTGTTAGTAAATGAGGAAATATTTTGAAACATGACTGTGGATTCATTTGTTTTCATGGGTATCAATTTTGGAGGATTGAGAAAAATTTGCATTTTCGTGGATAATTTATTTCGTGGTTTTCCAACCTCTGCATACAAAGCCTATTATAAATTTGTAGTTCGTATACCATTTAAATTTGTGGTTCACCTATACCCACGAAACCCACAAAAAGTGATATTCAACGATTTATAATGAATCCACAGTAGACAGAAAAAAATATTACTGTCATTCATTTTGATTTAATTTTAACTTCCAATTTTTAAGGAGTAAATCATAAAAAAAAATGTCACGGTCACAAGACAAAATTATATGTCTATGAGCTCAGATAGACAAACAACTTTTTCATCCAACTATGAAGACTTGTTACATCCAAAATTAAATTGTTTTAAAAAGAAGGCATTGTATTCGAAGCCAAATGTAGATGAGATAGGGTATAAGTTTGCAATCCTTAATATCAGCTTTATTATTAGCTTATTAACTGACTTTGCTCATGATTGGAAAAGCCATATTCATTTCCATAAGGGGTCAATTACCCTGACGGTCCATACCGAGCAATCTGTTTGTACAATGTATAAAACAGTATAAAAATTGGAGATAACCTTGAATTCATACTTTTATATTCAGAGGTTGAATGTCTAAATGAGGTTAATTTGGTCAAGGTCAATTCCGTATTAGTTGATACAGGCCTATAATACTAATTATTTAAAATTTTCAGAGGACTTGAATATTTAATTTAAAGGTCTAACATGTACATACAAATTAGGGATCATTTCAGGGCATTCTATACAAATTGCATCCTTCAAATTAATATTTTGAAGAACATGAGATCAAATGGTTTTATAACAGGCATGTACAGATTTATTTTGGGGCACACCAGGCACCCCATTCCATTCCATACAAGACTAGAAACAGGTGTATTAAAGAAACTTGCAGACAATATTGTGTTAGGATATGCCGCCATGGTCCTCTAGTTCCACATTCTTAAAAATTGGTATTGAACTTTCATGTTTATCAAATATTCACCTTATATTAATACATTTATTACAAGACTGAGAGATGAAAAGTGTCACATATATATCATGGACTGTACCACAAAGTCATATAGAATGTATAATGAATTGTCAAAGTATACTTGGTCAGATCTACTGGCCTTGTATATTGTAACGCTCCAGGTCAGATGGCAGACCTACATGACCTAGCTGTCTCATTTATAGACCATGTACCACTTATCTGTATAACATTTATGGATATTATTTCATCATGTAGGTTGTGTATTTTGCTTGTAACATTTATGGATAGTTTTGTATCAAGAAGGAGGGTCTGAATGGAAGAGACTTTTCATTTCTGAATTCTTCATTTCGTATGACCATATTGGACCTTAATTCTCTTTTCTGTAAATCCAGTCCAGACCCCAACTATACTTGGTCAGATCTTCTGGACCTATGTGACCTGTCCCATGTACAGACCATGTACCTCCTATCTGTATAACATTTATGGATAAAAATTCTATCATGTAGATTGTGTATATAAGACTGTTAAGTTGTATAACATTTATGGCCTAGTTTTCTATCAAGGTCTTGATGGGATGGTCATTTTTTATGACCATTATAATAATTGTCCCACTTCTCTCTTTTTCTGTAGACCCCTAATGTAGATTGTGTGTATTGCTGGACTGTTGAGTTGTTTAACATTTATCTATCTTCTCAGTCATGTACAGCATATAGTTGACATGGTTGATCTTTCTTTTTCTTCCAAGTAAGAGACCAAATTACTTTGTGCAGTGTAGGATGTAGTCCCAGCTTTGACTGATGATATATTTGTAGTCCTTTAAATATGGCAAACTCCAGTATAATAGATAGACAGAGGCGGATAAATAGGGGGCCAAGGGGTTCTGGCCCCTATTTTTTGGGGAAAAATTTGGTTGCTTATATAGGGAATTACTGAAGCATGACTCGAGCGTAGCCCCTTCTTAATAGGCAGTCAGTGAGCCCCCAATATGAAAATTTCTGGATCGCAGCCACTGATAGAGGGCATTACATGATGAATAGAACAAAACATATAAATAAATTTGCATAAAATTGATCAAAAAACTTTCACTATTTTTACCATTATTGAGATTTGCATCCCTGGATCTGCATCTGCTCTTACAACTATAGATGTAATGCTAACATGAATAGGACAAAAATTCCTGTGATCAGTATTTTTCCATTAAGTGTCAAACATAATTTTCAAATACTAGCTAATCTTATCTTTTTGGTTCATACCAATATTGACAAATATAGAAAAAATATTTTAGACATTCATTGCTATTCGAGTCATGGTCAGTGATAGATCTAATGGTCAGTCTAATCCTCTGTGCTTGACCTTCAGCGAGATTGTTGACCATTCTATATAATAGATTACCTTATGTCAAATAAATAACCTTAACCATATACTTTAAGATTAGAAGATTGACATATATACTTAGCAGTGTCAATGCTTTAAATGTTGTTAACCTCAATAAAAGACTCTTGAAAGGATCAAAGGGGCCTAATCAGGTGATTCCAACACAGTTTTAAGGATTTTGATTGGTTGCTATAAATTGATGCTTGATTAATACACTGTGTTATCACCAGATTTGATTTAAATTTATCTTTATATTTTTTATTCTTCATGAAGGTAAATCCAGAAAAGTGATAAAAAAAAGCATGAAATTTATAAAGTGCTGTTTTTGATCTTTTTATTATTTTGTGACAAAAAAGTTCAAAGTTTTCAGAAATTACAATTGCAATTCAACTTGGGCTATAGACTTTTATTTAAGGACATCTAATACATAATAGTTCCATAGCTTTGGTTAATGATATAAAATGTAAAAATTTGTAACAGCTGTACAATAAACTTTTGATTAGACTAATTATATGTGTAGTCATCTATTAGGTCATCATAAGTCGAGCTGGGATAATTTAAAATTTCTTAATGTCAGTGGCAACCATTTCATGTAAAATACAAGACACCTTTAGACTAAAACTAAAAAAAAGTCTATACAAGGTAAAGCAATTGGTTGAAAGAAATATCTGTTTATTACTCATATTTGATAACGTGGGACAGTCGTATCCCTGTTATAGTATGTTCCAGAATGGATCCATATGGTATCATGATCTTGCTGTTTGAAAATCAGCTTAAAATATATAAATAATATATGAAGCTGTTTACAGATAACTATTGCATGATGATTGACAACAAGTGCTGGTGATTTTATCTGACTCCCACCAAAACTACTTTTTATATATTATAAACTGTAGGAATTACTAAACTGTTAAGGGTCTGGCATGATAACAAGTGGATTCAATATTATTTGTGGAGTTACAATTTTCTTGGAAGTTATTAGGTGAATGCATAAGACCTGCTTGCTGCATGAAATAAAGTCTTTGCAAACATGTCTTTTGGTCTCTGGTGGAATTTTGGTTGATTTCCCCATTTTGCAGGCAATTCACTAGAAATACCCACATTGCTTTATTTATTTTATGGTAATTTTTTTTATTTCAATATCTTTCTCAAAATGATTCAATTTAATTACTTGTTTATTTTAGTAATTTATCAATAAACACCGGATTTCAAATGAAGTGAGAAGCCTTGTGGCCTAGTGGACTAAGTAGTTACTACTTATAATCCCTAGCCTGGGTCAGCAAGGATCTAATGTGAGTTCAAACCCTGCTTGTGCTATACACTCTGCTCAATTGATTAAGATTGTCAGTTTTATTATTGAAGGTCAGTTTTTTTTCAGGCACTCCAGCTTCCTTCACTAATAAAATCTGGCCACTAGAAATAGCCCTAAAGTGGTGCTTAATAGTGGTGTTAAAACACAGAAAAATTAAAACAAATTCAAATAAAGTGGAAAAACAATTATAGGCACTTTACATCCTTCAACTAGGAGAAAACCCTATACTGTACATGTATAAGTCAACTTTAAAAAAACCCTGAAATGAAAAGGTAAAACAATTCAATTGAGAAAACTTAAAAGCTGAATTAATTTCAAAACAATGAAAACATTCTTTCCTTTTCTTATATTAGTGTTACTAACAATAAAAAAATTTACTCTGATTGGATGCACATTGAATACCCTGACTTCTTCCTCTTTTTTAGTTACTCACAAAACTATTTAGCACATATTATACGTTATATGTCTTGAATGATGAAAAATAAAATTTATTTGTATGAGGCTTAGAAAAGAAAATATACAAAAGTTATTTATGAGAATTACCGATGCTATTCTCCAATAAAACGAAAATTTATATCTGAATGACTATAACGTATATTGTTTTTTTACTGAATCGATAAAAATAAAAAAATAATAAAATATGAAACAAATATTATTAATAAAGTGTTTGAATTTCCCTTGGGGTACCATTTGGTATTTCCCTATGAGCGTATCTAGGCGTAAGCATTGGCAATTTAAGGAATTAGAAAGGGAAATTAATTTAATTAATAACATTGATAAACATGTATATAAATTACCAATTTGAAGACATAACAGGTTTAATTCATAAAAGTTTGACATTGTTACTACATGTTGTCATGGTTGTGATGAGTTGTAAGTAGGCGGGGCTTATAGGTGAGTTGAGGTCATTGACGTATAAAGCTAACGTTTACGTATAGCTTTATCTGTATATAAAATAGCTGATTGCAGTATAAATTTTTTTACGTCCATCAGGTGCACAGTCAATGCCCCAGGTCCTTTGATGTTCATTAAGTTAGATCAGGGCCCAGATTCGTTCCAAGAAAAATACAACATTATAGTTATGAAAAGTCTGTCATTTATAAAAAAAATATATACAATTATATGATAAATGATAACGCTGATGCCTATTTCTCAATATAATCACGAAGAATATCAGATACTCTGATTGAAGTGTAACTTGATGTGGTGTAATTCTTTTTATGTTTTATTGGAACGGAGAATGATACTCTGATTGAAGTATAACTTGATGTGGTGTAATCCTTAGTTTTTATGTTTTATTGGAACGTACATCAAAGCAGCTCTCTAATATGATTGTTGTAATTGTCTTATGGTTATATTGGATTTTGTCTTACAAGAAACTTAATATTTTCCTTGATTGAGATTTGCATCCCACTTATTGGCAAATTGATATAATGCTGTCAATGCTAAATGGAGAGATGTTAAGTTTATAATGAGATTTGATATAATATTTATTCTTAAAATAGATTTTCTTTGATTTTATTTTTCAAATTAAAAACAAAGAAGTCAGTATATAGTGCTGTTTAAAGATACATAATATGTTTTTTATTGTGATTTGCATTACACGAATTGTCAAATTGACATTGAAGGCTTTCAATGTTAAAAGGAGAGATGTTAAATTTATAATGAGATTTGATATAACTTTTATTCTTTAAATAGATTTTCTTAGAATTTTTTTTTTCAACATCACAGAACTGACATCATGCTGTCAATGCTTGGAAATTGAGAGATGTTAAGTTTTTAATGAGATTTGATATAATATTTATTCTTTAAATAGATTTTCTTGAAAAAAAATCAAATTAAAAACAAAGAAGTCAGTATATATAATTAGAAGCTGTTAAAAGAAACATAATAATTTTTTTTATTGTAATTTGCATCACACGAATTGGCAAATTGGCATAATGCTGTTAACGCTAAAATGAAAGATGTTAAGTTTATAATGAGATTTGATACAATATTTTTTCTTTAATTAAAAATAGATTTTCTTAGAATTTTTTATTTTCATCACAGAACTGACATTTTTATAATTGCTGTCAGTATATACTAAAAGGAGAGATGTTAAAAGATATAATGAGATTTCATATAATATCTTTTTTTTTAAATAAATCTTCTTGGAGAAATTTCTGAAAATAAACAAGTTTTGTACCTTTTATCTGTTATTGGATTGAGGGATGTTTCTAGTACAAAAAAAATGTACTAGCTCAAGTGTCATGTGGTAATTACACTGTATTGGCCAATTATATTTATTATCTTTTATATATTATTTGCTGTCAATATCAATAAGGACATGTGGACTGATTAACAATGAAAGACTGTTTTGGTTACTATGCTCTAAAAACTCCTCCATTTTTGCCTTTATGCATAACCTTTCCGTATCAAGCCATTTTTCAAAAATGTTCTCAACAATAATTTAGTTGTTGTTCATATTACTTAAAGATTGTTTGTCTAGTGCCTATAACATTAATGAATGAGTTAATGGACCCATGCAGGAAAAGGTCAATAACAGCAACATATACCAGTATACTGAACTAAAAATCAAAGATTTTGAAATATTGATTAAATGAGGGTCTGGAGGGGGGGTCTGTTATTCTGTAAACATTTAATTTTTACCCCTTTTTTCTCTAATCTTAAGAAAATTAACCCCTTTTTTCTCTAATCTTCATTTTTTTGCGCGTTATTTGCTATATAATCTTCATTTTTTAAGGGCAATTATTCTTTAATCATTTAACCCCATCCAAACCCTCATACATTCCTGTAGAAAATTTGTGGTTCCCTTGTATCCTTGAATTCCATGAAAACTGGTATAAATGAAAAATTATGAATCCACAGTACTCACTCTGATCGAAATTACGGAATGGTTGATCAAGGTCCTAAGGATAAAATGTTATATCTATAATTTACACCACATACATGTAGCATGACATCACAAAACATGCCATGAATATAAAATTCTAAGGTTTGGCAATAAATACAAGGACATTCCTGAAAATAATTTGATAAACATATAAAAAAATTTAAACAGAAAGCCCATGCAGCTTTAGCAAAAGGCAAAATCAAAAGGTAAAAAAATATAATGAATAATATCAGTCACTATGACCGTACAGCCATCAACAATGAGATGAGCCTATACTGCATAACATGTTCAAATGATCATGTTGTAGAAGTCCTTGAAATGACAAATGTAAAACAATTGAAACAAGAATTAATTAACGGCCCAATTATGTATAAAATATGAAACAAAAAAACAAATATGATAATGAAGTACAGGGGCGGATCCAGCCATTTTAAAAAGGGGGGGTTCCTAACCCAGGACAAAGGGGGGGTTCCAATTACATGTCCCCATTCAAATGCATTGATCGTCCAAGAAAAAGGGGGGGTTCCAACCCCTGGAACCCCCCCTCTGGATCCGCGCCTGAAGTACAACAACAAACGACTAGACCAACTGAATTATAGGATGTAGGCACAAGAACCCTCCCCAGACTGTGGACAGTGGTGTAACGCCTAATGTAACGGTTTATTTCTTCCTCTATGATATTTTATCCTGAGGATAATTTGTCCCGGTAATTTTTTTCCAGGCATGGTATTTCACAGGTTGATTTTTTCCAGAGGAGTGGAAATCTATCTGTGTTATGCGGATAGTATGTACCGGTATATATTTGCCGTACTATATTTCACAGAACCGTGTGAAATAGAGTCCCATTAACTACTATGTAAGTTACTCACAATCAATATATACCCGACTATAATTATAAAATGTTTCAGAAAGGTAGACTAAATTTGCATAATTTATCAAAGGGAGGTAATTATGAGCAATTTATATTTTAAAGACATTAATATAATATATTTCTGAATCTATTTTATAGCGAAATTTTTCTTTGAAACTTATTTTTTATATATTCATTTATTTAAAAAGATGACTTACAACTTGCGTTGACTTGATTTAATAAGACAGATAACATTTCACAGGTAAAAACTATACAGCTGTTAAACATGCTATTGTTCCAATATATTGTTATGCTATGATTTATCTGATTTCCATATAATCAACAACTACATCTCTGTCCCCAGACAAAACTATTTATATAGTTAAAAATATCCTCATAATCAAATTCTTCTATTACTGTTAACAGTAGCAATATGCAACTATATATCTACCTTACTTTTAAATTTATATTTGTACTGAGATCTGAAAACAACTCACTTTTACATGAATTTCACTAACCTTATTTAATCACGATATTATTTTCACAATTACGATCTTTGAAATTACTTCTGATTTTCTTCCCTATGTTTCATGATAATTTTCTTTTTAAAAGGATGATATTGACTTGAATATTTCAGGAAATTTTTTCAAGAATAATTTGTAAAATTATTTCCCATTATAATATATTGGTTTTTTTTAACAATTTCGCTTTATTTCAAATACATTATTATTATTTCATTGTATTTTTAAAGGATAATTTTTTTCTAATTACTATTCAATAAGTTAACTACCCAGATAGAATTTCACAGCAAAGGATAAAATATCCCAGGGAAATAGTTTCCTCCGGATAAAAAAATAACAACAACTACTGTGACATTTTTTCCTCCGGATCAAATTTCACCCGGATATAATTTTGCTTTACACTAACAGCACATGAAATAGAATCAAGCCATAAAAGTCAGTTGAAATTAGTTTTATACCAACCCAAGAAATATTACTGTAGCTGCAGCATTATAGGATCTAATTATATTTTAGTAAAGCCTTGTTTAATGGGATGTTTTTATGCCCCACCTACGATAGTAGAGGGGCATTATGTTTTCTGGTCTGTGCGTCTGTTCGTCCATTCATTAGTCCGTCCGTTCGTTTGTCCGTCTGTCCCGGTTCAGGTTAAAGTTTTTGGTCAAGGTATAGTTTTTGATGAAATTGAAGTCCAATCGACTTCAAACTTAATAGTATACATGTTCCCTATGATATGATCTTTTAAATTTTAATGCCAAATTAGAGGGTTTACCCTAATTTCACGGTCCACTGAACATAGAAAATGATAGTGCGAGTGAGTGGGGCATTTGTGTACTGCGGACACATTCTTGTTTTTTATTAAAACGATTGACTAACTGTAGTTTTCTGTTGTGTTCACCATGTTCACAGCATGAGAAAAGTTTTGAAGTCTGGGATGATGGTACCGTATAGCAGGTGTAAAATTTCGCAATTTTTATTGAGAAAGGTATATACGAAATATTTGGGCTGTTATTATTTTGATGGATTCAAAACTTTTATCAATACCTAAATTGCATGTACACTTTTAAATTGCAGAATTTTTTTTGGCAATTTTGTTCTAAATGCAAAAATAAGCGAAAACTTACACCCCGCGAAAAAAAAACCTCTATTACAGTATTACTTTTGAATATTGGATTCCCAATTTTCACCTCAAAGAAATTAATAAACAAGTAAATATAGTATTTTCTTGGAAACATAAATCTGTGTGTGTAGGAGTTAAATTAGTTCCTGTATGGGCACCTAGGGATTAATTGAGATTCAAAGCAAAGAAAAAAATGATGAAAATTGGTTTTGTTTAGATTTCATATCCTATTATATAGTAATGAAAGCTACAGGTTAGAATTTCCATGCTTTTTAATTGCCTCCAGTTAAACGTGGATATAAATTGTGTACTATTGCAGAGAATAATTGTATTTTCTTTTATTAAATTTATAAACCGGATTAGTTTGACATTGAGAGAAGTCAACATAAACACACTCAAACCACAAGGCATTTATTTGAAAAATGAATTAACTAAAAAAGTAATTGAAAACAAAAAGAAATTACGCTTTTCAATTGTTGTTTACTTTGAATCTTTTAAATAAACAAAACAATAAAAGATATCAAAAATACAGTGCAAAATTTTCTATGTTTTATGATAGAGTTATTTTCATATTTGTGTCCAATAGAATTAATCAGTTTTATTGTTTTTTATTAGTTTTCTGATTGTTTTGATCAATGTAGCACATATCCTTCTATTTATTATACCCTGAAGGTTTTAGCTGATGTTCATGTTAGATTAAATAACATCCTTTAGGGTGCCCCAGTTTAGGAGTGTGATGTAATACATAGGGTCATCTAGCGGTTAACACAGGGCACCAGACCTTGGAGTTAGACTGACCAACTATTGAATGACTCAAGGCTATATTATTTTGTTCAGAATTCTATTTTTAGTTACATTATTACAATTCTGAAGTTATGTTGGACAGTTATGTGAATAACTTGTCAGTGTTAGTTTCTTCAACTTTTTTCTACACTGGACTTTAATTGTAGTGGATGTTTATTGATTTTATATATCAATTAACTAATTAATCAATTAATCAATTAATTAATTAATTGAAGTGGGATATTGATTACCTTCTCCTTGGATATTAAATTGTAGTGAATGAACTTTTGAGATTGACCTAATGTGGTTATATTGTCAAATAATAACTATATCATATGACATTTATTCAGAATTCTGCATTTATTCAAAATTAATAAAGTGTGGATGTAATCGGACTGAATTCAACAAACATTTTCTGAAATTTGAGGTAATTATCTTTTAGTTATATTACATCTTTTGCATATGAAGATGGGGGTTTATTTGTACTTTTGACTTTTGCACATATACATGTATAATGTTAATGAAACAAATTCAGGTTGATTAATTGATTAATTAATCTAGTAATTAATTAATGCATTAATTTCTCTAATCATTTAGTAATTAGTAATGGGTATTTGAGATAAATCCTTTTCGGTCACAATGTTGTAAGTATAAAAATAGTTTATAAATATATATATATATATATAAATATATGTATACATAAATTTTCATGTTTTTCATGGGTTTGGTCAATAAAGAATATAAATAAATGTTTAATGAAGCATAAATTTTATATATTCTTGTTTGTAGAAGTTGGCAAATCCATGTTTGAAGTACTACACGAAAATAAACTTGTTTTCCTCAATCAACAAATATAAAAAAGAAGATGTGGTATAATTGCCAATGAGACAACTATCCACAAAAGACCAAAATGACACAGACATTAACAACTATAGGTCACCATACGGCCTTCAAGCCTTAAATTTATATATGCTATAAATGTTTGTAGATGTTGGCAAATCCATGTAACCTGAAATATCCATGAAAATACATGTTTTTCCTCAATCCTAGAAAACGAGCAAATTCCCTCAAAATAAATGAATCCACACAGTAATAGTTTCAAGCACGAAAAAAATGTGAATAAAAATTTATAATCCATTTTAAATTTGAAGTGATTCACTGCATGATAAGAATGAACAATTTTTTAATTCAATTTAAATTTCTTAAAAATTATGGAAAAATACATGATTGGGAATTTGAATATGTTTTAACTTGCTCGGTGATTGAATTGTCAATGACCTCTACATTTTTAGAATAATTACTTCACGCTTAATTAATTCGTAGATAAAAGTGAATTGTTTAATTTATATGTTTTATAAAATATAAATTTTTAAGCATTAAATCAATTAGCTGTTTGTGGTTAGAAATACCACAATACTAGAATAGCTTTCGAGGTGAACTTCGGATAACAGGGGAATTTACCAGCACATACATACATACATTAAAGAGAAGAATGTAAAATTTTGAGAGTTAATGCTTTTTGCTAAAGGTCATTCTTCAACTCATACTAAGGTCATTTTTCAACCTACATCTTAAAAGTACACATATGACATGTGATAATGTATGTATATTCTATGTCCTGGGGTAGTAAGTCTAATGTGTTATTAAGCAGGCTATATAGTATATATATATATATATATATGTCCTAAAAAAAAAAAATAGTAATTCAAGCCAATTTACAAGTATTGTTTAAGGAGGGTAGTAACGAATGCCCTTTACCTTCAGGCGTCAAACAACCATTTTCAGCTACCGTTAGCATCAAATTGGTTTAAATGTTATGGTCATTGTGATTCGTCAAAATATCCTTATCGTGATTCTCCAGAGCTCTTAAATGATTATATCATTACTGTTATTTTTGGAAAAAAAATTAGGTGATTCGACAAAAACAATCGAATTGCACATTTTATCACCATGCACCAAAAATTATTGTTAATGTCATTTGGCAAGAATTTTTACCTTTATTCTCATGAAGATACCCCCATTACCACCCTCTTTAAGATACATGTATACCCATTAAAGTGATATTGATAATATATTTTTTTTCAATCAGTTCTGGTGACATTTTTATTTGTCAGAGATTCAGTAGAAGAGGATTTTACAATTCATAGTCCAGAAATGCTCCTGTCTGGAAGTAAATTCAGATGAGTTCTTGCCCTTTGATTTGTTGTGTTGTAACTCCAAGTTTTAGTTGATTAATTTTAGGTCTAGAATAAGCATTAGTTGGAATAAGTTTGACTCATCCACATGTCCATGGATTTGTTTGCAGATATGTAACACTTTAAAAATTTCATGATATCCAGCAATGACTGTTAAAAAAATCTTTTATCGTAATTCCCCTAAAATTTATTAAAGGAATTTGCAGAATTCAAAAGAAGGCAACTCTGAATTATGAATTCAGTCCTCATGGAATTTAGCTAAGGTTGCATTATGTACCATTCATGTACCCTAATGTATCTTGATAATTAACATGATTAAGGAGATATATGAACTGAATCAAAACCAAGATGAAACATATGGAAATAGTAATACCTAATAATGTTGGAATTATGGTAATTCAGGAGCAGATCCAGCCATAGGATAAAAAGGGGGATTCTCAACCCAGGATAAAGGGTATTGGTTCCAACTATATGTCCCCATTCAAATGCATTGATTGTCAAAAAAGGGGGTTTCTAACCCTGGAACATCCCCCTTCTTGGATCCACCACTGTAGATACTTCAGGCTCTTTAATCAAGGTGTTTGCCCTATATCTACTTTGCCTGATGAGTCAAGGGATATTAGAACACTGACCTAAGGAATATGAGCTTAAGTATATGCCATGTGAAGATCTAACATAATATATCTGTTTTCTGATTAATACCATGCAGTCACAATGATATTGATGATGCTCAGGTGTTAGAACATACAGGTTAATTAGAAATAGTAGCACGATATCTTGTTTTGCTTACTGCAACAATAAGTGAGGATTCTATTTAAAGAAACTCCTATCAGTCAAATTTTCTTAATCTAGCTAGGCTTTTATTTATTTAAAAAAAACTCCTGACGGTCAATCTCTTCTTAATATGACGGTAATTTGTTTTCACATTTTTTTAGGAACATCATTGCTAAAGGGATGATGAAGGCTTTATCCTTACTAAATGATCAATCCAGGTGTTAATTAGAAATGAGGGCCCTCATGGGGTTTTTGATTATGTGATAACTTGGCCGTTTTTTTAATGATTATTTGATTATTAAGCCAAATATTTCATGATTATTTGATTACCTAGGACTGTATTTTTAGTTTATGATTATTTGATTACATGTACTAAAGATAAGCAAATATTTAATGATTATGTGATTATATTGGCAAAAAAATGGTGATTATGTGATTACTAGGACCCCCCCATGAGGGGCCTCAGAAATAGCAGCAAGATATCATGTTTTGCTTATTGCCACAATGAGTAGGGATTTTATTTAAAGAAACTCCTATTTGACAGTCAAATTTTCTTAATCTAGGTTTTTATTTGGAAGAAAACTTAGTCTTGTAACTGACGGTCTACTTGATATGACCTATAATTATGTTGTCACTGTTTAGTTTATCTGGCTAACTGTCGCTAACATGGCTAAAGGCATGATGTAAGCTTTTCCCACCACCAAATGACATTCATCATCAATCCATAAGCTTTTACATTTAACTTGAATTTCTGCCCTTTTTGTACTTAAACCAAAAACCAAAGGTCAGAGCACTTTTATCATGTTTATTGTTGTTCTTGATCTCAAAAACACAGTTATGCCTTCAACACAAAGAAAAACCATTCACTATATTGCAAGATTAAGACAACCCTAGCATATTAAGGTTTGAACTGAATTCTACATTTGCTATGATTGATGATTTGTTGTAAGAATATGAAGTTGGTTTTATGTGTTAAAGCATCAGGATCAAATTTATATAAAAAAGAAAATGCGGTATGATTGCCAATGAGACAACTGTCCACAAGAGACCAAAATGACACAGACATTAACAACTATAGGTCACTGTACAGCCTTCAACAATGAGCAAAGCCCATACCGCATATTCAGACCATAGTCAAACTTTATTTGTAGTATTAAATCATAATGCAGTATTTTTTTTCTCTTTGAAGCCTGAGTAGAAGTGCAGAACAGTGATTTTGGATTGTACAGTTAGCTCCCCTGAAAATCAAAACTATCAAAGGATTTAAACCAAGTCTATGGTGATAAAGGGTTTGTTTTTAAGGACTCATTAAGTTGAAGATCACCAGTCCTATTACAAGAAGGTGACTTATTCAAGGACACTTAGAAAGGTAAGAAGATTATTGTGATCATTATATCTGTCATGGCAATTGGCCGTTTCAGAATCTAAAGCATCATGGGTAATTTCATTGTTCGTACCCCAAAGTGAAAATAACGTTACGTCATTGGTTGAATTTCCATTGTTTATAACGTTTAAACCAATCAAAACGCTTTGGTGTACGCTTTTGCCCAGGATGCATTAGATTCTGAAACGGCGAATAGATATGTCCTTAAGTAATCAATCTGTCCTTGGCAAAACACTTGGCCATGACTTATATATTGATGACTACTGTATATACCAACTTATATTCATGGTTACTTATTTCCTGTTTAGCCCTGTCTAGCATAGTTTGTAGTGATTTTATTCTTTTATTTGCGATAGTTTCACTTGATGTAGAAAAATAACTTGGAAGAGCCTGAGAAGTTTGAAATTATTGTGATGATTTATATTTTCGATATTTTTTTACTCGAGGAAAGTCGTGAAAAAAAATCACTCACAAAAATTAGTTGGTTTATAGTTTACATCTGTCCTTAGGAGTGGCAGTACATTTGACCTTGTGAAAATACAGTTGTCTTAAGAGGTACATCTCACCTTGGCAAAGCATCTGTATTTAGCAGTACATCTCACCTTGGCAAAGCATCTGTATTTAGCAGTACATCTCACCTTGGCAAAGCATCTGTATTTAGCAGTACATCTCACCTTGGCAAATCATCTGTATTTAGCAGTACATCTCACCTTGGTAAAGCATCTGTATTTAGCAGTACATCTCACCTTGGCAAATCATCTGTATTTAGCAGTACATCTCACCTTGGCAAAGCATCTGTATTTAGCAGTATATCTCACCTTGGCAAATCATCTGTATTTAGCAGTACATCTCACCTTGGTAAAGCATCTGTATTTAGCAGTACATCTCACCTTGGTAAAGCATCTGTATTTGGCAGTAAATCTCACCTTGGCAAAGCATCTGTATTTAGCAGTACATCTGACTTTGGTAAAGCATCTGTATTTGGCAGTACATCTCACTTTGGCAACGCATCTGTGATTGGCTCTACATCTGACCTTGGCAAAGCATCTGTCCTTGGCACTACATCTCACCTTGGCAAAGCATCTGTACTTGGCAGTACATCTCACATTGGAAAATCATCTGTCCCTGGCTCTACATCTCACCTTGACAAAGCATCTGTCCTTGGCACTACATCTCACCTTGGCAAAGCATCTGTACTTGGCAGTACATCTCACCTTGGCAAAGCATATGTCCTTGGCAGTACATCTCACCTTGGCAAAGCATCTGTACATGGCAGTACATCTGACCTTGGCAAAAAATCTGTCCTTGGCAGTACATCTGACCTTGGCAAAGCATCTGCATTTGCCACGACATCTACCTTGGCAAATCATTTGTCCTTGGCTCAACATCACACTTTGGCACAGCATCTGTCCTTGACAGTACATCTCACCATGGCAAAGCATCTGTCCTTGTCAGTACATCTCACCTTGACAAAGCATCTGTCCTTGGCACTACATCTCACTTTGGCAAATCATCTGTCCTTGGTAGTACATCTCACCTTGGCAAAGCATCTGTTCTTGGCAGTACATCTCACCTTGGCAAAGCATCTGTTCTTGGCAGTACATCTCACCTTGGCAAAGCATCTGTCCTTGGCAGTACATCTGTCCTTGGCAAAGCATTTGTCCTTGACAGTACATCTGACCTTGGCAAAGCATCTGTCCTTGGCAGTACCTCTCACCTTGACAAAGCATCAGTCCTTGACAGTACATCTCACCTTGGCAAAGCATCTGTCCTTGGCAGTACATCTCACCTTGGCAAAGTATTTGTACTTGGCAGTACATCTCACTTTGGCAAATCATCTGTCCTTGGCAGAACATCTCACCTTGGCAAAGCATCTGTATTTAGAAATACATCTCACCTTGGCAAATCATCTGTATTTAGCAGTACATCTCACCTTGGTAAAGCATCTGTATTTAGCAGTACATCTCACCTTGGTAAAGCATCTGTATTTGGCAGTAAATCTCACCTTGGCAAAGCATCTGTATTTGGCAGTACATCTCACTTTGGCAACGCATCTGTGATTGGCTCTACATCTTACCTTGGCAAAGCATCTGTCCTTGGCACTACATCTCACCTTGGCAAAGCATCTGTACTTGGCAGTACATCTCACATTGGAAAATCATCTGTCCCTGGCTCTACATCTCACCTTGACAAAGCATCTGTCCTTGGCACTACATCTCACCTTGGCAAAGCATCTGTACTTGGCAGTACATCTCACCTTGGCAAAGCATATGTCCTTGGCAGTACATCTCACCTTGGCAAAGCATCTGTACATGGCAGTACATCTGACCTTGGCAAAAAATATGTCCTTGGCAGTACATCTGACCTTGGAAAAGCATCTGCATTTGCCACGACATCTACCTTGGCAAATCATTTGTCCTTGGCTCAACATCACACTTTGGCATAGCATCTGTCCTTGACAGTACATCTCACCATGGCAAAGCATCTGTCCTTGTCAGTACATCTCACCTTGACAAAGCATCTGTCCTTGGCACTACATCTCACTTTGGCAAATCATCTGTCCTTGGTAGTACATCTCACCTTGGCAAAGCATCTGTCCTTGGCAGTACATCTCACCTTGGCAAAGCATCTGTTCTTGGCAGTACATCTCACCTTGGCAAAGCATCTGTCCTTGGCAGTACATCTGTCCTTGGCAAAGCATTTGTCCTTGACAGTACATCCCACCTTGGCAAAGCATATGTCCTTGGCAGTACCTCTCACCTTGACAAAGCATCAGTCCTTGACAGTACATCTCACCTTGGCAAAGCATCTGTCCTTGGCAGTACATCTCACCTTGGCAAATCATCTGTCCTTGGCAGTACATCTCACCTTGGCAAAGCATCTGTCCTTGGCAGTACATCTCACCTTGGCAAAGCATTTGTCCTTGACAGTACATCTCACCTTGGCAAAGCATATGTCCTTGGCAGTACCTCTCACCTTGACAAAGAATCAGTCCTTGACAGTACATCTCACCTTGGCAAAGCATCTGTCCTTGGCAGTACATCTCACCTTGGCAAAGTATTTGTACTTGGCAGTACATCTCACTTTGGCATATCATCTGTCCTTGGCAGTACATCTCACCTTGGCAAAGCATCTGTCCTTGGCAGTACATCTCACCTTGGCAAAGCATTTGTCCTTGACAGTACATCTCACCTTGGCAAAGCATATGTCCTTGGCAGTACCTCTCACCTTGACAAAGCATCAGTCCTTGACAGTACATCTCACCTTGGCAAATCATCTGTCCTTGGCAGTACATCTCACCTTGGCAAAGCATTTGTACTTGACAGTACATCTCACTTTGGCAAATCATCTGTCCTTGGCAGTACATCTCACCTTGGCAAAGCATATGTCCTTGGCAGTACATCTCACCTTGGCAAAGCATCTGTCCTTGACAGTACATCTCACCTTGGCAAAGCATCTGTCCTTGACAGTACATCTCACTTTGGCAAAGCATCTGTACTTGGCAGTACATCTCACCTTGGCAAAGCATCTGTCCTTGGCAGTACATCTCACCTTGGCAAAGCATCTGTCCTTGGCAGTACATCTCACCTTGGCAAAGCATCTGTACTTGGCAGTACATCTCACTTTGGCAAAGCATATGTCCTTGGCAGTACATCTCACCTTGGCAAATCATATGTCCTTGGCGGTACATCTCACCTTGGCAAAGCATCTGTCCTTGGCAGTACATCTCACCTTGGCAAAGCATCTGTCCTTGGCAGTACATCTCACCTTGGCAAAGCATCTGTCCTTGGCAGTACATCTCACCTTGGCAAAGCATCTGTACTGGCAGTACATCTCACCTTGGCAAAGCATCTGTCCTTGGCAGTACATCTCACCTTGGCAAAGCATCTGTCCTTGGCAGTACAATCATATATCATTCACAGATCATTTGACCTTGGCACAAAAAGAACCAATATATGTCCTTGTAGTAAATGTAAACTTGGCTATGTGTCTGTCCTTGACAATACATTTGTCATTGGTGGTACTTCTGTCCTTGACAATACATTTGTCATTGGTGGTACTTCTGTCCTTGACAATGAACTGGTCCATAATAGGCACACTGAACATGGCAAACCATCTGTCCTTGGCCATACAATTTTAAGTTTAATAATTGAATTACAGATCAAGTTTGTGTTTTTGAAAAATCATTGTCTTCTCAACATCTTTGCATACAGTAAGTTATTTATTTGAAGAATATTAAGGTTCAAGTATGTTTGCAGACAGGCCCGTAACCAGGAATTTCCAAGGGGGGGGGGGGTCATTGGACTCGCAAACTCGCAAACTCAACTTTAACAGTTAAAATTCGAACAGAACATTGGCTTTAACAGTGCTTATTTATTTTCAAGGGGGGTTTCGTCTGAACCCCCCCCCCCCCCCCCCCCCAGCTACGGGTATGGCAGAAACAGAAAACACAATGAAGAACACAAAATAAAATGGTAGCTCAAACCTAGAATGTACTTAAAAATCATATGCTAGTACACTCAACCTTAGTGTTAAACTTATGATAAGCTACTCTGATCATATTTTGATTATTTAGATAAAAAGTCTGAAAGAAGTTAATGTTCCAATATGTTTATTTGCATAATGTATAGATTTCTATCTGTGTGGTTCTTATTTCAATAATCATGGGAATAGAATTATAAGTCACATGGAGCTAAAGCTGATGTGTGGTCATACTAGAACAGGGTACCAGTTGTTTGTTGGGCCAAATTTTTTAAAAGGTTAACAGTAGGGCAATTAAAGCAAATATCTCTTCATACAATATAAATCATTAAATGTTGAAATGTTGCCTTGGTCAGATTATGAAATATAACACTTTATAAACTTTGGGCATCTAAAACGCTGTTCCAGATTTTCACATGCAAAATTTCAACTCTATAGCTTTGCCCTTCTTATTGAGTACTGTTGAGAACTGTCTTTGAGAATTTCTGATAGTCTGGTATGGAAATAAAGAGCTTAGCTTTTTGAAAACTATTTTAATTTATTTATGAACATTCTGACTTTAAAATGAAATAGGAAGTTTGGTTGCATTTTGTTTTAAGATCAAAGTAAGTTAAGTCTGATTTTATGTGAGAAAGTCACAGCCTATAAACTGGTTAAAAAGGCTCTCATATCCTTTTTGTGTGTGTAGTGTCATGTGTACTATTGTTTGTCTGTTTGTCTTTTCATTTTTAGCCATGGCGTTGTCAGTTTGTTTTAGATTTATGAGTTTGACTGTCCCTTTGGTATCTTTCGTCCCTCTTTTAATCAGTCTTAATATATCATTGCAGTATTTAAATTGCAACAAGTTGTAAATAAAACTTGACAGGAAAATTTTTATGGACCTTGTTTAACAAAGATGTAACACAAATCTGTAGTAGGGTAACATTTACACCATTTACACGACATTTACACGATATTTACTTCCCTTTGATTTTCCTGTACGGATCAATATCCCTTAACAACATCACTCAAGTTGACAATTTATATTGTTATTTTGACCAACATTTGTGTCCACCTAGTTTATGTTGACCCTTGTGACATTTTTGTTGTTTCTGTTCGATTGGATATCCTGAGTTATTGTTCTTAATGATTCAGTAACATATAATATTAAGTTTTTAATAACAACAAGATACTGATATATATTTAAAATAAATTAGGAGATGTGGCATGACTGCCATTATGTGGCAACTTACAGCCTTTGACATTATTAACAATTCCAATACCTTATAGCTGCATAGTATTAATTTAATATAAAAAAGAAGATGTGGTATGATTGCCAATGAGACAACTATCCAAAAAAGACCAAAATGACACAGACATCAACAACTATACTGTCGCTGTATGGCCTTCAACAATGAGCAAAGCCCATAACGCATAGTCAGCTATTAAAGGCCCCCATAAGACATGTAAAACAATTCAAACGAGAGAACTAACGGCCTTATTTATGTAAAAAAATTAAGCCATATTTTCAAGTTTGGGCATGAATATGATGACTAAATGTAAAACAATTCATATAAAAGCCAACAACCTGATCAAATTTTTAACAAATTGCAAAAGACTAAATAAATGCATAATTTAGTCCTCCAATTTAGCTAAAATGCAATTTCAGTTTTGCAATATTGAGAAAAATCCAAAAATTTATAACCAGGAGTATGAATTATTGCGATTTAAACTTGTCGCATTTTTCTCTATAATAAAAACATCTCATTTAATTTAAACTTCTGAATGTACAGCAGTTGTTCACCTTTATTCATGCAAATTGGTTGCCCCCAAATAATAACATTTTGTAATCAGACGTCTTTTATAAAGATGTAAATGTGTGTAAAATAAAATAGATTTTGGTCATATCCATTTTGCCACAAACTATTATAATAATGGGTCAGAAATGGTAATTTTAAATCAAACATGTCAATTTCATCATGTTTATGAGGTCAAAGTGACTTTTCTGCACTATACTTTAGAAATCATAACAGCTGGTTCATCTATCTATAAAATGAACATACATTGTTATCATGGTAAGGTTTATAAAGCTTTGAATATTTTATAGTTACAAAAGGTGTAATTTGGGGAAAGATTTGATAAATGCATTGGATGATTTTGTCATGGACAAAAAACATTAAACAGTTAATTTTCATTGTTAGTTTGATTTTGCTACTTTTAGACCCTGTTTACACTGACAAAAAAGATCGATCTTTGGTCCAGTGTAAACGGGTAAGATCAATCTTCAATCGGACTTAAAAGTCTACCTGTAGAGGTGGTTTTAAAAAGATCGACCTTGTTTGAATCGATCTTTTTTTTGGTGTAAACGCTTAGATCGATCACGATCGACCTTTTTTCAGGTGTTTGTTATAGTTAGATAGGAAAATAAAGGTCAGACCCATTCTTTTTATGTTGTAGTGTAAACGCACTGGATTAAATAAGATCGATCTCGATCAATCTTGCTTGTGCAATGTAAACACGAACTGGTCTTTTTAAGACCGATTCAATTTCGTTGCCAGTGTAAACAGGGTCTTAGTTGCTCTTACTTGACAGCTAGAGTACCACATAGTAGGAAACTTGTCTTGAAAAATTATAACTAAGCAGTCAAAAATTGGTTATATGAAAATAGTCTATTTCACTGGTGCCAAATAATTGCCTTTATAACCTTCATCCACCAGATTTGAAATTGTACCAATAATTTAAGCAGGATCTGCTTACCCTTCCTGAGCACCTGAGATCACCCTAAGTTTTGGTTGGGTTTGTGTTGCTTAGTCTTGTGTCTTCTGTACTATTATTTGTCTGTAAGTCTTTTTATTTTTAGCCATGGCGTTGTCAGTTTATCTATGAGTTTGACTCTCCCTCTGGTATCTTTCGTCCCTCTTTCGAAACCTACAGATGATAAACCAATCTTTGTGAGATCAACTCTTATATTATATATATTTCAATTAATATATGAATTATATTTCAATCTAAAAGGCTCAGAATAATAACCAATATTTATTCATAGAGAAAATTAGTCTCTTATGAATTCATTATATTATAAACTTATAACATATATTGGTATTTCCAATAGGGGGGAAAATAATAAAATAACAAAATGACACTTTGAACTTTCTGCACTTATATAACACTTTGAACAAGCGTTGAACTTCCTCCACTAAAGTACATTGATTTTAAATGTGATGTTTTATCAATATTTGTCAGTGTAAAGTATTTTTGTTAAAGTACAGTAATATGATATATTCATTTCATTTTTGTAAACAAACTCATATTCATGTGTGCTTTATTACTAATCCTCTTCAGTAGGATAATAATGATATAAATATGAGTATTTAATGTTGTGGTTGTTCTTTAATATATGTGAGGTATGGATTAAGTAAAACAATATTGTATTTAAGGTCAGGTACCCAACACCTTCACTAAAATTAAATTGGCTCGTTTAATTTTCATAAAATTTTGATCAGGTATTTACTTTGACCCTTTGACAAAAATATAAAAAATTTTAAAAATTTGAACCAACCATTTTATCAGAAAAATTACACTGGTTACATAGCAGTTTGACAAACACTAATTTTAAATCATTGAGAAGCTTAATATTCCCTTAACAACGCAACGTATTAAAGCGTTCAGCTGATTTTACAGAGTTATCTCCCTGTAGTGTTCGGTACCACTTTAAAGAAGCTCTTGAAATATTTTGGGACCTTCATATTAAAATTCTGGATATCAATACATAATTGAGGACTTCCTGTTATATTTCAGGAACTACATGATTTCATTTCTTTTATTATTATAAAGCCCAATTATCAATCTGAGTATCAGCACCTAAGATCACCCCAGTTTTTGGTGAAATCTTTAGTTTTCTATGTTGTGTTTTGTGTATTGTTATTTGTCTCCTTGTCTTTTTCTTTTTTAGCCATGCCATTGGCAGTATATTGTCCTTATGGCTTTGATATCCATGGCCTCTCTTTCAGTGACTACAAGTATAGGACTTTAATGTCTGTTGTCTTATGTTAGTTAATTTTGTGCATCAAGCTAATCTGATGACTCAAACCATTTCCCACCAATTTGTTCTTTTCGATGTTATGCTGTTACGTCATTGTCTTAGGTTATGGGAAGGTTTAGCTCTCAGACAGATGGCTAACCCTGCCACATTCTATATGTGCCTGTCCTAAGTCTGGAGCCTGTAGGTTATGGGAGGGTTTAGCTCTCAGACAGATGGCTAACCCTGCCACATTCTATATGTGCCTGTCCTAAGTCTGGAGCCTGTAGGTTATGGGAGGGTTTAGCTCTCAGACAGATGGCTAACCCTGCCACATTCTATATGTGCCTGTCCTAAGTCTGGAGGCTGTAATTTGTCCTATCTTTCAGTTGTTGTTGTTGACTCACAGTCTTTTATATTTTTAATTGTTTTGTAATAAATCAGTCTTTTACAGCTCACTATATGCTATATACTATAGATTTTGCTCATTGTTAAATGCTGTACAGACACGTGCCATTATAGACAGGATTTTTTTGCTGTGTTGGAGACCCATTCATGAAATTGGTGGCCTTCAGCGTTTTTTTTACTCTCAGTCTCTTGTGTTGGGTTGTTGTCTCTTTGCCACATTTGCCATTTCCATTCTCAATTTTATTCCTTTACTCCACATCATTTGGACATGGTTGGATAGTTGTCTCTGATTTGCAATCAAACCACATCTTCTTATTCAATGAGCTGAAATATAAGAAAGCATTCCACAGAAATAAGTTGGAAATAAGTTGCTGTTATATTATATATGGAAAGAAAGTTTTCAGCACATTAATAGTTCAATGAAAGTTTTTGAAAGCTTGATTGTTGTTGATTATAAGGTGTTGTCTTGTTTATTTTCATTGGCGGATCCAGGGGCGGGGTTCCGGGGGTTGGAACCCCCTTTTTTTTTGCCGATCAATGCATTTGAATGGGGGCATATAGTTGGAACTCCCCCTTTGCCCTGGGTTAGGAACCCCCCCCCCCCCCCCCTTTTTTAAATGGCTGGATCCGCCCCTGATTTTATCCCACGTTACATTTAATTAATAATGCATTCAATTTTGAGTCCATATCTGTAATAACAGACTTGAAAGACTTTATTGTAAGGGGTTGACCCTTGTGGATGGTACTTAAAACAGACATAACCATCATCTAGCCATTAAGACATTATAAATATTCCCTAGTATTACATCTCTGTGTTTATTGGTAATTAGTTTCACTTAAACAAGGTTAATGTTCTTAGTTATATTAATATTAAAACATTTCTTTGTCAATATTTGACATAAGGTTCATTCAAGTACAAAACACTGAAGAGTGAAAGTTCAAACTCTTGGACGTCTTTCAATTTTTGAAAAAAATTCTGTTTTCATACAACATTTGTTAAAAAGGATTACGTTAAGATGTTATAAAAAACTGCTGGTTTTTGTAAACAGCGATGAAAAAGGTTTTATTGAGTGATTCTGGTATACAAATGTTTCCATAAATTAAAATATTTGGTCCCATGGTCATTTTACTAAAACTTTCAGATCAATTTGTATAGGTCTGTATCTAATGTAATGGTTTACATTTATAAATTGTTATTTGGATGGAGAGTTGTCTCATTGGCACTCACACCACATCTTCCTATATCTAATGTTGCTAGGAGGTGTCAATTAAAAGCCTATATACTTGTACTTAATAATAGAATAGCAAATAATTTCATATTTGTCAATTATATATTATTACACCATCTGTGAGAAAAAAAGTGAATGTTGGAAATTGATTTAATTTTCTTTTTAAGGAGGCTTGCGGGTCTAAATCATTTTTTTCCCTTATATATCCTTAACAAAAAATGAAATAAAAAAATTGTGTCACCGTTCATTTAAGCTCACAATCTGCCTTCGAAAGAAACATACATACATTTTTGTTTAAAAGTTCTTTTTAGCTCACCTGGCCTGAAGGGCCAAGTGACCTTTTTCTCATTATTATATTCATGCACTTGGGGTCTGTCGCCTGTTGTCCATCGTCGGTTGTCCGTCGTCGTCGTCATTAACTTTTTACATTTTGAACCTCTTCTAGAGAACCACTGAATGGAAAGAAACCAAACATGGCATGAGTGTTCCTTATGAGGTGTTGACTAAGTGTTGTTACTTTGTTGCTGATCCATCATCCAAGATGGCCGCCAGCAGGGGACGGAGTTTAACTTAGGACCTTAATGGGAAATGCATACAAATGACTTCTTTTAGAGAACCGCTGTGATGGGATGAAACCAAACATAGCATGAATGTTCCTTATGAGGTGCTGACCAAGTGTTGTTACTTTGTAGCCGATACATCATCCAAGATGGCTACCAGCGGGGGACTTAGTTCAACATAGGACCCTATGGGAAATACATACAAATGACTTCTTTTAGAGAACCACTGAATGGAATGAAACCAAATATAGCATGAATGTTCCTTAAGAGGTGCTGACCAAGTGTTGTAACTTTGTCGCCGATCCAAGATCCAAGATGGCCGCCAGTGGGGGGACTTAATAGTTTATCATAGGTCCTTATGTGAAATACATACAAATTTCTTCTTTTAAATAACCACTGAATGGAATGAAACCAAACATACCATAAATGTTTCTTATGAGATGCTGACCAAGTGTCGATACTTTGTAGCCGATCCATCATCAAAGATGGCCGCCAGCCAAAAGTCTCCTTCTACTCAGAGAACCACTGAATTGAATGAAATCAAACATATCATGAATGTTCCTTTCCTTATGAGGTGCTGGCCACGTGTTGTTACTTTGTAGCCAAATTTTATCTTTTATTATATGATTTCAAAAACTGCTGAGTCAGGTGAGCAATACAGGCTCTTTCTTGAGAGCCTCTAGTTTTCTGTTGAACTTATAGGAGAAATAGAGGTAATATTGAAATAAAAAAAGAACTAAATTACAGAAATTGCTTAAATTTTACAATTATTTAGTTTATGTACAGCTCATTTGAAAACAATAATAAAAAGTATAGGTCACAGATGAGGTAAAAAAGATAATTGAACTTTATAGCCAAAAAATGGCATTTTTGCACCAAAGGGAGATAATTTAGAGCTTTTGCAATGATCTTAAAAGTCATCTGGGGCCAAACCGAATCGATTTTTCTGGTTGAATTTTGTACCTTATCATAAGGTAATAACTCATTGTGTAATAAATAAAATTTGTAATGAAAAAACACATGTTTAATTTTTTGCAGAATTTTTTGTACCCACGAGCATCCCTAATATTTTAAATACAAGTCAGTTTCAAAGGTTCTTGACCTAAAATTAAGATCTGGTTTAAAAAAAAATCATTACTTATTATAAAGGGTACTCAAAAATTGTCTATAAATTTGTTATAATATGCATAAATAGGGAGATATGATTATGAACTATATTTTTGCAGCTTAAAAGACTTATAGGGCTGTTACGTGACTCCATCAAGTACATGAACCTAAAAAGACTCAAAAGTTTAATTCCATTGAAATCGTAGTAAATATCAATCCATGGTAAAATATGCATGGTTACAGCTTGTTCAGAAATCAGACATATTCTCAACATTATCGAACCAGATATAGAAGACTCAATAGTTAAAACATTAAAGACAAATTCTTGGCTTAAAACAATTAATTAAACTTTAAATCACCCGAGTTGTATAGGAAGTTAAGACATACAACAAAGAAAGATGTGACGATTAAAAAAACTAGGTGCAGTCTGTTTTGGCATCAGAAAATAACATGATGGTATGATAGCAACACAGAACGTAACCTAAGTACTATATATACCATGGTTTTTACGAGTTAACATATTTAAACAAACGAATCCGAAGGATGAGTTTGTTTAAATATGTTAATGAGTAAGACACATGGTATATAAAATTTGTAATATAAATAAAATGATTGACAGCTTCAAGACCTTCAACTAATATCAGAAATTGATCACGTTACAGTTTTATCCAATGAAATGGAAGCTCGCGCGTCACTTTTGCGCTTCGTGTATGATCGTCTGTGTATTTTATGTAATAGAGCCCCTGAATTTGCAGAAAGTAAAGAAAATGTCGGATTTTCCCGATTTATTTTAGTTTTGCGCCCCGTGTATGATTGTATGAGCAGGTAATTTCATAATGACTGAGGTAAACAAAAATGTCGGATTCCAGTGACAAGGATTAAATGATTATTCTAATGACGGTAAGAATTGTTTTTCTTTGTTTGTTTTCAATGTATCATACAAATTAATCATATTTTACAGAATTTTCATCTGATTGAAAAATGTTTTTCTTCCGTTATTTTATTAGATTATTTATTAAAACACAATTTTAATAATAAAACAATGTATTTAAACAGTGGCGGATCCAGAGGGCGTAGATAGTGTACGTCCCCCTAATTTGCAAAAAAAATCATGTTTTTTTCACAGATATTTGTAGCTGATATTTAGTCCTTTTTATATCGAAATTTAATTGAATTTTCGCAAAGGAAATAATAGTTTTACATTTTATTTTTTTTCAAAACTGAAAGAAGAAACATTAAGTAATTGTTTCCAAAATTAAGGGAATTCGTAACAATCTTATAGTTTGAAAAAGGTTTCTTAAAATGTGGTACACATAATTCATTGCTTTTTCTTATAAAATGAAAACAAATGAAGATCTTGACCTTTTAGTACGTTTTACGGTTTCCTAAATATTTTAGAGGCGGATACATTAAAAAAAAGGTGGAGCTTCAGCCATGGAATAACATGAAAATGAATATGTTATACCATGGCTGAAGCTCCGCCTTTTTTCCTTTGGATTTTAGTTGAGTTGCATATTTAATTAGCAAAGTATGGTACAACATAAATTTGCATATAATATACCATGGTTTTCCCTCACCACACTTTTTAAGCAAATTATTTCATAAAAACATCAAAGGAAAAAATCCAATTTATGTTACAATGCTTAAAGTCCAATAGTCTGTGTTGAAGACTGAACTTAGACCTATAATGGTTTAATTACTTTTGCAAATTGTGACCTTGGATGAAGAATTGTTACATTCCAGGCACTCATACCACATCTTCTATCTAATAACATAATCATAATAAGTGCACAGAAAATCTTCAAATTAGTGAAATCAATCAATGAAAAAATATGTAATAAACAGTTTTTATTAAATCTTTACTATACAATAAAAGGATAATATTGGAAGCAAAATGGTGAAAATTATTCCTCCAAACAGTATTTATTGCACTTATTGTAACATGTGCAAAAATTAATTGCCATATGAAAATGTACGGAGTCAATATTCATCAATTTTAAAATATTCATACAATTATCACCCTATATTACAGTCAAGTCAAGATCAGTTTTAGTGTCAAGGTCAGTTTAAGTGTCACATTAATATATTACCCTATATTACAGTACAAGTCAAGGTCAGTTTAAGTGTCACATTAACATATTACCCTATATTACAGTACAAGTCAAGGTCAGTTTAAGTGGTGTCTTCAACCTATGCCAACATTTGAAAAATATATATTCAACCTATGCCTACAAACAAAATACAATAGGTGTTGTTATAACAATGAATAATTAATTACCTGTTAAATACAGTCAGTATTTTAAAGCATTAAAACTTACTCCTTTTGAATAAAACAACACCAGTGAAATACTGATTATAAATTATGTTGATATATATATATGAAAATAGGATAAAGATATTACAATAAAACACTTTTTTTTGGTAAAATATTTCCAGAATGTAGTTGTTCTAGACATGCAATTTAAAAAAAAACACAAATAAATGAGTAAATAAATAAAATTATAATAGAATTGAATAAGAAAAAAAAACATTCAGGATTTTTTTAATATACAAGATTTGCACACTTATTACTTGTCTCTGAGTAACCAAGCTAAACAGTGTATTTGGGTTTTTGAATTTTTGTCAGATATTCGGACTCCTGGCTTTTTTTCCTACGTTACAGGGTAAAATATTTTGCTCGATAACATCCATTTTCTTTTTATATATATAAGACTTCAAAAGCTCATTAAAAGTCATTAACTAAGATTTTAGTAGATTCTTGATTTTTCTTTCCAGTTTGAAACTCATATAATACTAATGCAAATATAAGGTAATAGTCTGAATTAGCATTTTCTGGCCTTTTAAAAAAATATATATATTTCAAAAAAGAGTTTCATAGCCTATCAATATTCTATTTAGCTTAATATGTTGTCCCTTAACCAATGCTCTCCTGACTTAAAGTTTAAATCTTTAGTATATATATTCTATATATTTGAATTTAAATTTTATTTCATTCTTTTGTCAGTATTTTCGAAATATATGTATTTGTACAATAGAATACATGGAAAAGTAGAATAAAGCATTTTCGTAATAAGTAAAACAAATATATCAAAAAACACCATACTGATTTCATAAATACTAAACTGTGAAAAAATACACTTTTCAATGTGGAGCAGATTTTAAATAGGATTATATTCTCAATTTCCATTCATTTGATGATGTGGTTCTAATTTTTTTTTAAATACCATAAAATATTTTCATCATATATTGTATTATATTCACATGATAATGGTATATACTGAAATAGTTCCCACTGGACCTTAAGCAACCTTCAATAATCAATTATTTTATTACGTTAATTTCTAATACAAATGAGATCAGCAACACATAGATTTGCCTTTATTTTGACTATTACAAGTAACAAAAAAAGTTTTGTGTACACTTAACGCCAATTTTAAACTGTTTGTAAATTGATTGGCCTCTAATTATTTTTTGTTTTTATAACACTTAATCTGTTATATTTTATTCAACCTATGCCAACATAATTTCATACAATTTTATACCTAAATTTCAAAATGTTGGCATAGGTTGAATGAACCGTTTAAGTGTCACATTAATATTATTACCAAAGAAATGGAAAACAATAATAATAAAAAAAAAACCATAAAAGTCATTGAATATTATCCCTCCAAAGAATATTTATTGCACTTGTAACATGTACAAAATTAAATGCAATATAAAAATGTACTAAGGCAGTATACACC
Source organism: Mytilus edulis (assembly GCA_019925275.1). Taxonomy (NCBI): domain Eukaryota; kingdom Metazoa; phylum Mollusca; class Bivalvia; order Mytilida; family Mytilidae; genus Mytilus; species Mytilus edulis. The sequence continues at coordinate 52,706,725 of CM034358.1, forward strand.
TAATAATATTCATTCAATAACCCTATATTACAGTACAAGTCAAGGTCAGTTTAAGTGTCAAAATATTAATATTATAAAGGAAATGGAAGACAAAAAATAAACAAATACATTAAAGTCATTGCTTTCTAAAGAACAATTAATCAACTGGCTGAGCTATACAACTTGTTTATGAATGCCATGACCTAAGCGTTATAACCACTGTTTAATATATTTTACTATCATTTATCACAAGTGTTAGTGGGAACCCCCGTCTGGTACCCCATTGTGTGACTGACCAGAAATGACCAGGTCAGACCACTCTGAATGTGACTTACAACAAAATTCCTTAGTTAAATAAACAGATGGCACTAACAATAGCTTGTGTGGCTGGGAAACACATTATATTTCTTTATGTTTTGTGATGTTATTGTGAAAGCCAATAACTAGAAAATAGCTTTTTGATGGCTTTGTTGTAATGGGTTGCACAGTATATAGCTATGATAGTGGAGTGAGGTTTTTTTTGTTCCTTCTTAAGAAAATGTGTTGCAAAATTAAATGCAGAATGCAGTTTATTATAAAAGTTTGCAATATATATAAGAATATATCAGAAGAACTGCATTTCTACATGTTTTTGGATTGCAATATAGAGGCTCCTCATGGGGATGTTCATGAGGAGACTCAATATAAAAAAAAAAACGCCTCACAAATAAGACCCTTGAAGCACTTAATTTTAATAAAAATTAGACTTAAGATTTTTTTTCAACTGCTTATAAGCTTATATTATAATACATGATAAATATACATATTATACATTTTTTTCATATGAATGAATTAAAGATAGAAATGTAGTAACACCTGTGGAGCCATTTTACTATTTGTTTATGAAAAAAATATATCATGTTTGTATGCAGTATAGATTAGTTTGCCCTTTAAGGTGGTACATTACACTATAGGGAGATAACTCTTTAAAAATCAGCTTGATGTGCAAATGTTTGCCTTTGTTGAAGATCTCATTAACTTTTAGATGAAGAACAGCAATAAAAGCACGGATCCTTCCAAAACGTTTTGTTAGTTGACAGATGTTTTTAGCAGTGTCAGATCCCGAAATTTCCATAAAGCCCACTGACTACCAAAGAGGGGCCCCTATTCAGTCAGGCTTCAGTAATTCCCTATAAAACCAACCAAATCTTCCCACTAAAGAGGACTCTGGGTTACACTTTTAGCCCTTCCCCTAAATCTGCCTCTGTTTAGGGAATAGTTCCATGAATTTATAAACCATATTTTTTTGTAATTCAACTTACAGTATTACAACTTGACCCTATTGTGCCCCTTAAATGATGAGGATATTTCTTCTCAATGAAAAAATATCTACCATGATTGAAGTAGATTGTTTTCGATTACAAGAAGAATTGTAATACTGACTCCAGGGAATCTAATTTAATCTGAGTGATGACCATCATGTTAAGATCAAAACAACATGGCATAAAACCTACTTGAATTCATCAGATGGCAAATCCATTAGTATAAGATAATTATGATGCTATATGTACTGTATATTTAATAATTATTGTATTCAATAAGTGCTGGCATAAATATGATAATGAGTTTGAAACCACCATTGTGTAAATTTATATTGAGTTTGAAATTACCATTATGTAAATTAAATTCAGTTTAAAATAATCAAATCCTGTTAATTTAAATTGAGTGTAAAATTAGCATAATTGTGTAAATTTAAATTGGAGTTTAAAATTACTATTGATCGAGTAAATTTAAATTTAGTTTGAAATAACCATAAATTATGTAAATTTACTTTGAGTTAAATTTACCTATTGAGTAAATGGACAATGAGTGAGAAATTACAATTGTGTACACAATACATTGAGTTAAAAGTTATCAATGTGCAAATTTACTTTGAGTTTGAATTTACCCTTATACTAAACTAATATTGAGTTAAAATAACATTGAGTTAGGCAAAAACTGCAGTCAAGCCTGCATAGAAAATGCATACTTTGCTATTTATATAAACATTTAAGAGGGTACGTGTCCATGGAAAAAGCAGGCAGTGGATGGCACATGACATACCTGTAAGATCGTTGTGGGGCTCATATGGAAGGATCCTATCCTTTTTAGCCCATACTTTGTTTTAAAAAAAATTTCATCTATTTCATATCACAAATTCATTCTTTCTCAAAGTTGATTTTTTTTTATTATTAACTGCAACAAAAAAAGAGAAAAAAAATACATAGAAAGCACTGAAAATCCATTGAAAAGGGGAGATAACTCTTCAAAATTTTGTTGCATTGTTAGTGAACTTTAAAATCATTTTCTGAGCCATCCACTGTTGATTCAAAAATATCTTTGACATATATATCCTTTGTATGATATAAACATTGCATTGGAATCAAAAATTCAGTGGGAAAAAATTTATGTTGTGCTACCCATATATGATTTGCCTGATATTTACTTGGACAACCTCTTGAATCCATGAAATCAATAAAAAATTGAATACCCCTCAAAGTATACTATTTCCCTGTTGTAAATTTGTAGGTGTTTTTGATGTCATTTATTGTTTATCAGAGGTTCTGTTGTGCTGGATTTCAGATGGAATAAAATTTTATATCTTTACAAAAACTTCTTGTTTTAAACTGTTCAGGTTAAATAAAGTCACTAGCCTTGAGACTGGAAGTAAAAAAAGTACAAAATATATTCATGACCTTTCCAATTATTATCGTAAATGTCTAAAAATAAAATGATCAACCGTAAAACACCACACAAACAACAATTTCCTGAATTCTGACACTCAGACCAGATGACATTTTCTGAGTCATTTATAAAGATTATCACAGTCTTAAACAGTGTTAAAGCGTGATAATAAATATGACATATTCATGGCCTTAAAGTACAAATGGTCAGTGAACTCTTTAACAAAGTATTTATAACAGTAGTATTATCAATAATTAGTGGTAGGTTCAATATCCTGGCTTATTAAGTAGACTCTCTTCCATTACATAAATCTATATTTTTACAGGTAGCATATATACTTATTTTCGAGACAACAGACCTGTTACATATAAGTAATATTATATATTATTCACTGTCGATAACAGATTATTATAAAAAAAGAAGATGTGGTATGATTGCCAATGATACAACTCTTCAAAAGAGACCAAAATGACTTACAGTGGATTCATTTATTTTTGTGGGTACCAATTTTCATGGTTTAAGGAAAACTTGCATGTTCATGGATATTCAATTTTGTGGTTTCACTGAAGCCTGCATAACAAGCATATAGAAAGTTTGTTATTCGTTTAACATTTAATTTCGTGGTTAATCTGTACCCACGAAATCCACGAAAATTGGTATCCATCGAATATTATTTAATCCACAGTAGATATTAACAACTATAGGTCACCATACTGCCTTCAACAATGAGCAAAGCCCATACGACGTGGTCAGCTATAAAAGGCCCCGAAATGACAATATAAAACAATTCAAAAGAGAAAACAAACAGCCTTATTTATGTATTAATGGTTCAAATGTCCTTGTTTTCAAAATTCCAATAGGGAACATACTTTTTATACGACCGCTAAAATTTTAATTTTTTGGTCGTATATTGCTATCACGTTGGCGTCGTCGTCGTCGTCGTCGTCCGAATACTTTTAGTTTTCGCACTCTAACTTTAGTAAAAGTGAATAGAAATCAATAAAATTTTAACACAAGGTTTATGACCACAAAAGGAAGGTTGGGATTGATTTTGGGAGTTTTGGTCCCAACATTTTAGGAATTAGGGGCCAAAAAGGGCCCAAATAAGCATTTTCTTGGTTTTCGCACTATAACTTTAGTTTAAGTGAATAGAAATCTATGAAATTTTGACACAAGGTTTATGACCACAAAAGGAAGGTTGGGATTGATTTTGGGAGTTTTGGTTCCAACAGTTTAGGAATTAAGGGCCAAAAAAGGGCACAAATAAGCATTATTCTTGGTTTTCGCACTATAACTTTAGTTTAAGTGAATAGAAATCTATGAAATTTTGACACAAGGTTTATGACCACAAAAGGAAGGTTGGGATTGATTTTGGGAGTTTTGGTTCCAACAGTTTAGGAATTAAGGGCCAAAAAAGGGCACAAATAAGCATTATTCTTGGTTTTTGCACCATAACTTTAGTAAAAGTAAATAGAAATCTATGAAATTTAAACACAAGGTTTATGACCATAAAAGGAAGGTTGGGTTTGATTTTGGGGGTTTTGGTCCTAACAGTTTAGGAATAAGGGGCCCAAAGGGTCCAAAATTGAACTTTGTGTGATTTCATCAAAAATTGAATAATTGGGGTTCTTTGATATGCCAAATCTAACTATGTATGTAGATTCTTAATTTTTGGTCCCGTTTTCAAATTGGTCTACATTAAGGTCCAAAGGGTCCAAAATTAAACTTAGTTTGATTTTAACAAAAATTGAATCCTTGGGGTTCTTTGATATGCTGAATTTAAAAATGTACTTAGATTTTTAATTATTGGCCTAGTTTTCAAGTTGGTCCAAATGGGGGTCCAAAATTAAACTTTGTTTGATTTCATCAAAAATTGAATAAATGGGTTCTTTGATATGCCAAATCTAACTGTGTATGTAGATTCTTAATTTTTGGTCCAGTTTTCAAATTGGTCTACATTAAGGTCTAAAGGGTCCAAAATTAAACTAAGTTTGATTTTAACAAAAATTAAATTCTTGGGCTTATTTGATATGCTTTATCTAAATATGTACTTTGATTTTTGATTATGGGCCCAGTTTTCAAGTTGGTCCAAATCAGGATTCCATATCAAGTATTGTGCAATAGCAAGAAATTTTCAATTGCACAGTATTGCACAATAGCAAGAAATATCTAATTGCACAATATTGTGCAATAGCAATTAATTTTCAATTGGAGTTATCTTTCTTTGTATAGAATAGTAGTTGATAATATATGTTGGAAATTTGCCAGACATGACTATGATGTCATTTTCTATTTTTATTTGCCAATAACTTTATGTAAATAACTTCATTGGAAATTTGCCAATATAAAATGTTGCTGATGAAGCTTTTTTTCCTTATCTTATCTAAAATGTTTTTAGATAATGTATGTTGGACATTTGCCAGACATGACTATGATGTCATTTTCTATTTTTATTTGCCAATAACTTTATGTAAATAACATCATTGGAAATTTGCCAATGTAAAATGTTGCTGATGAAGTTTTTTTTATTGTTTTATACAATAAACAATGTATATTCACTTTTACTACCAACCAATCTTTACCATTCAGTGATAACAAGCACTTTATTTTACATTTTAATATTTTATGATTTATTTAAAAGAGTAGTTATTGTTGCAAACTCCATTAGAAATTTGAATTGATATCAGTTTTGGAAAAAGGGAAACGGGGATGTGAAAAAAAAGGGGGGGGGGGTTTAATTTTTCTCATTTCAGATTTCATAAATAAAAAGAAAATTTCTTCAAACATTTTTTTGAGAGGATTAATATTCAACAGCATAGTGAATTGCTCAAAGGCAAAAAAAAACTTTTAAGTTCATTAGACCACATTCATTCTGTGTCAGAAACCTATGCTGTGTCAACTATTTAATTTTAGATTTAAAAAGTTTGAAGAAGAAATCTTTAATTGATTTGTAAAATCTTGACATTTGTTTTGTGTAAAAAAAAACCATGTAATGTCAAAAATTTGATCACAATCCAAATTCAGAGCTGTATCACGCTTGAATGTTTTGTCCATACTTGCCCCAACTGTTCAGGGTTCGACCTCTGCGGTCGTATAAAGCTGCGCCCTGCGGAGCACCTGGTTATAAGTGTATAAATAAACCTATTTTTCAAGACTCATGAAAATCATATATTTTTATCAACAGGTCATCAAAAGTATTGTGTTAAAAGTTTACAGAAATTAAACGAGTCAAATCTATTTTAGTCAAAGTGTTTGGTACCCCAATAAGTAGAGTCGGATCTGTTTTACCCTTCTGAAGCACCTAAGCTGGCCTATAGTTTTAGGAGTGTTGGTTTCCAATCTTTGGTGCCTGTGTAGTGTTTTATGGAATTTGAATTGACTATTCATCTTTTCTTAAGCCATGTAGTATAAAATGATTTGACTAATGCATTTTATTGCCGAAATTCTACATCTTTTAATGTTTTGTCAAATTGTGTTTTAGATATGCTGTATTATAAGGGGTTTGTCAAATTTACACAATTGAACATAACAATAAAATGTTCCAGGAAGCATATAAATACAGTTTATTATACTTATAAAAGCTAGTCTGCTTCAGTGCAGTATTTTCTTGATGTGTTGAAGACCCATTGGTGGCAGAGGTTGTGTTTTTTTCTGCTGTTTGGTTGGGTTGTTGTCTTTTTGGCACAAAAGTTCAAATATATATAAATAGCAAGAAAAAAGGACAAACAATTTAACAGACAGCACAGTTTGATCTTTCGCCGCAAGTATAATACAAGAATGAGTTGAACTTTGTAACAGCAAACTTAAGTAATGATTAATATTGATATCATATGTATAGTAATAAATGTCTGTCCATCAATTTGATCACCCATGTGATTATATACATTATAGGAAAAGTAGAATTAATAAAAGAATGTCACAAAGGACTATTTTTTTACTGGACATGTTAACTTTTTTCTTGAACTCTGACCAAACAGAAAAAAATCGATAAAAAGATGTCACGAAGACATTTTTTGCGCTTAAAAGACGATGGAAAAAATTTCATCAACTCACGTGAACACGTCCAATGACAATATTTTTGTTCTGGACACCTAAACTTTTTTTCTTGAACTCAGATCAAACAGAAAAAATACTACACTGATGTTACATTAAGGACATTATTTTCACTGGAAATGTTCATTTTTATTCATGAACTTGAATCAAACAGAAAAACATTTTGTAAAGATGTTACATTATTTTAAGGACATTTTTTTCCCTGACATTCTTATTTTTTTTTCTGAACTAGGATCAAACAGGAAAAAATCTGTGAGGATGTCGCATGAAGGCCATTATTTTTCTTGGACATTCTAATTTTTTTTCTTGACTGTTTAAAAAAATCAGTCAAACATCTGGCCAAGGGTATGTTAAGTTTATATGTACTTCGTTAAGGGTTCATCAAATATCATGTATTTATTGATTCACAGTGTCAAGGCACATTGTATAGAAAATTAAGCTAAGGACTATTTTTAGAGCTAGACATTTTGTAAACAGTAAGTTGTTTTCTTTTAAACCACATCAACTTTACCATGGTTTGGGTATTTGATAAAGATATTGAAATTATATAAAGTACACATTCTGGTGTGCTAAAATAGTCATTTATGAGATTTTTAGAGAGTTGTGTTCATGTTTTGTTCATGTTTTTTAAGGTGGTACATGACACTACAGAGAGATAACTCTGTAAACATGTTGAAATTTTAATCAAGTTCTTTTGTTAAGAAAATATCATTAGCTTTTTTTGGCTGAAGTAGACCTCATTTTTGCAATTCAAAGTACTGTTCTTTAAGTCACAAATGGCTTATAAAAGTTCCAGTTAAGAATTGAGTAATATAAATTAACATTTGTTGGATGGGGTTAATATTTTTAATTGTTTTTAAATTTTAAATTTATTTTAAAAGAGCTTTTTTATTATATAAGTGCGATAAAGAAACATTAAATTATATTCATTTAAAGCTCTTACGTATTAAGTATAACTATGGTTAGAAGTTGACACTGTTTTACTGTATGATGTCCACCGAATTGGAGAAGATCTAGTGGACCCAGAACATTAGAAAAAGTAAAATATTTAAACGGTTGATTTAATGACAAAAGTTCTGTTCAATTTCTCCCAACGACCAGAGTTGGGTCATGGCTGTTTGGACAATACCTCTATTAAATGTCTAACACAATTTTCACAACTTATTGAAATGCGAGTCATTTATATGAATGCTCTTTAATGAGATAAATTTTTAAAATTCTTCGCTATTTACAATAGCACATCAAACAGTTGACCTAACTATATTGAATTTCAGTTTAATTAGAGACTTGAAAATCAAGTCCATTTAATTGTGTTTTCGTTGCTAAGGTTACACACTAATTATGGTCACATCCTATTTTAAGCCAGTATGTCTCTATCAAGAATTGTGTTAAGATTAAATATAAGTAAATCAAACTATTTTTAATTTTAGTTTCTTGTGTACAATTTGGAGTTTAGTGTGGCGTTCATTATCACTGAACTAGTATATATTTGTTTAGGGGCCAGCTGAAGGACGCCTCCGGGTGCAGGACCTTCTGCTGTTGTCTTTTCCATGGTCGGGTTGTTGTCTCTTTGACACATTCCCCATTTCCATTCTCAATTTTAATAATGCAAATTAATTGACAATTCGATTAATATCCTGATCAGAAAGCTTAAAAATGTTCTTTTTACTGAGAAATGTATCAAATAGTGGAAATCCTGAAGGGAATTGACCTTAGTGTACTGGTAATCATGAAATTGATTTCAGAAATCAAAAAATATTCCATAGAAATTAAATTTTGCTTATAAAAACTACATTACTAATTGATGCACCTAAGCATGTGTGATTTTTTTTTTTTTAAGGATTATAGACTTATTAAGGTGGTACCCAACACCTTACCTAAAATTAATTTGGCTCGTTTAATTTTCTTAAAAATTGGACAAAGTATTTACTTTTACCCTTTGACAAAAATATAATTTTTTTTTTAAAATTTGAACCAATCGTTTAATCAGAAAAATTACACTGGTTATATAGCAGTTTGACAAACACTTATTTTGATCGTTGAAAAGCTTAATATTCCCTTAACAACACAACGTAATTAAAACGCTTTGCTGATTTTACAGAGTTATCTCCCTGTATTGTTAGGTACCACCTTAAAGCTGAATTTTTAGTTAACCTCACATCTGTGATTTAATGATCTGAAGTCAATTATTGGGAAAAAAAGATAGAAATAAATGAAATTTAAAATCAAGTGATTTTGTGAGAATTTGAATACATTCAGAGAAAAAACATTTTTTGGGGAGGAATTTTTTAAGCCGTAACACATTGGTTAACACACATCTGATTACTTGCACAAGAAAAGGCCTCCCTACCCTTATGATTTGTTTAACTCTGATATAATCAATCAGTTTGCTAATCATAGTAAAATCTGATTGATTGGTTATTGGTTGTTTAACATCCAGTGACAAATATTTCATGCATGTTCTGGACGAAGAACAGGATTGTATGAACTATCAGAGTTGATAATTTCACCCAAATAATAAAGTATGACGAGCATTATTAGGTCATGTTAATTATGTGGTATAGTTAGTTATCAAAGGTACCAGGATTATAATTTGATACGTCAGACACGCGTTTCGTCTACATAAGACTCATCAGTGACGCTCAGATGAAAATAGTGGTAAATCCAAACAAGTACAAAGTTGAAGAGCATTGAGGACCATTAATTCCTATAGGTTGTGCCAAATACGGCTAAGGTAATCTATTCCTGGGATAAGAAAATCCTTAGTTTTTCAAAATAATATAAATGGAATTTTTAGTGCAAACAATAATAAAAAATATCCAAATCTTGTATCAAAGTGGCTGTGAGTGATTTTTTGGCATGACCACAGAGTATAAACTATCACACTTTTAAGAGTCATGAAAGTATCAGACCACAGACCTTTAAAAGTCATAAAAAAAACCTCTCGGTTTGGCGTTTTTTTTTAATTTGAAGCTCACACTTTTAAAAGTCATGAAAGTATGAATGCTGACCTAGAAAAGTCATGAAGTGTCAGACCACAGACCTTTAAAAGTCATAAAAGATATTGGTGAACCTAAAATTAATTAGGCATTAACAAACTTACAGCAATACTTTCTTTGTTTATATATATGCCATCTTAAGATATTTTCAATACATTAAGCTTCCTTTATAGCTCTTTATAAAATAAAAATAGAATAGATCAATTGAGTAATACATTTTGCTTGGATTATTTTTTTGTAAAAAAAATTGAAAAATAGCCTGTCTAACTGATAATTAAGTACAAAAATCACAGCCTATTTATGTTAGATTCATAGATTCAATGTTATTTGAGGGATACTGACTTTTATGGATTTTGTAAGTTTACATGAAACAGGAATTTCAATGTTCAAAGTAGTAAAAGTAATTGTTTTCTGTCATCTTGTATGCAAATTAGGGTAAAACCAAAAATTAGAAATACATGAATTAAAGTAAAACTTTACCTCAATCCATAAAGATTGGCACCTAAATTTCCCAGTATGTAAAAAAAGAAAAACAGTATCATTATTATTTGTTAGGATAAAGAAGCATTTTTTTCTAAAAAGCTGAAAGAAAAAAAACCCAACTTAATGGTCACTCATAGAAATTATAAACATTCCTGCTTGCTTTGACTGAAGGTCTTAAATGTTGTAAAAATTGAATTAAAGGGGAGGGGCTAGTAGAGAAAAAGAATAAAATTCTTTTAAGTAAATAGTTTATTTCAATGACTAAATAACTATCTCAGAAAAAAAAGTGACCTTCAGCCTTGAGGCAATGACACATTATATACAAACATTATAAAACAAATTTTTCTTAAAGTTTTTAACAGGTTTTAATGAAACTTGATAGGTGGTCCCTTCTTTTTGTGGTGTTTCTTTTCAATTTTTTTTCGATGGTCACGTAGGTATACCTTTTTTTTACCTAAAAATTAAAATGAAATTGGAAAATCGAGAATTTCGATTGCAAAATTATTCGGTAAAATTGAATCTTAAGTCCAGCTGTCAGATAAAGGGTCAAAAACCTGTCGGCTATGTAGTGTTATAATTAAATTATTTGGTTCAATTCTATTGATTTGTTCTTCTTCCTTTCTCTATATGAGCTTCCTCAATAATGAACACCAATGAAAAATCTAATTAGAATGTTCAATGAAATTTAATTTATGCATGAACAAATAAGGAATTAGCAAAATTGTCAGTTTTAAAATTCAGGTGATATTATAATCCATTCCAACAGCTTATATATAATGATGTAAATAATGTCACATGCTAATTGTTTAAGCCAATAATGGGAAGAAAATAAGTCCAAATAACTTATACAGTTAGAGGCTACCATTTGTAAGTAAAATCAATATTTAATTGGATTAATTATCAACATTTAGTTTAAGATTGCCATTTGTTATTCTGTCCTCAAGATTATGGTTGTGTTTCAATGTTTTTGTGTATGTGTATAACTTTTTGTACAAATTAGTAAAGTTTTAAAAAACATAATAGCATACATTCTGATAGCTAGGGGTGTTTGGGGGTTTAAAAAAGCCTGCACCTGCCTTGAAAACAAATAATGCTTTGAAAGAGTGACGTCACTATTGACTGTTGATTCAGATTCAAGTTTTATGATAAATATTTGAGCGTCATACAGTCACCCCAAAAAAACACCTCTGTTGGAGGCATCTTGGATTTTAGCTTGGTATATATATGTACTAATGAATTGTATGGTGTGTATAAATTTGTGGAACTAAATCTCCATAAAATCCATGACTTGCATATAAGTTGGTTTTAAGAGAGCCACATATAAAAAGTCAATGGTAAATGTATTTGGTATGCAGTTTTGTAAGACGATTAGCAATTTTCATTTCAATGACCCAAGCTGAGCCCTGCACCTTCAGACACATTAGTCAGTCATTGTTTATTGACTTTGAATGTCTGTACTTTGCTCACATGTTTAAATATTGCCATATTAATTTAAACATTTGTATAATTCTTTGTACTACTATAATTACCAAAAAAAATCAACACATATCTGTGTGACAACAGTTTATTTTGACTTTAGTGAGTCTGTGTAACTAAGATACTAAATGCTAGTCCAAATAAGTAAAAAAAAAACTGAACTATGGTTGAAGATGCATGAGTTGTAGTATTTCACTGCTAAACAAGTAAATTTGATTTCAAATGAGGGGAAATAACTCCAAAAAAAAGCCACAGAATATGTATACCCTGATGAGCTAGTCAATCAGGTATAGCCCTTTATAGCTTGTTGTTCGGTGTGAGCCAAGGCTACGTGTTGAAGGCTGTACATTGACCTATAATGGTTTAATTTTTTTTAATTGTTATTTGGATGGAGAGTTGTCTCATTGGCACTCACGCCACATCTTCCTATATCTATAAGATACAGACTTATTTTATACAACATGCAAAATGATAGCTTTCAATGATTTCATAGCTGGTCACTTCGTTATTTCAGGAAATTATCCTTATTTTATAATTAAAAATTATAAATAATGGACATCCATTACAATAGTGACATCATGGGGTTTATATTATATATGTCTAAATATGTGACATAATTTTTTAAACCATACAACAGACTTTTCGTTCCATGAGGAACATCTGCCATAAAGTAGTTGCATATTTAGATGTATATTATAAAATTAGAACTTAATGTGACAAAAGGTATTAGTGATTTGGATGGAGAGTTGTCTCACTGGGACTCATATACCCCATCTTCTTATATCTATTTAGTCAAATTTTCATTCTTTACCATAGACAAAAAACAGCTGATCTGCATGGTATACCATCTACTTGCCATTATACATCATGTACTTTGGGTTTTTTTCTTTGATAAAGCTGACAAGGATAGGTATTTCTCAACTAACGAAAAGTATATTTTATATAGCCATTTAGTTGATATTCGAATTAGCTCTCGCCGCGATATAGCCTTTTTGTGCTAATGCGGCGTAAAGCAACCAACAATCAATCAATCAATCAAAGTTGATGGGTCACAATAGGGGGCTGGAAAGAGTGCAGGCTATAATGCTGCCACCAGCTGAGGGAAAAACAAATATTGGCAGATCTAACTCAAACCTTTCAACAAAAAGGCAATAATTATGAATTCACAAAAAAAAGTACAAGTACCGTAATAATTATTGTACATGTACTGATGTTGCAAATAATTTGGTCTCGATTGGAAATAAGATTCTTTATATGATATATGAAAATAACAAAATATAATGCCTCGTTCACACGTACATTTAATTCGAATTGAATGCAAATCGAATTCACAAATCGCGTTCACACACTCTTCTTTTTTAATTCGAATTGATTAATTCGAATTATCCAATTCGCATTAAAAATACGTTTTTTTTTTTAATATGAACTAAAAGGTAACGTCGTTAGGACAGTAACGTGAATTTGACGCGCATTGTAATTCGAATTAGAATGACGTTAGGAAGAAAAACGTTTTGAATGCGAATTAAACTAATTTGAATTAGTTAATACGTGTGAACTCAGCATAAGTTTTGTGCGTCCAAATACAACACTTTTAGGAATAACATTTATCAGAAATGCATTAACCTTAACATTTGACAGCCAGTGATATAAGTGAGCTTAAGGGACATGTAAATAGCCAATTCATTTAAGGAGGCTCGCGGGTCTAAATGATTTTTTTTAATTTAATATAGGATTTCTCTATATTTTTCTATAAATGAACTATATCTTATACTTAATAGAAAAATGAAATAAAAAAATGGGGTCACCGTTCATTTACGCTCACAATCTGCTTTCGAAAGAAGCATACATTTTTGTTAATGTCCTTTTTTTCTGTTGAACTAATAGGAGAAATAGCGGTAATATCGAAATAAAAAACGAACTAAATTACAGAAATCGCTTAAATTTTACAATTATTTAGTTTATGTATAGCTTATTCGAAAACAACAATAAAAAATATAGGTCAGCGATGAGTTAAAAAAGATATTTTAATTGTATTGCCAAAAAAATGTCATTTTTGCACCAAAGGGAGATAATTTGGAGCTTTTTTAAGTGATATCTACATTTTAAAAGTCCGCTGGGGACAACACGAATTGATGTTTGTACCACATGATAAAGTAACAACTACTTAAGATAATAAATAAAATCTGTATTGAAAAATTAATGTTTAATTTTTTTCTAAAAATCTTATACCCGCGAACCTCCTTAAGGTCAACTTTGCCTGATATATAATATTAAATACTGTTATATTGTTATCAGATTCCTTGAACTTTGACTTTCCAACCAGGAAGTTGAGTGGACACTCATGATTGTCATTGAAACTTACCTAGTTTCATGATGGGGTCAATTGATATAGGTGTTTAAACTCAGTGGTCATTCCACTTCAGATAAAGGGGGGTTAACTCAGTTGGAAATTTGACAAACATGTCAATCAACTTATTGATAGAGTTAGTAATCTATTAAAATATTTATACCATCTGCCAAAACTGTTATTATCTAAAACAACATTGCCAAATAACAAACATTCTTGATAAATGGAGCCTGTTACTCAGGAATTTAAATTGAATTTTAAGTATAGTGCCTGGTTAAAAAAAATCATGATGGAATACTATCTTAATTAAGGACCTAAATGCAGACAATGTATGTTTGCAGATACATGGATAATTGTATATTTCAGTGGCGGATCCAGCCATTTTAAAAAGGGGGGGGGGGGGGGGGGTGGTCCAACTATATGCTTCCATTCAAATGCATTGATCATCCAAAAAAAGGGGGGGGTTTCAACACCCGGAACCCCCCCACCTGGATCTGCCAATGTATTTATTAGTTTTTGGTGGATTATACCACTTTTTATGTGATGACGAAAAGTTATTTTTGTGGGGTGCATGTAAAAAATAAAAAAAAATGTATAACTCATGTCTAGTGCATGAATTCAGAAGATGATGGATAACACATAATAGCCATTTATGAAATTCATATTCCGTGTTTATATATCTCAATCTATAGATTCCAAGATGTCCCTAAAGCTTAAATAATGTGCTACAAAATCCATTTGAAACTTTTCCAAGATCAATTAAGCGATCACTTAAATGTGTTTTAGGCTATTTTAAAATATAGCCATAATGAAATTTGTAGCTTCTTTTTAGAACCTGATTTGTAGCCTATAAATTTTTTTTTTATTTAAAGTCATTTAATGCCTCTTTATAGAAGTAACATATGGTAGTAGTTTATGAGGCATCAAAATGGTTTTGTTCTGTGACTAATACAATCACAGAACTGATGCTTGGTCCGTTTCTGTGTGTGTTACATTTTAGTGTTGTGTCGTTGTTCTCCTCTTATATTTAATGCGTTTCCCTCGGTTTTAGTTTGTTACCCAGATTTTGTTTTTTTACATGGATTTATGAGTTTTGAACAGCGGTATACTACTGTTGCCTTTATTTACAAGGACAGCAAAATGAGTACAAAAAACTAGTTTAACTAGATAACATTAAATAAATAAAAATGAAGAGATGTAAGATTGCTCATTAAGACAACTATCCACCAAAGCAATTTTAGGCAACCTAAAGGCCTTTAACAATAAGAAAAACCCATTCCATATGGTCATTGGCTGGTCTAAGCTAGAGAACTCATTGATCATCCAGTGCTTACCAGGCTTAAGATTTTGGTTAAAGTAGTTTACCAAGACTTTGTGGTCAGATTGACTTGCAATAAAGTACATAGAAAAAGAAAATGTGGTATGAGTGCCAATTGAGACAAATCTCCATCTAAGTAACAATGTTTAAAAAGTAACAATTACGGTAATGATAGGTCAAAGTACAGCCTTCAGTATGGCGCCTTGACTCACATCAAACAGCAAGCTATAAAGGACCCCAAAATGACTTACTTTAAATAAGTGGAAAGCAAATTCAAACATGAAAACCAACTTTCTAATGAGTAAATTATATAAAAAAGGCAAAATAAGGCTTAGAGTTACTAAGACATTTTATCCCATCAACTTTTTTCTGACATATAAATTTGACTTTCTCTAATGCTGAATATTCTTTTATTTTTGCAGTAATATGGTGACAGCCCACTCATCTAGTTGAATGTTAGTGTTAAACATGAATCACAGTATGGGTCAGGATCAAAATATGACCCATGAGCAGACCCTGCTTCAGACCCTCAGCTTAGGTCATGGTAAGTTTGGGCAAGAATCAAAATATGACCCATGAGTAGACCCTGAGCTTAAGTCATTGATATTATGGTTCAAGATCAAGACAGGCCCATGAACAGACCCTGCTTCAGACCTTGAGCTTAAGTCATTGTAAGTATGGGGTAGGATAAATATACGACCCATGAGCAGATCCTGCTTCATACCCTGAGCTTCGCAGTAATGGTAAGTATGGGCCTGGATCAAAATATGACCAATGAACAGACCCTGCTTCAGACCCAAGGCTTAAGTCTTTGGAAGTATGGGTCAGGATCAAAGTATGACCCATGAGCAGATCCAGACAGTGCTTCAGACCGCCAGGATCAAAATATGACTTCAGCTTAAGTCATGGTAAGTATGGGCCTGGATATAATCAAAATATGACACATGAGCAGATCATACATCAGACCTTGAGCTTAAGCCATGGTAAATATGTGCCAGGGTTAAAATATGACCCTTGAGCAGACCCCATGCTTCAGACCCTGAGTTTAGGTCATGGTAAGAAGAAGCTAAGATCAAAATTGATTCACAAGCAGGCCAATGCTACAGGTCTTCAGCTTAAGTCATGGTAGTTAGAGGCGATAATCAAAATATGACCCATGAGCAGACTTGAGCTTAAGTCATTGTAAGTTTATTCCAATATCAAAATATGACCCATGAGCAGACTTGAGCTTAAGTCATTGTAAGTTTATTCCAATATCAAAATATGACCCATGAGCAGACTCATGAGCTTAAGTCATTGTAAGTTTATTCCAATATCAAAATATGACCCATGAGATGATCCTGCTTTAGATCCTGAAACATGCAATGAAAATCCTGCACAGGGTTGCTACAAATATAATGACTATACTAATGGTAAAATTAACATAAAGCATTTACATAAAAGAATTATTTCTTAAATCTATAATGCTTCCATCCTTTTCAAAAACAATTATTTATTTTGTATGAATTTATTTCAATGTCATATGTAAGTCAAATTAATCTTCATATTAAATATGAATATTTGATGACTTATTGCTTGTTTTTTTCTTCTATTATTGTGTAAGTCTTAATAATCCATTTCAAAATTAACAAACAGAAATATATCATCTCTAGTAATGTCTGCACCTAGATAATGGACTTGTGAATTAAAAACAGCTTTATGAGGATGGGTAGGGGGTTAACAGGTTAGTGAAAAGGGGCAAAATATTGAAGGCTATAGAAAAGTGGCCATAAAAATATAGATCAGAGAATGCTTCAGAGAATGATGGACTAAACAATCTGGAAAAGAGAATTGTGGGGTGCTAAAATAATATAAAATAGAGAATAATAAGGAAAAAGAAAAGAACAAAAAATAGAATGAGCTAAACTAAAAAGATAGAAAAAATAAAACTCCTTAAATTAAAGTCAACATGAAAATCAACATGATCAACTATGGCCACACTTAAAAATATTTTGGTTTGCCCAAACCCTACCCAAAGGTTGAGACAGTGGGTAGGTAGGTAGGCATTTTTTAAATATTTTTTTTTAAAGAAATTGAAGTATCAGATGTTTATTAGTCTACCATTGCCTATTTGATTAAAAAAAAAAACTTCTTCAAATCAGGACAATAAAAGAATTTGAGTAGGCAGCTTTTTCTGGGTAGGTAGCGTTTGGGCAAACAAACTTATTATTTATTATGGCCTAAAAGAATAATAATTTTTTAAAAATGGATCTGGAGTGCTAAAATAAAAAGAAAAGGGAATAATGGACAACATATATAACAATGGTGGAAAATGGTTGATAGAGAAATTTACCAAAGAAATACAGTAAACAAAGTAGAACTCCTCCATTGAGACCCTCCTTTATGCAATGGTGATATGTAGAATTGAAGAAAACAATTGTCCTTGAGCAGAGTTATATAAAATAAAATCCTTATTGATTTATAGCCATCAAAAGAATTGAATTTGTTAGTGTAAAATTTTATACTTTACCATTCTGTTGCATGTAATAGTTTAAAACCAATAGAATGAACAATTTCACAAGAAAATCAAATTATTGTGTAAAAGAAATGATGTTTCATTGGAAATTGATGTCAATATCCTTAGAATTTGATGTTTTTAATGAAATCTTTCACTTCTACATTTGATTGATGTAAAAGTATTTCCTTGAAAATTATTTAGTAGGATTGAAGTCAGAACTGAATGGCACAATTTAGGATGATCTGAAAACAAATGTTTAATAATTTTAAGGTTTGCCTTCATATTGATGGATTGTCAGCTTGAACTAGAGTGGGAAGAAAGATGTATCCATGATATTTGTGTCAATTTGTTTGACACAAATGAGAAAAAATTGTGTCATGTTTGACAACAAATGAGAGAATTGTTTTTTCATATTTTGATAGTTAAGGTGGTACCCAACACTTTCACTAAAATTAATTTGGCTCGTTTAATTTTCATAAAATTTTGACAAAGTATTTACTTTGAACCTTTAATAAAAATTCAAAAATTTCAAAAATTTTGAACCAACCGTTTTGTCAGAAAAATTACACTGGTTATATAGCAGTTTGGCAAACACCAATTTTGGTCATTGGGAATCTTAATATCCCCCTTACAACCCAACGTAATTAAAACGTTTAGCTGACTTTACAGAGTTATCTTTACTATGTTCATATGTTGGCATTTTAGAATTTGAAATAGTATGTGTTGGTGACTTTCTGCATGCTTTTAGATATAATCTGAAAATGGGATCAATTATTTTGGAGTTTAGATTTAAGGATTTCAGAATAGAACCTATAAGGCAGCAACCATTTGATTTTCTAGAGGGGGGCCAGGCTATGGATTTTTTTGGAAAAAAGGGGTTTGTTTCCAGTTTTTGGAGAAAAAAATAATTTGTTAATGAAGCTGCCACTGTATTTAATGCTAAAATTAAAAAAAATTGTTTCAATTTGACTTGACGCCAAAAAAAAAGTTTGTCTGGAACAAAAATCCATAGCCCCCTAGAAAGTCAAATGGTTGCTGCCTTGGCGAGTTCTATTTTGAAACAAGATTTTATTCTTCCTCATACAGGATATTTTTTTATTATATCTTATATACAAAAACAATGTAAAATTTTCATACTTAGATTTATATTTGGTTTGAGTTAGGGATAAATGGGGGATATTTTTTTTGGCAATTATGGTATTGATTAATGATACATTATAAGTAAAAAAAGGTCTAATTATATAATTATTTTTCAACCCAGACTGGATGTCCAGAAATATATCATGTTTTAGGACCCAGACATAGACAAATTTTAAATCATGTACATAATTTACTATATATAGAATTGTGTATTGACTTTGGCTTAAGTATTGTATAAAAACATGTAATATTATTTGTCATATTTACATGTATTTTCACACAGCAATAAAGGGAAACAACTTATAATATTAGTCAAGCGTGACCACTCAATTCCTGCCAATTACTTTGATTTGTGTAATAATTCTAAATGTTACATTATACCTAAAGGGCATAAATTACTTTTGGTCATTTTTGTATGGGGACAGAGTAAGGGGTATTTATAAAAATAAAATATTCATTGTATTATTTGGTTATCTAAATGATATTGAAATATTTTAATTAAATTTCGAGAATGCAGTTATTGAATTTAGTATACTAATTTAATTTAATTGTGTGAATAAGTCACAATATTCTATTTGAAATTAGAAAATTGTCTCCCTCCCCCACTATAAACTCAGTGCATAACAGTCATAAATATATATATTTATTTATGTATACTAGTATAGGTCACTTTGACTTTTACCTAGTAGCTGACCAGTATGAGATTACAAAAAATAAAAGTGTTCCTCTACTGTTGTTTTTCATAAATGTAAATTTTTTGGGACTTTTAATATTGCAGTGCAGTTTTTCAATATATTCAATATTATTTGGATTAAAATTAGAATACAGGAAGAAATTAGATGCCAGAATTCTATGTTAATTTTTTGTGAAGATATTTGTGAAAAAAACCCACCTATATTCATCATTTTAAAAATTCGGATTTGTTTTTACGTTATGTGTAAAATATAACATATGTTTCTATGACAGCTGATATCCAAGGAAAGTGATGAGTGTTGCCTATGAAAAAATAATTGTTTAAAAAAAATTTTGAAATATAGTTGAAAAAATAGTGATCTGGAATTTTAATATCTTGATTAATGAGTTTGAAGGAAATGCCATGAAACTTTGGAAAATAATAAATGTCAAATTTTTCTTCCGTTGTCGGATTACAAATATTCTTATGTAATTATTCAAAGTGCTTGGATTTTATTGTGGATATTGCACAATATGATTCAAATGTGAAGGCAATCTGAATGTCAGTTGCACAAAAAATATAGCAAAGACAGTTTTAAAAAAGTTTCAATAAATTAGTCCTGCATCATTATGGAGTTTGACGATTTGTTTTTGACAGCTGAACATTCCCAATGTTCCCAGCAGACATTAGAATCATGTATCAGCAGTTTCCCATTTGAGGATTATACAAGTAAGAAATCAGATTTTAGTTCCAAGTTAACTGCAGGAACTGTTGGCATTTTAAGAGTGAGGTTTAGGGAGGGCTTTAAGGTGCATGAACAAAATTGAAATAAAAGGCAAAGTTATGTTGAATGAAAAAATTTGAAATGCAAGCAGACTGGGTGGAATACATGTACAACATTTCGTCCATTTGAACAAAACCAGGTGAATAATGAGCTTCAAGCAAGAAAACATGTGAAATAAAAATTGCAAAATAACCTTAGCACTAAAATTATACTTAAGCAACCATATTTAACATGTTTAAAGTACAAATTTAATTTGAAAGGTTGATGAAATAAGCCACACATGAATCCTTAGTGATCTGTACAGTGTACTTGCATGTGATCTATTCATTTTAATATTGCAAAACTTCACATTTTTAAAGAATTCAAACATAATTTTCTAGTTAGGGAGCTACCATTTGATTTTTATGGGGGAGCTAGGATGAAATTTGAAAAAAATAGGCAGGACAGGAGTTTTGAGTAAAAAAAAAGGCAGGATGAGACACTTGCAAAAAAAAAAAAGTCAGGATAAACTAAAAAAAAAAAGGCAGGACCGAACAGAGTGAAAAATAAAAAGGCAGGACAGAGATTACAGCTAAAAAAAAAATGCAGGACAAAATTTTTCATCCTAGCCCCCCCCCCCCCCCCCCCATAAAAATCAAATTGTAGCTCCCTTAGATGCAACAAGAATGATATTTTTTGGTATTAAACCAATGTTTAAAACCTACAATAGTAACAGTCACCAACAAAGGTGATTGTATTAAAAATATCTTTTGAAGATAATATTACAATAATTCTGATATGATTGGCATATCTGCAAATGCTTGAATGTGATTGGTTACATTGTTCTAATTTTTTTCTTTGGTTTACTCTTCCGTGAATCATGTTATTGAATTATTATCCTAACCTTTATAAATTCTATATCAATTTGATTGGTACATAATCATGCCTAGTGATAGACATAAATGGAATACTGGGGATAGTAGAAAGTTGTTACGTGTTTATTATAAGAATTAAAGACACTTTTTTCGTTGGTTTATCGTTGTACAAACTGTGAGTCAGAGAGCCACTCACTTTTCACACATCAATGAACTCTAGAAAAAAAGAGTTTATTGAATGATGATGGTTATGGGCAATTCACTATGTAATATCTCTCTTTAGTCTGTAAATGTACATGTATATTATTCTATAATATATTATATGACTGGGTCACAACTCTTAAAGACTTGAGATGACTTGGGCAGATATAAATACAAAATGTTGTAACTTTTCTTTACTAAATACCCGTTATACAGATTATCTTATACTACATGTAGTGTTTTGCTATTAGCATAGCCAGTTTTTAAGAAGAATCTATAGGAATTGCAACTTTTTTTTTTAAACCTGATCCATTTCTAGCAAGGATAACGAAAAGGAAACATATAAAAACATCTACAAAAACATATTTTCAGTGATTAATTTTGTCTCTATATATTTTATTAATTTCCCCTTCTACCTTCTTTTTTTTTGGAGCTTTCAGTGTTTTATAAGGCACCTTTTATAAATAAAGTGGAAAATCATGGAAATTTTTGTAAATATTTTAATGAGAAATCATCAAAATAATTAACTAGCAAAGAAAAGTGTTGAAATGTTGTCATCAGCATTTTCTAAATCAATGAGATGATGAGGTTGTGCAATATAAAGTGCTAAACATAATTATTTTGACAGGAAAATAAACATTAGAATTGTTCTTGATAGATAGATAGATAGATATAAAAAAAAGTTGGTTCCTTGTTGCTTTTACTTTAATTTTTTTTTCTACCATTACCATAATTACTGTAAACTGTATATGTTCCTGCTGTAAAAACATATCTGTTTATACTGTACTGATAGTATATAGTATTTTAAAGAATCAAAATTTTTTATGTTATTTGTTGAAAACTTTTAGTATACAATATAAGTTTTAATTAACTCCCGTCTGGATAATATCCGTTGCAGAGGTGTTCCATAATTGGAAGTATATACATATAGAAGAAGAAGAATGATTACAGAAATTGATAAATTATCCAAAATTAAAATAAGTTTAAAATTATAACATATATAGTTTCATATTGAATATATGGTCAACTTAAGAGTATTTGTATGGCCTCAACGGAATAGTGTGTCTATTTATATATGTAGATAGTTTGGTAATCAAACATTACTTTCAGCGCTTTGATTTCCATAGATTTATTAAATTACCTCCCCTGTTACTGTTCCGAGATAAACAATGGCCGACACGAAGTGATGGTTGTGATACTTTCTGGACGCAAAAAAACATGGAAAAGCATGAAGAGAAGTCGAAAGAAAACTGTAAGAATCCACGGAGGCTGTGAAGGATTGTTATCAAATTATTTAATCCCAGTTTCTGTTGAAATAATCTTCATTTTCATGTATAGATGATGTCGATAAATGACATTTTGGAAAATCTTTTCTTATGTTTACAATTTTCGCGAATTTTATTTTGATATTGAAAAGAATATCCAAAGATCCTTTAACTGTGTATCGGTTTTTTTTCAGTTGTTTTTACTGTTACTGTTATTTAAATTATGAAATATAATCGTAAAATTGATAGAAAGTACCAATTTCAGAAAAAAAACAATCAAATATATCCGATACTCGCAGGCAGAGTTAGGCCAAATAATTATGACTGCTTGAAAGGTTATTATACATTTCAGTTGATGTAAGGCATCAAAGAAAAAAAAGTAAAATAGTCTTTCAAGACGTCATAATTATTTGGACTAAGGCAGAGGATGATTCCTGCTCATTAACAGGTCTGGAATAACCATTAATTAGTGGATTATACTTTAAAAAAATTCAAGTATTATCCACCATTTCAGATAAAATGAAACACACAAATTGAGGTATAAGCCGTTTTTATCTCAAAATTGTAAGAAATATTGGAGCATTTTTAGCATTTACCCTAATATTAAGCTTTGATGACAAAGTGTGGGTTCTTGGTCTAGTGATGAAGAACAATGGCTACAGTGCTGAGGTCCATGGTTGCATGTGCTTTGACCTGAAGATACTGTTGAGTGTCACAGTTGTTCTCTCTGAGTACTTCAACCTTAGCAACATATCTACATTAATCTCAATGGTGATTGCACATGGATTCCGCTGTATTCTCGCAGCTCTTGTGGGGTCCTTTATTTGGACCAGTTCAAACATACTGAGTGGTGACATGTTTATATTGATTCTAACACTTCATGCTGCAACTTGTTAGAGAAACCTGAAAATTAAAATGACCCTCCTTTTCCGTCTTTTAAATTTTGAGTTTTCAATGAATAAATCTCTTTTTTGTTCTGTAGTCTCTTCTTGTCCATTTTGACTAACAACTCATATAGTTGGAACTGATGCAGACTTTAGGAAACCAGTCATTAATATCCGTCAATCAGTTGAGGTATTATCCACATTTTCTCAAAAGGCAGGGCAGGAAATTCTAAGCAATATCTGGTATTAAAAACAGGAGTTTTGATTTAACTAGAAAGGCCACTTTGGAGGACTTGTAAGGACAAAGTAAACTCCAACTTTGATCATGAGATCAAGCTGCAGATATATCTCTTTGGTTTGTCTATTTTACCAAGAAGATTGGTGGCTCTCTCGAAAGACTTGGACTTGTCATTAGTATACTCCCAAAACTATGTTTAAGGTTGTTAAGTTCATGTAGGGACACATCTCAATTAATCCTGATCTATAGGAAGTGTTCACCTTCATGTACATGTATTCCAAGAGCTCTCCTGAGGGAAGCTATGAATAATCAGGGCTCACACTACTTAAGAATTATAGGGAGAAGTGACTTCTCTTTTTGAAACTGATAGGGAAAAGTGCTCATTCGCGCGGTGCGCTACAATGTTTGGATTTTACAATAGTATAAAGGGCCATATGTAAATAATGTTCTTTTTATGTTGTTCAATTCATATATGAGTAAAAAATTACAATTAAAGTAACATTTGAAATTAAAAGTTGTTTAAGTTTTACTAAGGTTCTTGTGAGAACCTACCAACTAAATATCTAGCACTAAAAAAAATAATATTATTTTAAAAATTGTAAAGAAATTACAATATATCAATTACAATTTAATTAAAAATTATCTTTGTATGAAATTCAGTGTTTCTCATAAAAAAAATATAAAAGTTATTACTGGGCCATAATATATAGATATTAGTATAATAGTCTCAGAGTTAAGCAACTTTAATCAATAGTTTGAAACAATCCATAAAAAATATAGGGAATTATATACACCAATGAATTAGATGTAACCAATAAAGGCAACAGTAGTATACCGCTGTTCAAAACTCATAAATCCATGGACAAAAAAAGTCTCTTAATGCGTGTGGAATGCGTAATTTTTCCCTTTGGGATTAATATTCTTCTGTCAGCTGTTCCATCCGTGTGTCCGTAGTAATTATTGTAAAAGTACGGATTTCGGTCATAGCTGGTCCGGTTCAGATCCGTAGTTTAGAAATCGGTCAATGGCGGACGAATGCAAGAAAATTTACAAAAATAAACGATGTTTGACAAGTTATTTTGAAAGGAACATGACGGTTTTAATGCAATAAATGGATTTAACATTTACTGGAGGCAACTTTTATCACGTTTAAATGAAGTAACAAACTTATTTTGCCGCCGAAATTTAGGTTGATGTACGTTTTCGAGTAACAAGCACCGGAACTTGCGCAAGTTGCGGAAATGCACGAAGTGATAAAAAGTTGGATTTTTATCAAATAACCTGCTACACACTGCGAAGACAATGCTTCAACCTCTTTTCTAAAGAGAATGAATCGTTTATGTCTGAATTTCTTTAATTATCAGTAAAAAATTGATGTTTCATCAACTTGGTAAAAATTGAAAATGTCCGATGACGGAAGCGACTGAAAGCGACTATCGTCAAGAACAGGGCGACTTGTTTTCGCTTTTGGGGGTCGGGGAAAGCGAAGTGACGGTCGGGAAGGCGACTTCTTCGCCCAAGTCGCCTGGTAGCGTGAGCCCTGAATAATGAATAAATATATATATATAGACTACATGTATGATGGAACAAATTTTAAAAATATTTTCAAAAGATGCTATAACCATATTAATAGTTAAAAATTTTAAGATATTTTTATTGAAATGATATGATTTTGTGAAATTTTGCATAAAATACTGCTGAAAAATCTACTTTGAACATTTTTATTTGTGGTGAATTTATATTAACCACGAAATACACTATAAAGTTGGTACACTCGACATGTACATTAAGTTGAGTACAAATGTATGTTAATTTCAACATATATTTTTATGACCCCATAGGAATATTACACATGACCTTTCTACACTATTGTCAAGATAATATAAACCAGTCATTTATCAATAATATTAGCATAACTTTTTTTAAATGCTTGAATAATTTTACTATTTTTAAAACTTTATAACCAAATAATGGTATTTATATATGATTAATTCTTCATCCTTTGTCAACCATGTAACAACAAAAGTATGAATTTTTATTGGTACAGTGCAGTTATGTTTAGGTGGTTAATTGGGTGTTCAGATCATTGACCTAAAGAATTTGCCCTCAATTTTTTAACCTTGAATCATACAAATATAAAAACCATTAAAACATGTACATTGTATATGACTATCTTTTCATAAATTTTGGGGTCATTTTATTCAGAACTGGTACTGATTTAAAAAAAACATGAATAAAATTAAAATTAAATATGTGGCTTCCCCAGTGTTTAAGTGCTTGGAGTCAAGAAAAAGACTGCCATTTAAGGTGGTAGACCTTTGTTCAGGGAGACAACTCTTTAAATCAGTTATGTGTTTGTTAAGTCAAGTTTCATCAATGTTTTTTAAGCATTTACCTGAAACAGATTAGAAATAATCTATGTAACCTAGAAGCTTAGAATATTATGGAAATGGTTGACACAAACGTACTGATGATTTTAAGAGTTATTTCCCTTAACCTAGGTCTACCTCCTTAAAGATAGCATTTGAGTTGTTAAAATTTTGTCATGTCAAGGTCTCTTTTATGGATTTGTATGTTTTATGGATTTTGCTTATTGTTGAAGTTTGTAGGGTGACCTATACATGTAGATATTGACATGTATGTGAATTGGAGTCTCTTGAATAGTTGTCTCACTGGCAGCCATACTATATCATCGCCTTAGTTTATATTGACCTCTTATACTTTTCAATTTCAGCACCCATCAATGCAGACCACTCACCATACAGCTTAGAACCTCAGAATGGCAGCTATGTCGGATCTCACTCAGCTTATGAACATTATTTATTTGCTCAAAAGTCTGGTTATATGTTGCCTAACAACCAGCAACTCAAAAGTGAGTACCAAAAACAATAGAAAACATAATATGTATTCAAGAACATTCATATGGTATAGATTCAGTGGTCAGTTTTCAATATAAACCACAAGCCCTATGGCCAATGCTGGTTAGAATGAAATTAGGATCATTTGTTAAATTCAATTTTGATCTCAAATTCAATCAAATAGATTTTAAAAATATATGTGTACCAAATTGGTCACAATTAAAAATGTGAAACATGTATGTAATTATTTTTGGCATTTGCATGAATTGTGTAAATTGAACAAAAATGCTAAAGTTTCCTGCTTCCACAGCTTTTGTATTTAAAAACTACAAAGGACAATGCATAAATAAATGTGGTGTTGTTTCAATGTGAAGTATAATTTTAGGTCCAATGTTTGACACTCAGGGAATGTATGAGATGCAGAGTCCAGCGACCATGTCCGACCCAAGCATGTCCCCCTCACCACCACCCCCACCCAGAATCTACAAGCCATGTGTGGTATGCAGTGATAAGTCATCAGGCTATCATTATGGAGTTAGTTCCTGTGAAGGATGCAAGGTGGGTATACATACAATGTACAGGATATTTGTATAAAGGAGAAGGTCCGGTAAGGGCCTATTTCGGCCTCAATTTTCAAGTTCATTTAACGAAAGATTTTAGACACTTTCCAAACGCTTAAGTGTCTACTTCAATTGATTCAATTAGTTTATGTGAAAGATTTTAACTTATTAAGTCATTAAAAACGCTCCGATTCAAGCTTAAATATGAAAAATCTATCAAATATGCCAAAAATCGTCACTTTTCAGATGGTTTTTTGTCAAAAATGAAAGTGGCCGCATCCGTGTTCATCCTCAACCTTTATATATATTATGTATTATCATCAAATACAACTTACATTTCAATATTATGAATGAACACGAATGCGGCCACTTTCATTTAAGACGGAAACCGTCTAAAATTTAACTAAAATGCTACAATTGTGAAGATTTCAGTAATTTAGCATGACTTAATGATGCTAGTACCCGATATATGTGCATAGTATTGTCAAAAACAGCTCATATTTATGTAGCAGAAGCATTCTACTTTTCAATAAATATCTAAACGATTACATTTTCACAATTTTCTAAAACTGCTATATTTTGGGGCCAAAAAGGGGTCTTACTGAACCTACTCCTTTGATATGAGACCAAAGAAAACTGGCCTTACACACTTTTTTTTAGAGTTTTGACTTATGAATTGAGGTTTAAAGTTAATAAATAAGTATTAATGCAGAAACAGAAAACAGACAAGAAAAGAGTGACTTGTTAAGACAGATTTTCTCTATAAAAAAACTTTAAACAGGAGACATTTATAGCTGTTTTACTATTACTATGAAAATTATTTGCACAGTACATTGTAGTACAGCAAAATTATCCAATCCAAATACCATATTGATTATACGTGGGATACAATTTTTTGTGGAATTCATGGGTACACATGCATATATATATAGAAATGTTCATGCAGGTTAACCTCAAACTTAAATGTTCAATAGATTTGTAGACTTTCCCGAAACCTTGGAATCGAATATCCAAGAAAATAAAATATTTCCATGCACTAGAATAAATGAATCAACATTGCTGTAAATTCTGAAATGTTTTTGTCCCCTTAGTATTACGATTGTTTGAAAATGGACACACATGCAAGATCAATAATTGTGATTTCAAAAAATCCTGCATACAAACAATGCTATCAAATTTTCAAATGAGATGTATTATTTTTACACCTATATACATGTATCCAGTGGCAATTATTGTATTGATAAAAACGGACTAAAAATTTCTGAATGTTCTTGTCATTTCTCCTCGACTAAAATCTGTAGTGAGTTGTATGGAGAGACCCATCACTTTTCATCCTACAAAAATACCTGAAATAAACACTAGTTTATATTCACACTTGTATATTCATATACATATATATTGATATATACCACTCTTTAATTTATGACATGCTAGTGGCTTATATAGAGGTTATTAACCTGATGTGTTTACACAAATTTCTCATAGACTCTATCTGACAT
Organism: Mytilus edulis; assembly: GCA_019925275.1. Taxonomy (NCBI): domain Eukaryota; kingdom Metazoa; phylum Mollusca; class Bivalvia; order Mytilida; family Mytilidae; genus Mytilus; species Mytilus edulis. The sequence goes on from CM034358.1 coordinate 52,735,536, forward strand.
CCATTGAACCCTTTGACTAGGTATCCTGGGGCCAGTGGAGTTCATAAAAGTCTAGTTTTCCAAACTTTTACAAAGACCTGAATTAACCTATGGAATTTATGTAGGGGAAATGTCCCAGAGACTATTTCACCTTTTATTCTTGGATTTAATTTGGTCTCCTGTAAAAAAAAAATCAAATTATTATAATATAGCCAAGTCAACATACTTGATTCTGATATTAATTGAATAGGATTGCAAAAAGATCAGTGGCTATTTGCAGGTGGACTCTAGCTTCCTTAACCAATTAGAAATTGGATGCAATGATAAAGCTGAGAGTTCGGAAAGTGACTTGAAACACTGAACTGTTTTAAAAAATTTGGGAATTGATGAAAGTAAGGCATCAGAAAATTAATTTATCAGAAGTAAGGGGAGAAAAATATAGTACCAAAAGCAACCATGATTTGTAAGAGTATTCTTTTTTTTTTCACTGAAAATTAAGCAGATTTTATTTTCGCTGGTACTGTTCTTGACATTAATTTTTTTTTGTTCAACTTTTAACTATAACTTATACTGATATTCATTAACAAGTATTGTGTAAAACCAAATAAAAACATATTTGTTCGACAAAAACAAATTTGACAAATGGCAACGAACCTGCAATATACATGTAGGATCCAATTTTTGAACTGAATAAGTCTAGGCTATTTCAGGATTAGCTGATAATTTTTTTTTTAATTTTAAATTTTTTGGCAACCTACTAAACCTTCTTTTTTCAGCAGGTGACTGAACATTGATTTCTATTCTATTCTCTCTCAAAAAAAGGGGAAGATTTAGGCTCTTAGAAGACTCTTTGCCTTTTCATGGAACCTGTAATAATCATCTTGTGAGATCTCTACAAAATGCCAAAAAGGGCAGCCATAATGAAATACATGAACTGCCCAAAGGGTTCTTTCTGGTAGACATGGTAGACACAAGGCCATGATTAGTTCAATGACCAAATATTTACCATAACTAGAATAAGTAAACATGTCTCTATAGCCTTATATATTATTACATGTTTTACATGGTCTCATATTTTCTGGGAAATTGACCACTATTGGTCACTTGTTTTGTGAGTAGAGTTTGTTTAATTTATCAATGGTTTTCATTTGATTGAATTTTACATAATGGTCAGTAGGCCAGGTGATGACATGTACCAGGTATGTGCAAATTTAAAAAACATTTTTTAAGTATTTTTCTGTAACTTGATTTATAATGACTTGTTTAGTCGAAAATTTCTTTTTAAAATTTAAGAGATATATATAGCCCTCCAAATACACAAGTATTCCATTCTCAATTTTATCTTTGTTGGGTTTATCTTTTTATTAATTACACCATAAATGTAAGAATCCTGGGTTTTGATTGGTTGATAGCCGGTGTATTTTTCACCAATTTACTGTTATCAAATGAATATCGTTCATTTTTTAACGCCGCCTGGGTATATGCAAAAAGGATATATGCCTCTTTTACCCTCTCTGCTGTGGTATTTGCCAAAAAATACTCTATCCGACTGGACGCTTGTAACGTCACATCATCAATGCATTTTTGAAAGTTAACATTCTGTGTAATTAAACAGATATAGCATGTTCTTGAGAGGTATTCGTGAAAAATACCAGTATTGAGAATGACCCTTGCCTTACGGCTCGTGAAATTTAACATTCTCTCGAGTGGTATTTTTCGCAAATACCCCTCCTTAACATGATATATCTGTTTATTATTGATCGATGTATAGGTCTTAAAGTTTCTGTGAATGTCCAAAAAGGACCAATATTTTCAATATTTTTCACCATCTAGTCAACTATGTGCACGTTTTACCAGTGATATAATTTCTAAATATGTGTACATGTATGTTGTAAATATGTACAGATTTAATAGTTCAGAAGGTTGAGGTTGGTTAGAAAAAGGCTTTAGCTGAAACAAATATTTTTTATTGAACACTGAGAAAAGTTACAAGTTATTTGTGGCTTCCTATTACATGTATTAGTCTTGAGATGATTTGTGCATTTTTTGGATACCTGTGAACCATGAATTTGAATGTTAAATGAGTTACAAATATTCTCTTGTGTTGGATGCATACACTTTTGCGAAACCAGGAAATGAAACATCCACAAAAATAAATGAATCCACCAGACTTTTTTTAAAGAAATCTTTGATTTGATCCAGTTTGAGTACATGTACTTGGATTTTTTTAAATTTACATGACATTTAGGCCTTTAACATTTGAGTACATGTACTGGCAATGGGAATTTTACATGACATTTAGGCCCTTAAAACATTGTATAACAATATATAAATTAGCTGTTCATTAGCCATTGTTAATGTTAGCACAGTCCTTTATTAACCTGAAACAATTATGCATAACACTGAATGTGTGGTTTTCGGGTGTGGAATTATATTGTTTAACACCTTTAGTTTCCTGGTTGACGTTCATTGTTATAATATTTCTATCTGGTCATATTTGGTATGCACAGTCTGCGCCAAAAACTTTTTCATCTACTGGTCCAGACACTAAATATCAATTTGTCTCTATATCATGTATATGACTATATTAAATTTTTTAATATTTTCACTAGTCCGAATCAATATTGACTAGTCTGGGGTATTGGACTAGTGGCTAAAGGTGCAGACTGTATGCAGTTCTGCAACAACATGATCATGAACAATCCATACATAGTTAGTATAAGCATATCTTCCCTTTTGTTTATTTCTGTGAATTTTGAAGGTTACAACTGAGCATGTACAATTGTGTTAACTTGTTGGTTTTTTTTTACATATTTGAAAGGGTCCAAATTTCCTATTTCATAAAGCTTTTTTGAATACTCAATAACATTATCTATATATTTTTAGGGCTTTTTTAGAAGAAGTGTTCAGAAAAATATGCAATATACCTGCCATAAAGACAAAAACTGTGTTATTAATAAAGTGACAAGAAATAGGTGCCAGTATTGTCGACTACAAAAATGTTTTGCCACAGGGATGTCGAAAGAAGGTATGGAAGAACGAGGTGAATTGAAACACAGGTAGAAAGGGGTTTGTACAGGTGACATACACCAGTTTTATTTTGTCACAGGTTTACATATTCTCAGATAGGTAAACAGCTATTTTTCTGGCTTATATATATTTATGAAAATTTACACTTTTAAGATGAGTAAACACCAATTTTGCTGGTTCATAAAGGGATGGAAATTAGCGGAGACACAATAGCCCATTGCCACATTAAAGTGTCCTAGATTACTTATATTATATAGGAATGAAAACCAATAGGAGCACAAAAGGCCATTGCTTCCTTAATGTGACATGGACTATAAAAAACAAATTACTAGTAACCCAGTCAAATTCTTAAGTTTGCACAAATTAAAATGTTGTAAATAAAACTTGACTGATAAAATAACAGGCTGAACTTCTAGAATTAATAAAGTAGGAGACAAGCTGTCATATATTTGGGAAGAGCTCTATTACATCCCTGCTTATAAATTCTGTAGACCTGGCTAGGCATGGGGTAATGCTAATTTGCAATTGTAATGAATGCCCTTTAATGTGTTACAGTTTCCAAACTCCTTAGAAGTTTTATGACAGCAAGCACAAGACTGTTTTAATATGTCCACTTACAATGACTTAGAATGAGAATACAAAAGAAATTCTCATTTTTATACGACCGCAAAATTTGAAAAAAATTTCGTCGTATATTGCTATCACGTTGGCGTCATCGTCTGCGTCATCGTCGTCGTCGTCCGAATACTTTTAGTTTTCGCACTCTAACTTTAGTAAAAGTGAATGGAAATCTATGAAATTTTAACACAAGGTTTATGACCACAAAAGGAAGGTTGGTATTGATTTTGGGAGTTTTGGTCCCAACATTTTAGGAATTAGGGGCCAAAAAGGGCCCAAATAAGCATTTTCTTGGTTTTCGCACTATAACTTTAGTTTAAGTTAATAGAAATCTATGAAATTTTGACACAAGGTTTATGACCACAAAAGAACGGTTGGGATTGATTTTGGGAGTTTTGGTTTCAACAGTTTAGGAATTAGGGGCCAAAAAAGGGCCCAAATAAGCATTATTCTTGGTTTTCGCACAATAACTTTAGTTTAAGTAAATAGAAATCAATGAAATTTAAACACAATGTTAATGACTACAAAAGGAAGGTTGGTATTGATTTTGGGAGTTTAGGTCCCAACAGTTTAGGAATTAGGGGCCAAAAAGGGACCCAAATAAGCATTTTTCTTGGTTTTCGCACCATAACGTTAGTATAAGTAAATAGAAATCTATGAAATTTAAACACAAGGTTTATGACCATAAAAGGAAGGTTGGTATTGATTTTGGGAGTTTTGGTCCCAACAGAATAAGGGGCCCAAAGGGTCCAAAATTAAACTTTGTTTGATTTCATCAAAATTGAATAATTGGGGTTCTTTGATATGCCGAATCTAACTGTCATGACTGTGTATGTAGATTCTTAACTTTTGGTCCCGTTTTCAAATTGGTCTACATTAAGGTCCAAAGGGTCCAAAATTAAACTTAGTTTGATTTTGACAAAAAATGAATCAGTTAGGTTCTTTGATATGCTGAATCTAAAAATGTACTTAGATTCTTGATTATTGGCCCAGTTTTCAAGTTGGTCCAAATCGGGGTCCAAAATTAAACTTTGTTTGACTTCATCAAAAATTGAATAAATGGGGTTCTTTGATATACCAAATCTAACTGTGTATGTAGATTCTTCATTTTTTGGTCCTGTTTTCAAATTGGTCTACACTAAAGTCCAAAGGGTCCAAAATTAAACTTAGTCTGATTTTAACAAAAATTGAAATCTTGGGGTTCTTTGATATGCTGAATCCAAAAATGTACTTAGATTTTTTATTATGGGCCCAGTTTTCAAGTTGGTCCAAATCAGGATCTAAAATTATTATATTAAGTATTGTGCAATAGCAAGTCTTTTCAATTGCACAGTATTGCGCAATGGCAAGAAATATCTAATTGCACAATATTGTGAAATAGCAAATTTTTTTTTGATTAGAGTTATCTTTCTTTGTCCAGAATAGTAAGCAAGAAATATCTAATTGCAAAATATTGTGCAATAGCAAGATTTTTTTTTAATTGGAGTTATCTTTCTTTGTCCAGAATCAACTTAAATCTTTGTTATATACAATATACAATGTATATTCACTTTTTACTACCAACTGATAAATTAAAATAATCTTTACCATTCAGTGATAACAAGCAGTTTTTTTACATCTTAATATTTTATGATGTATTTAAATGAGTAGTTATTGTTGCAAACTCCATTAGAAATTTTAATTGAGATTAGTTTTGGAATAAGGGAAAGGGGGATGTGATTATGTACTTTATTGAATGGGCCCTATTTGGTAGTGTTACATCTTACAAAGTCTGTATTAACTGTCCAAATCATTTTGCATAGCTTACGTAAAAGTTTGTGATTGGGTCAGTTCACGGTGATCCACTAATGATAAGTCAATGATATATATGGTATGCATTGGTAAATCTCATAGTTCATTGACTTAGGAAGTTTTACTGTGGGGGATCTTTTTCTATATTAAGGTATACACTGATCAAAATGATCATGGGAGATCAAATTTATTAAGTGAAACCTGTTTATACTCATTTCATTTGCCTAATTCCTATTTAATATTTAATAGATCTTGACTAGGCAGATGTATAGAAAATATCATGTGATAGGACTCTTAACCTCCACATTGAAGAACTCCCACTGTCTAGGAAAACCTGTATTGGAGTTGTAGATATAAGCAATTACTATTATATGTATTGTAGTTGGGGTGTTCCAGAAAATACTATGTCCCCTCAGGGACTGCAATTTTTTTTAACCCCCATCACACACAGAAATAAAAATAAATTAGAACAAAACTTCCTTTGCATTTTGGTATTTCAAATACAGCCCACATGAAATTAAAAAAAATATCCTTCCTTGGAGGGGGGACATAGTATTTTATGGAACCGCCCTTAATACAATTAAATTTTGTTTGTAATAAGATCTATCTCATTCTTGCTGTATCAGCCATTCATGATGATATCGACAAGGTTTCAAATGCTTTATGCAAACCCTTTTCTGCATGACGTAACCTCATTAATATTAATCATAATTGCAAAGGCTTGAAAATCCCTATTACATCATTTTGTGTGAAAAACTTCTTCCTAAGGTACATGTATAAAAGAAATGTACATATATGTTATAACTTTTTTAATATCACACAACCCTTTACCAATATATTGGTGTTTCCTTTTGATGCTGATATGATATGGAAATCGCCTTATGATATTCCATTTTATGCAATGTAGTATACAATGATTTTATGTGCAGTCAATTCAACTGCAATCCTAATGTATCGGTAATTCATGATGATATCAAACCCCTAATCTGTGTTGCATCATATTATGTGAAAAACATCTTTTTTATGCCCCACCTAGGGCAATACAATGAATGTTTGATTCCCTCCTCCATCTTTTTCCTTTGTTCATCCATCTGTCCTTCTTCAAGTTTTAAGTTTTTGGTCAAGGTAGATTTGAGGAAGTTGGAGTCCAATCAACTTTAAACTTTGTAGTACACATATTCCCTATGATATGACGTTTCTAATTTTAATGCCATATTAGAGTTTTGACCCCAATTTCACTGTCCACTGATCATAGCACATGATAGATATTTAGTGTGAGTATGGCATACATACTCACATGTATGATGGACATTCTTGTTAGGTATATGATAAAAAAAAATGTATATATATGACGTGACTTAATATTACACACCGTATCAACCCTCAACAAATATTATCCTTAGCAGAACTGTTAGAATTATATTTGTGTCTAAGGTTTGATATGGGAGTTTATTTTGAAAAAGCCAAATAATATTCTCCATATATATATATTCTGAAGTAAACCTGTGATTAAAATTACTGATATTGCCACCTTTACAAAGTTATCCTAATGTGCTAATTTAGTATTTATTGTGTGGTGGGTGTGTCAACAATTAACATCTTGTGATTGTCATTAACTAACAGCTGATAGAAACACGATAAAAGAAGATCAAGGTTACAATGGGGGTGTTACACCCATGCAATACCGGAATAAGTTTATTTCTACATAATATAAGATATGAGACTCCTTTTCTCAGGAGTCACCATACAGACTTCAACAACTAGCAAAATCGTAATCAATAATAGGTACACATGCAAATAAACTCACTATAGATACCAGGATTAAAAATTTGTATGCCATGTGACATATGCGTTTCTTAAATACAAAAAACTCATCAATGAAGCTCAAATAAAAAATAAAAAAGGCCAAATAAAGTGTGACGGTGAAGAGCATTGATGACAAGACATTCCTTAAGGTTTTGCCAAATAAAGATAATCTATTTGTCAGGTAGAACATCCTTAGAAAATGAGGACAAAAAATAGATGCAATGTATACACAAAGAGTTAATGGCTACATAATATTAGAAAAGGAGATGTGGTATGATTGCTAATGAGCCTCCTTACCACCTGCACAGCCCTACAGTCTTTCAACAACATGCAAGAACCGTACTGGATAGTCAGCTAATAACATGAGATACAAATGTAAAACAGTTCAAATAAAAAAATCTACAAGATTATTTTAAGACAAAACAATAAATGATGAACAGATTTAACAGACAACAACCAATGAAAACCAATGAATTACAAGCTCCTGACTGGGTATATACTTAAAGTTGCTTCATAGCATGAATGGCATCTCTGTGGTTAAACTCTTTAGCCGAAAACAAACTGACAATGCCATATCTATAATACTAAAATTACGAGGTCCAATTTGTCAGCCGTCATCACGTAAAAACGACGAATCAAAGAATTCAACTTTATATACAACTAATATAGTACAAAGGTGTAGATTAAAAATTACACCGCTCCAGACCCTTTTGTTTTCCACGTATTATTGCCAATAATTAGGAAGTTCCGTTTCAAGTCTGATACCGATACCAATAGTATAATTACCTGTTACCTATTACCTTATCTGTACGTTCCGCATCTGACAGGCGCACCACCAAACAGTGTATTCAGGATTAATATGCTATATACACGGGTCATAATCACAGGGTTGACACTACTAAATTGTCAAATTGTTACCTATTGTAGTATTTTAATCTGTAAGACTTTCTAAGATAACAATACGAATACTAAAAATCTGGACTAAAAATAAGTTTCAATTTGTTAGCGGGCATGACGTAAAACAGCGAATCAAAGAATTCAACTTTATTTATAACTAATATAGGACAATGCTGTTGATTAAAAAATACTCAATTCCAGGACCTTTTGTTTTCCAAAAAATTAATATTACCAATAATTGATAAGTTCCAGTTCGACGGGTTCAAACAGAAAGATTTGAAAGCAGAGAAAATTGTGTATCTTATAATCAGCATGACTTTATCAGATGACAGTACTAATACTAAAATAAGGCTTGCGCATAGTTATATACTTTAATTCAGTCACGGACCCGCGATATCACAGGTGTGTTCTAGTATAGTAAAAAAGAGAGAAAAAAATACAAAAGACAAACAACAGTACTGTGGATTCATTATTATTGGTGGGATATCAATTTTCGTGGATTTCGTGGATAAAGGTGAACCACAAATTCTAATGTTCTACGAAAGCAATTGTTCTATAGGCTTGTATGCAGACTTTGGAAAAACCACAAAATGCGATGTCCACAAAGACGCAATGTTTACTGAATCTGCAAAAATGATACCCACGAAAAATAAATGAATCTGCAGTATACAAAAGACACATGTAATGAATAACTATTACCATAATAACAGCATTACATTACAATATTTGGTGAAATTGAATTTCCTTTTTTGATATATAGATTTTAGCATATTGTCATTTTGATAATATTAATAATATTTTCTAATCAACAGCTGTAAGAAATGACAGGAATAAAAAGAAAGTGAAGCGACCAGAAGAATTTACCCAGTCTGAAGAGCTGACAGATGATGAACAACTGATGTTACAGGAGATACTGGATGCCCATAATGACACATTCCATAAACAGTCAGAGACTTCATTGTCTAGGGTACCAGTAATCAAGACAAATGGCGTGGATGCTGAAAAAGCTGAAGACAAAGAAGTAATTTGTTTTAAAAGAATTATTGTACATAAATTATTATGCGTAGGTTTACTAATTTTTGTCACTTTCAAAACCATAGACCACATTATTGCTGTTAAAAAAGAGCATGGATGTATTGAAATCAAAAAGGCCATGACACTTATTATTGAAAAAGACCAGGACACATTGTTATTAGAAAAGACCAGGACTCATCGCTTTATCTTAAGACTAGAACAGGTTAAATAAATATCAAAAAGACAAGGACAAGTAATACAACATTAAATAAGTTTTAAAAGCACAGCGTTCGAAACTAAAGACTGAGCAATACTTAAAGCCAACAAAAAAGGTGCTCCTGATAGATAAGCAGATACTGCTCGACATCTGACACCACTTAAAAATTCCATAAACATGAATTTGGGATGGTAAAAAGGAAGTTTTACTTTTGATTATTTGTGGTAGATTATTAATTGTACCATGTTCTACTCTCCCAAGTCCATGTGATATCCATGTTGTATTTGATGATTGATGTAAAGTATCCATAAACAAAATTAGGCTCCTGCCAATCCTATGTTATCTTTTATTCTAACATCATATGATACAGATAATTTATTTTTAGGGAGAAGAGAAAGGGAAGATAGAAAAGATTATGTTATGGGAAAAAGTAACTGAGCTGTCTTCAAAAGGAATTATAAAAATTGTTGAATTTGCTAAAAGGATACCAGGTTTTGCAACGTTATCTACCTCAGATCAAATCACGTTACTTAAGGCAGCATGTTTGGAAATCATGGTAAGATATAAAATAAATAACACATAGCTGAGAGAGTGATAGAGCAGATTGTTACCCTGAGAAAACATTTGTCTGCAGCATAACCGAGATTGACAATGTCTTTTCCCTTGTATAAACCAATCAGAATCCTACATTTTGACATAAAGTATAATAAATTCATCTATTGGTACTGTTTGACCATTTGATTATTTGATTATTTGATTCAAGGGTCATAGTTCAGCTCATATGCTTCAAAACAAATTTGAATTTTGAAAGCAATTTTGTGGACCTATGTTTCTCTCTTTTTGAAACCTGTTTTAGCTTGTATTCTGTTAAATATTGTGAGTATTTAAATGATTGTGATACATCAACATCCCTTTATTAAATGCATAAAAGAAAAATGCATTCAAATTAAAATTTGAAATATGTGTGATGGATTTACCAGACTTTGTGACTTTCTGGCTCATATTTTCTGTTTCATCAGTTCTGGAAAGACTCAGGCCATTCATTAGGAGGCGGTACCCGGTACTTTTACCCTCCTATGCTATTGACAAGTACCGCCTAAATGTAGAAATTTTTATATAATATATTCATGGAATAAATTGAAAAGTACCACCTAGAAACATGGAAAGTACCAGTCAACATGAAAGATAATGAAACCCCTAGAAAGTCAAGACTATATTTAAAATGTACAAATAATAGCAGGCAAATGAATTGCCACAAAAAAAAAAATACAAAAAAAAAACCATTTCAACAACAGAGCCCTTATATGACTAGCATGACAGTTAAAAATTTCATAGAATTTTATTCTACTTTTTAAGATTTATGCAAAAAAAGTGCATTAAATATCATATGCATGACATTATCAATGCACATATGAAAACAGATATTCAACTCATAAAATGACAATTTGAAATTTCATAAAATTTAACTTGGTGCATGAATCATTAAAGTACCTGATCTAATATTATCAATTTGTTTAGTAATATTTAAAATTTGAGTTATTTTTCTTTGTTTATAATTGTAGTTTAACCAACAACAAAAATTTATATCTTCGATTCATATTATTGCCTTCCAATTTAATGATTAATTTTAAGTTCCATTGCAAAATCAATGCAATCTTTACTCTTCATTGCTGACAAAATAATATATGATGTGATGTCCCAAAAATATGTAATATATTTGCTATTGGACATGAATCCAGCAACAATCATGCAGTCCTATTTTACATTTTTCCTTATTTAACAAGACATTACTTACAAATATTTGTACCCTTTTACAGACTTAGTTATGATGTTGACAAAGATATTTTTGATTTTAACGATGGTATATATTTTTAAACACTTATGAAATATTTTTCACTTTTACAGATATTAAGGCTTAGTTCTAGATATGATGTTGACAAGGATGTTTTGTGTTTTAATGATGGAATAACATTAGATCGTCAACAGTTACGTAATGGCGGATTCGGTTCGCTCACTGACACTATATTTACATTTGCATCTTCCCTTAAATCCATGGAAACGGATAGTTTAGAATATGCAGCTCTGTCTGCCGTGTGTTTAGTTAGTAATGGTAAGTTTATTTTTATGCCCCACTTACGATAGTAGAGGGGCATTATGTTTTCTGGTCTGTGCCTCCGTTCGTCCGTTCGTTCATCCCGCTTCAGGTTAAAGTTTTTGGTCGAGGTAGTTTTTGATGAAGTTGAAGTCCAATCAACTTGAAACTTAGTACACATGTTAACTATGATATGATCTTTCTAAATTTAATGCCAAATTAAAGTATTGACCCCAATTTCACAGTCCAGTGAACATGTAAAATGATAGTGCGAGTGGGGCATCCGTGTACTATGGACACATTCTTGTTTGGGTAAAGATTGCACAGATATCTTAATCTTCCAAGGCTTATCACTACCTTTTTGATACACAAAACATTTAGTGCATTGATCATTACATTCTATACATCCTATCCTTGAAAAATTACAGAAGTTTATAAACCTAAATATATGCTCAGATATTCAAGTCATTAAACAATGTTACCCATGTCAAGAAAATTAAATTACTTTTGCAAGATGCAGGAATCTAATATCTACTCTAAAAATCTTAATGAAGTCATCTATAAAGTCATCTTTAAAAATTGGAGTTATCTCCCATTGTCAAGAATAAGTTGAAGCAACTACAACCAATGCTATATATATAGATCTTGCAATATTTTTTAATTTTACTTCCCACTGATAAATTAAGGCAATCTTTACCTTTTAAGTGCTTACAAGCATTTTGATTAAGAAAATATTATGGATAAACCTTATTACTTTCTTGTTAAATTGCTGTCAAAGAATGTAGTTCCTTGTGGGTAATTGGTTGACCATATGAATTTTCTTCAATTCCTTTTACCTAGATTTTAAAATTAAATATGTAGATATTAAGAAGATGTGGTATGATTGTCAATGAGACAACTCTCCACCAGAGACCAACTGACAAAATTTAAATTAACAAAAATAGAAAAAAAATGTACAGCCTTCAACATTGAACAAAACCTATATTGTATAGCAAACTATTAAACTCCTCGAAAAGACAAATGTGAACAATACCAATGAGAAAACAAATGGCCTGATTAAAGTACAAAACAAGTGAAAAGCAAATATGATGACCAGCAACAAACCAAAACCATTGAATTACAGGTTCCTGAATTAGGACAATAGGACACCAAAAAAACAAACTATGAAAATCAGTCCAAAAAGGGGTGTCTCATCAGATTGACACAAAGATTACAAAAAAAACAATAAACAAAAGGATCAATTTGAGAGTACTCAGTTACTGAAAGCCAGTTCAAATGCCAGAAGCATCTAATGAAAAAAAATGTATTTCTATTTCATGAACATTCACTTGTCTTTATTTCAGATCGCTCAGGTTTAGAAGATCCAGTCAAAATAGAACATTTACAAGAACCTATATTAGAAGCATTAAAACATTATATCCGACAACGGCGGAAAGAATCACCTCATGTGTTTGCTAAAATGATAATGAAATTAACTGATCTCAGGTCTATAAGTGTGAAAGGTTGGTATAACTTCTAGATGATCTGCTGTCTACATCTTTTTAGCTCACCTGGCCTAAAAGGCCAAGTGAGCTTTTCTCATCACTTGGCGTCCGTCGTCCGTCGTTGTCGTCGTTAACTTTTACAAAATTCTTCTCCTCTGAAACTACTGGGCCAAATTAAACCAAACTTGGCCACAATCATCATTGGGGTATCTAGTTTAAAAAATGTGTCCGGTGACCCGGCCAACCATCCAAGATGGCCGCCATGGCTAAAAATAGAACATAGGGGTAAAATGCAGTTTTTGGCTTAAAACTCAAAAACCAAAGCATTTAGAGCAAATCTGACATGGAGTAGAATTGTTAAACAGGTGAAGATCTATCTGCTCTAAAATTTTCAGATGAATCAGATAACCCGATGTTGGGTTGCTGCCCCTGAATTAGTAATTTTAAGGAAATTTTGCTGTTTTTGGTTATTATCTTGAATATTATTATAGATAGAGATAAACAGTAAACAGCAATAATGTTCAGTAAAGTAAGATTTACAAATAAGTCAACATGACTGAAATGGTCAGTTGACCCCTTAAGGAGTTATTGCCCTTTATAGTCAATTTTTAACCATTTTTCGTAAATCTTAGTAATATTTTACAAAAATCTTCTCCTCTGAAACTACTGGGCCAAATTAGTCCAAACTTGGCCACAATCATCTTTTGGGTTAGTAGTTTGAAAAATGTGTCCGGTGACCCAGCCATCCAACCAAGATGGCCGCAATGGCTAAAAATAGAACATGGGGTAAATGCAGTTTTTGGCTTATAACTCGAAACCCAAAGCATTTATAGCAAATCTGACATGGGGTAAAATTGTTTATCAGGTCAACATTTATTTGCTCTGAAATTTTTAGATGAATCGGACAACCCGTTGTTAGGTTGCTGACCCTGAATTGTTAGTTTTAAGGAAATTTTGCTGTTTTTGGTCATTATCTTGAATATTATTATTGATGGAGATAAACTGTAAACAACAATAATGTTCAGCAAAGTAAGATTTACAAATAAGTCAACATGACCGAAATGGTCAATTGACCCCTTAGGAGTTATTGTTCTTTATAGTCAATTTTTAACAATTTTCATAAAATTTGTAAATTTTTACTAACATTTTCCACTGAAACTAATGGGCCAAGTTCATTATAGATAGAGATAATTTTAAGCAGCAAGAATGTTCAGTAAAGTAAGATGTACAAACACATCACCATCACCAAAACACAATTTTGTCATGAATCCATCTGCTTCCTTTAATATTCACATAGACCAAGGTGAGCGACACAGGCTCTTTAGAGCCTCTAGTTTTTTTTATTTTGTGGGTATAGGTATTGGAAGTAAAATGGTTAATGATGTAGAAATTTTCAAAAGACTTTTAAAGCAGACTTTAGTAAAACCATATATATCAAAAATATGAAATTGTGATTTGTCTTCATTCTATGAAAATTGATACCCTCCAAAATAAATAGGTCTTCATGATCAGTTATGGAAGGTCCTGTATACATTTCATATCCAATTTGGAAATCCTTGACGTCAAATAACAAAGGGAGATAATTTGATATAATAAATGTATGAATAGAAAATTTTAGGATGTATCTCAATGTGACAAGTGCCAAGATAAAATTGAGAAGTGAATACATTCTGGTACATGCAATATTATTCCTTATGCATAATGGGCACATATTTTAAAGGAATGTATTAGTTTTAAATTGCATTAATTTAGATTCAAGAGAAATCAAGTTGTTAGTTTCAATTATTTTTTATACATATTTGAAACCTCTTGTGGTGACATGGAACTCATCTATATTTTTCATGAATAATTGTTTTGGCCTTTTGGAACCCAACTCTATTTTACCCGTAGAATGAAGTGCCTTTTGTATCTCTACCATAGATAATATTTCTGTCTTCTTTTTACAGGTGCTGAAAGAGTATTACATTTACGGCTGGAAATGCCCGATGAACTTCCGCCATTAATTATAGAAATGTTGGATAGAACTGAAAATGTTTGTATACCATGACGTAATCAAAATTCTGCTGTTTTGTGTTAGAGCGTATCTTCCAAGGAATTCTGGGTAATCTTCCAGTTGTCTGATTTATTGTAACAGATATTGGTAAAAATCTTGAGAAGGATTTTGTTTTACTTCATGGTATACCTGAGCAAAGTGATAGTTATGTACACAGATTATGTTTTACATCTGTGAATTGATGACTTGGGTAGAATTGACGATCGTTGTCGTCGTATATATTTGAATGACAGATTCTTCCCAACACCAGAATCGTAACATTTGAATCTGTTTCAGGAAGGGAAAAAATCTCCAGCTTTTTACTTCCTCGTTGCAGAGAGATTATTTATCCCAGATTACTATTACTATCATTATTATACATTCATCTTGACTGTGTATGCTAGCATTTGAATGCAAATGACTTTTCATGTGTAAAATATGAACCATATTCATATTTGATTTTTTTTTTAAGATAAACAAAAGAATAAACTATTTGTCAGATTTACAGAATATGTGCTCACTCATAAGTAATTTGTAAAAGTTATCTATGAAAATCTCAGGTTTAATTTTCATATCACAGTCATGGCTGTTTTCAGATTTTAAATTTAGGAATTTTTGTTTTGACATATATTTTTTGTGCAGAATTGAAAAGGTACAATGTTAAAAAAATTTACAAGTAGAACCTGTTACTATCAGAAAAATTCAAATTTTTGTTTTACCTTTCAAAAACTTATTGACCTTTTGGTATTAATTTTCTAGGATTTTGTGGAAACCAGGTAAATCATGGATTTGAATGTTCAAGGAAATCTCCATTTTCTATAGGCCAGTATCGAGAATGTTTAAACCATGAAATCATGTTTCCACAAACATATATTTTTCCTCAAGCCACAAAAATGGGTACCCATACAGCTAAATAAATAAAGTAAGAATTTATACTTGTAGAAAGAGGCAGGTTCAATCACTGTATTTAATAACCTTGTGTCTTTTGATTGTATTATGTGCAAAACTAAGGAATATCTGTGATACTTTATGATATTTAGAGAACAAGTTTTATTCGATTGATTTATTAAGATTGAATTTTACCAACAAAGGGAGATAATGTATTCCAAGTCAACTAAATGTTTTTATAACAGTTTAGTTAATGTTAAGCTTCCTATTGAATAAGACTGCTATTTTCTACAACAAAATCTTCCTTTTTAACTGATATATGTTTGTAATTTTGTGACTCAATTTTAAGAAGAGATGAAAATCTGTGCAATTGAATCGTAGATTTTACAATAGTAAATGTTCAAAAAAAAAAGCATTCTTATATTCAAACTGTTTGGCACCCCTTAAGATGTGTTATTTTGACTAATGTGCTATTAAAGTTTGTTTTTCTTCCAAACATTTAAAAATGTCTTATGTGAAATGTGGTTAATTTTTCAACAAGAACAGAAAATATTGTCAAAAAGTCGTATTTCATAGCAAAATTTTTCTTCAATTTATACTGAACTTCAGGGTACTATCTACACACTCAGAAAAATTAGTTATAATGTGAATATTTTTTTACTTAAATTCAAAGTACTATCTTTACAGTCAATTAATTTAGCTCTAATGTGTGATTTTTTTTGTGCTGTCAACTATGTACTAAAAGTTTTAAATGTGAAAGTTGGAGTTGTTGATATTATGAACTATGTACAGTCAGGGGCGTTACTTAAACAAGTTATTTTTTTTAATTACTTATGTAAGTAATTTTTTATTTTAAATACAATAAAATTACTTAATAGAGTTATTTTAATTTTCAATAGAAACATAGACTAAATGTAGTTTTCATGATTTTAAACTACATTTTATATCATAAAATAAAGAATTTATCAAATTTGAGAGGAGTATAGAGATGAAGGGTTACTTTGAAAATAATAACAAAAATATTACTTGAATAAGTTATTTTAAACATTTTTGAAAAAATAGCAATTACACTTATCTAAGGCACATATGTAATTGATTTAAGTTACAAATTATAAATAACTTCAGGTCTTAATTAATTCACAAGTATCTATCTATTTATATCAGTCTACCTTCAAGATTTTAGAGGAAAATGATAATTTAATAGTCCCAAGAGACCAATCTTTGACCCAGAAGCGTCGGTATGAAAGATAAGTGCGTCGGAAAGTTAATTAGTGTTTCTGAAGAATTAGTTTTTATATATCAAGGGAAAAATAACCAGATAACTGTGAAAATTATTTAAAGCTAGTAAAATCTGTATTCTTGGACACCTATAAAAATAATATTCAGAAAAATAACTTATATAAGTTATATTTAAATAAGCCTCGTTTTCAACATTACTTGTATAGGTAATTTTAAATGTTACTTGTTTAAGTAATGCCCCTGACTGATGTACTAAAAGTATTAAAATGTGACAGTTTAGTTGGTGATATTAAGACTTTTGTCTTGTGGTAACTTTTGGTTTGAATGTAATTTTTATGACTTTATTTTATTACAGAATGGAAGCTCCTTGTTAAAAAGCTACAATTAGTTTTGAAAAGAAATATGTACACACTTATTTAGTATTTCAGTGCCTGTGAAAAGTTTAATCACTACAAAAAGTTTTAAAATATTTATTATCAACTTTAAAGCTTCGATAAAATCATCCTGTAAAAGGGAAAAATATCAAACTTTTGCATTTTTATGTTTAATAAAAACATCAAAATTTCTTATTTCCAGTTGCCTGTATTGCGCAATCACAATTTTTGGAGCATTCTTGTTTAGTCTGCATGTAGATAGTATCTATTATACTCTACCTTACAACAACAAAAATACTTATATTATCAGATAGCATTGACAAAATGTTTAAGGATCTATGTAAGAGCTTATTTAAGTGTTTCAAATTATGCTTTGAAAACCTTCCTTTCAGATAAATGCTTTCTTCAATTTAAGTCATATCTATTAATCTTATTTATTGCATTTACAACATAAAAAACTCCATTTTGAAAAAGAAAACATTTTTGTTGCAAGATGAATACAAAATTTATTTAATGTGTATGCTAGATAAATAAATTTCTAGAACTTTTACATACTTGTTCATAATATAGATCAGTTTGAATCCAAGGCAATTTCATAAAAGAAAAAAAGATAACATTTGATCATTGAATCTTTTTAAGAATATTGTTATATCTAATATACAAGGGCAATCTGTGAAATTCTTACAATGCATTCAATTATATTTTCCAGAATGAATTTATAGAATATTTGATCTATGGTTTTAAATACTCTATTGTATGAGCTAGTTTTATTTATGTCTGTTGGTTGTGTATATATATTATATATTAAGTCTACAACTACCTCATGGAATAAACTATAATCCTATGTATTTGAATTTATTTATTTTACCTATAAACATTAAAGGAATGACTTTAATATTTTTTCTGTCTATTCGAAATAACATGAAAAAATTGGTGCACACTGAATAACGCACGTAGCTGGTTATTTAACAGTGTGCACCACATTTTTTATGTTATTTCAAAGAGACAGAAAAAATATTACAGTCATTTCTTATAATTTAATTCTAAATTCCATTTTAAACAGTAGAAAACCATGAAAAAACGTTGATGACGTCACGGTCACATGACTTAATTATGTCTATGGGCTGATAACAAAATAACGTCAGCCAAACAGAAGACGTGTTACATCCAAAATTAAATTATATATAATTATCGAATTTGATTGATTGTTGGTGTTTTACACCACTTTTGGGGCTATAACATGACGGTCAGTCTTTATGGGTGAAGCAAGACGGAGTGTCCAGAGAAAACCACTGACCTTCAATGGAAAAACTGACAATCCTTGAATTAAGATTGGTGTTGAGAGCAACCACATGAGATGGGTTTGAAGGTACAAATTCAGTGTTGAATGGCTTGTGATCACATAACATAAGGTGTGGCTATTTACATGCACTGATTTCATCATCATTCTCCCAATGAGAAAAATTAAAAGTACACTACACCAAAATACAGGACATTAAAAGTCGTTCAAATATTATTTATAAAATCCATATTGTTTGGTCTCAGGTGGATACTTATATATAGATTCTACCACAGCATCGATTATGATACGATACTTATCCACTCGAGACAGTTAAATTTAAAACACGAGCGTTTTAAATATTTAAAATTTAACCGTCGAGAGTGGATAAATATCATTTTACACGAGATTTGGTGGTAGAATCTGTTTCTCTATTGATTTTCAAACAATATGCAGGCAAACTTATTCCTACTTTGAGATTGATCTGCAAAAATATGTTCTTTTTATGTGACGTCATCAGGCATGGTCGCCTTTTTTCATGCCGTCACAATAGGAAATTCAGAGGAAAACAAGAAAAGTCGACGTCATAATCGTATTTTAACCAATGAAGAACTGAGATCAAACGAACCACACATTGATTAAATTTTTTTATACAATGGGTGCAGAAAGGGATAAATTGACGAAGAATTAGAGAAAGTAGGTTATCATACTTCATTGAATGATCTATAATCCTTTATTTTATCAACCTGTATGTATCACCTTACAAAAGATGAGGCTATTCACAAGCACTGATTCCATTGATTTCTCTCCAATGAGAAAAAATAGCAGTAGCAATAGACAGTACACCTCATCAATATATAGAACATAAAACCACTCATAAATAGTCTTGGGTGAACTAGTGGCAATCATACCTCATGGAATAATATATAATCATTGATTTTATTGATTTTATTAACCTCTATATATCACTGCACAAAATTAGCAGTTTTTTTGGACAATTCCATCGTTCTCTCCATTGAAAGAAAATAACTTGCAATTAACAGTGTACTACACCAATATGTAGTACACATTTGGACTTATGTGGATAGTTGTCTCATTGGCAATCATACCAGAACTCCTTAATCAGTTTTCATCACTTGGCACTCTCATTGTAGTTCAATAACTTTTACAAACAGGTTTTATCTCCAGAAGATGTGTACAATGATCCTGTCTGTAAATCAGCATGTAGGACATGACTTAAAATAGAACATTGAGGTAAAATGCAGTTTTTGTCTATTTATATCTTAAAAACCTCGAAAAGGTAAAGGATTCTAGCAAGACAAAAATAATTACATATTTGAGAACCTTCTACAAGTCATGTACATCAAAACTGTTAAAAGATGACATTCTGAGGATAGACATGACATGTGCAAATGTACCGTGCATTACTTTTACATGAATCTCTTCAAATTCACCATGAATCCCAAAATGCAAAATCAATTTTCTAGGCAAAATACTTCTTGTAAGAGTTATTGTTATAAAAATAGGAATGTTACCAATATATATTTGCCTTCCCTTGTTGGATTCTAAAAGTGGGTATGCTTTTTCTGATGGTGGAATCGTCTAAAATTTTGTGATTATGTCACTTTATAGGGGACCATTGTGGTAGGTCAATTATATTTAGCATGCTCTTGTATTAGCATTGGCAAATCTCATTTCCATGGAGACCACTTATTCCTGCCCTCTCAGTCATGGTTTATTGACTTTGAAACTTGTGCTTTACATGTCTGGATTTGTGATTAGGTTATTTTATAAGGAATCATTTGTAGAAGGTCAATGATATTTGGTATGCAGATGCATAGCCTGCATAAGCATTGGCACATCTCATTTGGCCCTACCTCCTCAGTCATGGTCTATTGATTTTGAATGGTTTGCCTAGTTTACATGTTAAAGTTTGTGATTCGATCAGTACTTAAGATCCACTAATGTTAAGTCAATGATAGTATAAGAATTTGAGATTATTTGGCCCTACCCCAATCAAGGCTAATTGACTTTGAAACTTTTACACTGTTTACAAGTTAAAGTTTGTGAATAGGGAACCAATTTTGAAAAGTCAATTGTATTTGGCAGCAGTTTAACAAGCATTGGTATTTTTCTCATTTCTATGAAGATTATTGGGTTCTGTTAACGTCTGTATCTTAATCCTGGTTTATTAAATCTAACGAAGTTGAGGATAGAAAAGGGAGAACTTGTCAAAGAGACAACAACCAGAATTAGAACAGAAAACAGCTCAAAGCCACCAATGGATCTTCAACACAAAGAGAAAATCATGCATCTGCAGGCGGGCTTCGATTGGTCCTTAAACATGTTAAACTAAATTGTGTACTAGTTCAGAGAAAATAATTTGCATAGTTTATGTTTTAATATTGCCATTTGGGTTTATTATACTATAAAAATTCAAGAATGCAACACCTATATCAATGACAACACAAAAACAAAACAATAACACCATGGCAAAAAACGACCAATAGACAAACAACCTCCTCAAAACACAACATAGAAAACTGAGTAACACAAACCTCGCAATAAATAGGAGGTGCTCTCAGTTGCTTTCCAAGGATACCTTTTGAAAGAAGATCCTTCTCCACTTGCATGTGGCACCTGTCAAGTTGCTCACCATTTCTGTGCAAAAGAATCACTCCTCGATAATGTCAATCAAGTTAATTTCTGGAATAAAACCATGTCACTTTGGATAGACTTGTATGTCCAAATTGTTACAAATCAGCTGATACTCAATTTGTATTGAGGCATTGATTAAAATGAAAAAAAGTAGATGTAATAAAAACTGCGAGTCATTTTTCATACTCTCAATTTTTTTTCTTCACATTACCGATCATTTAAAGTAGTGGGGGTTCTGGGCCATTTTGTCTAATGTTAACCCTATGGGGAAAAGGTAGCCTCTCAACGATAGGCTAATTTCTATGACGTCATTTTTAGGTATTCTGACATTAATCAATTAAATTAACTAATTTCTTTGGAGATAAGGTCATTATAAAGTGTAATTAATTACGGGTTTTTTTTAATTACGGATAAGTATATACATTTTTTTTCTTTATATTTGATGAAAATTCCCAGTCTATTAAGGGAAGTGCTATTTTGCAGGTTGCGGGTTGCCAATTATTTTAATTGTGTTTGTGCCAATAAAATATTTGTATTTGTATTTTGTAAACATGTCAAGTAATTCTATCAAACAATGATTATTTCAACCTTCTTTGTTTTTTATTAGACTGTTCTGAACCTTTTAAGTTATATGCATTTTTGGTAAACTCATTCATTAATGAATGCTTTTATTTCAAGAATGATCAATCAAAGGGCAGAAAATTAATCAGCAAACCTTCATTACATGCCTTCAAAATATTCAACGACGACTTGGTGGCTGTTCACATGTACAAACAACTATTATACTTAAACAGACCGATCTACGTAGGATTCACTATACTCGATTTGTGAAAGACGCTTATGTACGATTTCCATTATTATTACCTGAACGATAAATATGGGTCTAGAGCAACACTCTTGTTTACGGACACAGACTCACTATACACTATCAACACTGATGATATATATCAAGATATGACGAAGGATAAACACTTGTTTGATACGTCAGAATATAGCCCCGAACATCAGCTTTATAGCACCTTTAAAATAAAGGTGTTAGGAAAATTAGTCACCCATATCCGCTGAGCAATGATGCATATCTACCGCCGCCCCCACCACCGCCACCACCATCACCATCAAAGCCTCCACTGTCATCACCACCACCACTTTCACACATCGGGGTGACCATCGCACTTAAGCAAATAACCAAACAACTGCTTAAAACAAACTAGACATATTAGAAATAAAGCTTTATTTAGAGTCGGTATAAGCATTATAAGTACAAACATAAACGCTGAATAACTTAAAACCGACATCACAACAAATTAAACAAAACAAAACATACCTATCAAGTCATGCAAACACAAACATGCAAAAATAAAATTGTTTGCACATTAAAAGCCCAATAAAAGCACATATAGGTTAGCAAGTTACTAAAATTAGCACAACGCAGCAGAAGTTCTATAATGAAGATAACAAAATAAATTTTCCATGCTGAAAATAAAGCATTAAACCAAAAATAATGAACAGAAATGAACATGGACATGAAACGCATTGTAAATATAGATTATGTGTACGTAGTCCATTGCACATCAGCGTTACCAGCAGCCAGACACTGCAAATGTGGTGATAGTCTTGTTGGGTTGTAAAAATGCCTTTGAGAGAGTTGGTGTGGATGATAGAGAGAGAGAGAGAGAGAGAGAAAGAGTGGTTGGGTGAATGAGAGAGAGAAAGAGTAGTTGGGCGAATGAGAGAGAGAAACAGTGAGAAAGAGTGGCTGGGTAAATGAGAGAGAAAACGAGTGGTTGGGTGAATGAGAGAGAGAAAGAGTTGGTGTGACCGGTTGTGTGAATGAGAGAGAAAGAGTGGGAGAAAAAGCGTGGATGAGAGTAGTTGGGTGAATGACAGAGAGAGAACTAGTGAGTGTAAGTGCACGTGGTTGAGTGAATGAGAGAGAGAGGTAAAAAGGGGGTGTGAATGTTTGGGTGAATAAGAGAGAGAAAGAGTTGGTGTGTCAATGAGAGAGAGAAACAGAGAGGTGAATGAGTGAAAGAGTGGGTGGGTGAATGAGTGTGTAGAAAGTGTGAATGAATAAAAAGGCGTGGCTGAGAGAGAGTGCTCGGGTGAATGAATGAGAGAGTGAATATTTATTTATTTCTGACAACCAAAATGACATTCCACATTGACAAAAGTTGTTTCCCTGTCGGCAGAATACTAATGTTCCCATTTTCCATTCCATATTCACTCTTGGGGCACAAAGACACTATTTTAAAAAATTGAGAGGACAATTTTGCTCCAGCAAACTTGTGCAAACTTGTTTTACTTCGCTATATTCCTCTATGTTCCAAACAGGGGGTGTTGCTGTGTATCAAATATATTTTCGCTTATGGTTTTGTACAAAAATCAGACCATGTACTTATATATTCGTTTGAACTAATATTGCTTTACCGTTCTCATTTCGGGTCCCTTTATAGCTTAATATGCAATATGGGTTTTGTGCATTGTAAAAGGTCGCACGACGACCTTTAGATGAACATTTTCTTTTCTCATCAGCAATCATACCAAATCAGTTATGTTTCTTATAAATGTGAAAAAAATCGTGTTTTATCCACTTTTATATGTATTTACCAGTGTTTTACCAATATTGATTTATTTGATTGACGACAAGTGTTTTACTGTCTAACGTATCTATAATGAGACGGATTATATGTTCAACTATCCGGAAATATGATGTGTGCTGAAATATGATGTGTGATGTATGATGTATGCAAAATCAAACAATAAGAAAAATCAATTCATCCAATAGCTACAGGTATAAGTAAATCGAAAAAGACATACATAAGGCATTTTCCTTATTGTACATTTGAAAAACTCAACATCACTTATGATAAACATCTATCCATCTATTTGTAAAATTATGAACCAATTAATTAATATATTAAGATTTCGTAGAAGGAAATATTTTTTTATTTCATTTTTATCTTCCTTAAATAGCTGAAGTGTCTAATCACTGAGTTGGTGTGTGAGTAGAGGTAAAGCTGTAAATGTATCTCCATTGAAGGTAATGTAAAAATTTTCTCATTGAAGTAAAAGATACCTGAAATCATATATATATATATATATACCAGTTACAACTTAACAGAATGTTTCACAAGGTCAAGGTAAAGACATACGTAAACTGTATTCACATTGATAAAATATGGATACTTTAGTCTTCTAGTTTAGGTGTCAATCATAAATCTGATGTCATAATTACGATGCATATGTTGGTATCCCCACAGTTGTATGCTTTTTGAATGTTAGTTGTATATATGTATATATATTACCGGATTATCGGTATATCATTTTGAAATCAATAATTGAATATATGGCATCGTGTCTTTCTTGTAGACATCATGAACGAACATTCCGGAAACCAAGACGATTCTGAGGACGAAAATCTATTTGGCATAAGGAAAACTACGTACTGGGAAATATACGGTGTGAAACGTTTTCCGTACAGTGGAAAGCGTAAGTTTACACCATTGCTTTACCCATCTTTCCGTGGAGGAATGGTGATATCAAATGACGTTTTTGGACTAACAATCAGTCAGTTTGAACGAATATATAAAGCTTGTTTAGAAAGAAGAAAAACAAAAGAACAGTGGATACTGAACCTAAGATATCCTGATAAATCTTCTAATGACTATTTAGAATACTTACAGAATTGTACAGACTGCAATATAGGTAAGGCAATAATAAAGAACCTGTTTGTTTGCCCTTAATCTACCTACCAAAAAGATAGCTGCCTACCCAAAATATTTTATTGTCATATAGTGATAAAGTGTTTTTAATCAGATAGGCATGGAGACTAAAAAACATCATGAACAATGAATGGACGATTTAATTGCTATCTGTCGAAAAAAGAAAGAAAATGCCTACCCACTTTTTTACCTTTACGTAAAGTTTGGGCAAACAAAAATATTTTAAATAACTTTCTCATATCAGTTTCTTAAACTGTAGGCAATGACAGTTATATACTGGGTTTAATCAAATTGTAGAAACTGTCTACTAATATTTAAATTTTTAAGACAAACAGACCACAGCAAAACCAAAAAGGAAAACAACAAACAGATAACAGCATTTAAAAAGACGAACTTGGGGCAGCATGTCCAAATAGAAACGACAAAGGATGAACACAATAAAAAAAAAAAAAGAAGAGATGAACGACATATATACAAAGAAGTTCACACAATAAATCAGAAACACCACCTAAAGTTGTGGTTCTCACTTTAAAAAACAAAAAATGATTATCAGTCGTATTCACTTCTTTGCAATCGAATACTAGTGGACAGGATGAACTAAATTTATAATACAAATGATATCTGTAAAGTGAAAGTGGAATAAGGAAGATTTATGTCAATTTAAGTACAAAAAGACTTAATATAAAGGAGGATTATTGGGATAATCCTGAGATATTTTGTTTAATATTTTACCAAAATGAGTAAGAGAGTATAGATCACCGAGCTATTTTTCACGCTACAAGTCGTGCAAATTTTCCCAAATTTGAACACATTTTTTGGGAATAAAAGAAAACTGTAAAATAGAAGTTCGAAATAAAATTTGAGAAGATAGGTTTTATAAAATGCTTTGAGAAAATAGAAAAAAATGGTCTTAACGAACTAGTTTTCTTGTTACAAACGAAAACGAAAATTTCACATCATTCCAGTATATACTTTTTACTATAACATGTATAAGAATTATATCCCCAAAAATTACCAAGTTAAAAAAATGATTCTTAAATCATAAATATTAGGAATTTGTTTAAACATTGTGCATAATGCAATAAATCAACTTTGTTTCTTATACAAATAACCAGTCTTACACATGAATTACAAATCTGTCTGAAAATTTGAAAATTTAGTTAAAGAACTAGACAGACTTTGCACGGATGTTATACAATCCAATATGGCGGTATACAGTGAATTATCCGTAGAGTACATTAAATGTTAAGGTAAAACTTTGATTTATTATACAAGATTTCTCAATAAATGAAGTTGTTCTAAACCGCTTTGCTGAATATACCTTAATTAGAAGCGTTTAACTACAAGGAATGACACAAAAACATATAGATAAGTCTATATTTGCAAACGGTAAGAAAACAAATGGTGTTTTGAATAATCCTATTGCTTTTGAATAGCTAATTTGCAGGAATAAAATTGAGAATGGAAATGGGGAATGTGCCAATGAGACAACAACCCGACCATAGAGCAGACAACAGCAGAAGGTCACCAACAGGTCTTCAATGTAACAAGAATTTCACGCACCCGGAGGCGTCCTTCAGCTGGCCCCTAAACAAATATATACTAGTTCAGTGATAATGAACGCCATACTAAACTCCAAATTGTACACAAGAAACTAAAATTAAAATAATACAAGACTAACAAAGGCCAGAGGCTCCTGACTTGAACAGGTGCAAAAATGTGGCGGGGTTAAACATGTTTATTAGATCTCAACCCTCTCCCTATACCTCTAGCCAATACAGAAAAGTAAACGCATAACAATACGCACATTACAATTCAGTTCAAGAGAAGTCCGAGTCTGATGTCAGAAGATGTAACCAAAGAAAACAAACAAAATAACAATAATACATAAATAACATCAGACTACCAGCAGTTAACTGACATGCCAGCTCCAGACTTCAATTAAACTGAATGAAAAAATATGTCTTCATCATATGAATATCAGGCACAATCCTCCCCCTTAGGGGTTTAGTATCATACCATCATAACATATATATGAGAACATAACCCGTGTCATGCCAACAACTTGTTTTTAAATACATGTGTTTAGTTCCGATGCGAAGACCCTATAGGTGAATCAATATCAACGCCAAAATATGCAATCTTTAATGACCTGACAACAGTATCGTAACTATATCCCTTCTTAATAAGTCTGAATCTCCTCTTTCATTCTGTACATACTTAGGCAATAGTGTTGAGTTCTAGGCCGACAATATCACGAGAACGCAATATGATAAGTATTGTTGCATTGGTTGTAACATGTCGTATCTTGCTTATTATGCAAGCTAGAGGTCGGATTTGTCTGCATACCTGTTTAAAATATTGACAATCTAATTTTAACGATCGCTTAATATTTATATCGGGGAAATACATGTAACTCTCTATGTACGGACGTCTTTTTACGTTGTTTTTTTTTTTTTTATAAATATGTAATTATAATATGTATATTTTTCGTAGGTCAATTGCTTTGTTACGAAAATTGTCCGAGAGAGAAATGTTTGTACGAACACCTAGTACATATAGTTGGCACGGAAATAGATATACGAAAACGACAACGACTATTTATCATACAAGATAGGATCTACAACTCATCATGTTCCAAAATTCGGACAAGAATATCAAGTGGGAGTCTGGCAGAAGGTCTTGATTTACCAGGAAGTGACATGGATATTATGTACGTAGTCAATGACATAAAAATAACAAAGAATGTCAAGAACATCAAAAACCCAACACATAGTAATATGTTTGCTATGGAAATATATTTTGATCATCCTGGATTTGCCGCACTCAGAAAGGTAGCAGCACATAATGAGGTATCCCTCCGTGAAGAATGTGGCCGTTGTCCACTAGGTACATGTACAGGTACACAATTTTATCTCCCAGTAAAAACCTTGCTAGATGAAGTTAAGCAAGAGTACTCCTATATGAATCCATGTGAACATGGCCCTTGTATATCAGACCAAAACCAATTGACGGATATTGCATTATGTATACGGAGTAAACATCTGCCTCACAACGCAATTCCATGGGCATCTCGTCATCGATTGCAATGGCCTACGAACTTTGTTATTGACATGATCATGCAAAAAGGATGCTTGTTAGTACCTATAGGACCTAAGACATTATCAGATAATGAATTCTTATGGAGAATATCTTTCTCTGTGGCAGAAAAAATACTTGTACATTCGTTTAATTTTACTCAATTCTTATGTTACGGTCTACTTAAATTAACACTAAAGTGTATTGTAAACACAAATAGTGATGTTAAAGAGCTATTGTGTTCCTACTTCCTCAAGACAGCTTTATTTTGGGTCTCAGAAGAGTTGGATATTGATACATTTCAACTATCGAAATTGTATTATTGCTTTTCTCTCTGTCTTGATAAATTAATGTCATGGGTAAACACATGCTACTGTCCGAACTATTTTATACCCGAACACAACATGTTCATAGGAAAGATCAATCCGAGAAACAAAAATATACTACTTGCTGTACTTGGGAGTATTAAATTTGGAGGGGTTGATGGGTTAATAACTAGTTTATTTTTGTCTGACCATTCCCGTTTAACAAGAGCAAATAGTGAATTTCCATCCATTATGTTAGACTTCCTATTTTATAAAATAAGAACATTGAACTTTTTGAAGTCTGTTTCAAATTGGAAAACCAGAATTGAATGTACTGAATATTTATTAAAGTCTGAATCGTCTCTATTTATTATTGACGTATGTTCAAATGGTAATGCCGAAAGCAGTAAATATGTTGCACAACTACTGCCATCACCAAACATAAAAGGCAACACGTATAACATACGCAAATGCTATCATAGACTTTTACAAAACGGCACCAAGACTGATGCTGTATCCGGTTGGTTGTTATACGCATCGTTTTATTATGTAACAGGACAGTTTAATGTTTCACTAAAACTTACGGATTATGTTCTATCAAGATGCTCACCTGATATGATGGAGGAAGATGATGACAAGTGTGAAGAACATAGAAATTGTTACAGACAAAATATACATTCTAAAATGAATCTAAATGACAGGATGAAAATGGCTACTATAGCTAATGTCAATTACATTCCGAACTCATCATTAATTCCAGAAGAACTACAGCTGGAGGTTGAAACGCAAGTATTAACCATACCGCCTGTTGTACTGTCCCACTGTCTTAATGTTCTGTGCTATCATCATCTTGGTGATATTTGCAATAGACAACAATCTTTACGTGATTTATATCTAACAGTGTTACATAGCATTATTCCTCAAACTTTTATATCTGCTTCGATAACAGTACTTGGAGTGTGCTATGAGATTTCCGGTGATAAAGACTTAGCCTATCAATGTTACGAGGAAGCCTTAAAAAGAGGTTGTCACATTTTTAGTTCAGCAGTAAAAAGAAAATCAAAACTTGAAGACAATTAATGTGAAATGTGATAATTGTGATCATTATACTGAACATTACTATATCAGAAATTCAACATACGTGTTTGGTATGATTATATAATACGATTATAACATTCTTATCTTGGTGATATTGAAAAAAAATCATAAACATTATATCATTGATATCTAACAGAAAGTAAGAACTAATAGACGTTAGTAATAAATTATCTAATCAATTGACATACTTTACAGGACACGTTATCAAAGTTTGTTAAAATATTTTTGAAAAAACGATTTTATCCGGCAAAAATTACATTAATGTAAACATTCATAAAATTGTCAATTTTATCCCGAATTTGTCAATCAAAACAGAAAAAGGCGAAGAAATATCTGCATTGTTGATATTTGAGCAAGTGTAAAATCATTTATTCCCCGGACTAATGCTTTACCGACCAGAAACTTAAAAATGTACGACACTACAGAGACAAAAGCCAATAACATTATCACTTGGCAAATCAAGCCATTTAAACTGCACTTTGAAATATATGAAATAATTCATTAAAAATCTTGATAAAACTAAAGGGGGGTCTCTACACTTGCAGGTGCGTGTAGCTCACAGCTTAAGGATATTAGGAAAAGTAAATGTGTTTTATAAATCACAAGTCTACTACCAATAATTATGATCACTTTTTAGAATTTCGTACATTTTCGTTTTTGTACCTTATCGCATAGACTGGCTCATATATCAATACTGCAGGACATTATGATGTTATTAGAGTTACTAACGAGCTTTATAATTCTAAGCACAAAAGAAGAGAAACCATCATTTCGTTACATCCAATACATACTTTATCGTTGCTGTTGTATTGTGTTGCCTGAATGTTATTCATTTACTCCTCGGAAAGATGTTACCATGTTTATTGGAATGAGTTACCTTATCAATTGAAAATAAACAAATATACACGCCTGACTATTTCTGTTATAAACCTCAGTGAGTCGTTATATAATGCTAATGAAGACATTTTTTTATACCCGAAAACACACCATATATATATAACTTTATGTTGATGATGCCACCCCTTATGGTATTGATAATACTCATCGACAATTCCAATATCAAGATAAAGGCATCAATATGTTAATCTTTTTCAACAAGATAACGCTCGTGCACACTTTGTAAGACTCACAAAATATATGGCCTAACATTTGGTAATTCTACAATTGTTGTAATTAGTATTAAAGTATTTTGTTTCATAGTGTGTAGTTAATAGATTTATCTCAATGATAACAGGATGACATTTTGAGTCTAATTACTATAAAAAGACGTTAAATAGACAATGTTTCATACCTTGTCATCACATTTATATAACAGGCCAATACATAAATGCATTCAATATAATAAATGGATGATGAATGTCTGCTTAACATCAAGTTGCACTTACATATGAATAATCAAAACGAGAACCTGTAAATCTAACATTAATATTAAACCTGCTTAGAACTATACCGAATCGCTGAGTCGGATTTATACTGCACTAGTTCACAGGATAACAGTCCACGGGGAGACATGTCACCTTACCCGGACACATAAATCCCGAGCAGACCAGTATTTGCTCTTCCTCCGTTTTATCGCGTGTCTACCAGAGAAACAGCAAATACAAAAGTTTTAAGTCTTTGGTTTGACCCGGTTGTGTTTTGAAGCCACCAACCTCTAGCCTTGGAATTACGAATTATGATTCTATAAAGTGTTATTTGCATTTACTGAAACGGATTTATCCTAAAGGATAAATGTACCCGTTTATTCTTTGTGAATTAGTACACTAGAATACAGAAATTGTGGCGCATTGTTGTGTTGACATGAATTATCATTGATATGGTCATGACTATAAATTAATCGTTTATAAAACTTTACATTTTTGAAATACTTCCTATTTCTACCCAAAATTCATAACTATTGATAATTTTTACATACATTGTGCACTCACGTGTCCTGAAATAGTTTTCAACAAAACTGAACAATATATTTACTTGAGGTATAGGGAAGGGTTGAGATCTCACTTAACATGGGTAGCTCGGATGCATTTTTGCACCTGCCCCACATTTGTCTAGCAGCCCGCGGAAATCCGAATCCGGGTGCGCGTTTTTCTCTTTGTTTTGAAGATCCGTTGGTGGCCTTTTGGTGGATTTTTTTTTACTTCTTGGTCTGGGTGTTGTTGTCCCTTTGAAACATTTCCCATTATTAATTTATTTTACTATTTTACAAAGCTATATTTTGATATTTAAATTTTTGATTTTGAGTACTATATTTTAATTGACAGATTCAGGTACTTTCCCCTCATATTTTGTGGACGCAATGAGTCTTTTGTTTGTGTTTTGAAATAGAAAATTTCCTTACAGCAGAATAACAAGACTTTACTTGTCCTACTTAATGCATCGTTATAACATGTTACACACTAGCTCTGTTATACGTAAAAGAGAAAACCAGTAGCAACAAAACATACCTTAACCCATGGTAGATACAAAGGAGGGAAATTCATAAAACATGACAAAAGCACACTGTCGACTATATTAACCAAGGGAATGAATGGGAAACAACTGTCATATTCCTAACTTGGGTCATACATTTTTCTGGGGAGAATATCTACAAACTTTACACAGTTATTGATGAACGCATATTTGTCTTTAAATTAGAGATATCGATGGCAAAGTGGTCTACGTACTTCATTTACAGATGCATTAGACAGTAAACACTCATGTTAATCGTTTAAACCCCTTAGTAGGTGTAATAGACTAATATATCGATCGCATATGACTTGGACTAAGGTTGTTGGTTTGTTTAAGCACTCCAGCTTTCCATCATCAGAATACATGATCACCACTACCGGTATATAGACAAGAGTGTTGAACGCAGCGTTTAAAACACAACCTCGTTGACAAAAAAAAAACTTGTTTGTCGTTCCAGATCTACTAGTCTAATTAAAATATTTAGGAAAGTATTCGTTCAACTAACCTAAACAAGCATTTGTTTTGTAAAGAATACTATTAGTAACTCCTTAACCCTCTTGCCACCAGTTGTTTTTTCAGAGTTGCATTTCATTTGCCAGAAAATACGACCGCCCGACGTTTTTGAGGTGACATGCCAAAAAATGAAGTCATTCGATGTATGAAATTATGCCGTAATGACCGTTACGTTTGAAAACCATTGTAGAAACATTTTACATTTTTTAAATTTTCGTCTTTTTTTTAAAGACGTTCAGCAATGATGGGACGCTTGCATAAAGTTACAAAAGTATTTAAAATACAATATAGACCACAAAACACGTGAATTACACGACCCCTCCCCCCCAACAACAACATTTTGATCACAGGTGCGCCGTTTTGGTTATCAGACCCAGCTCACGTATGATATTTTTCATGTTGGTCATGTTTGTATGATAGACCACTTTCGAGTTTGTCCGTCACCGGAAAAGAACTCGTCAATTATGCCTGCCTTTGTGACGTCATTTATCAGATACCGGGGGTCACCTTTATCCCTGCACTATAATAGTTCATCAAGCGTCTTAGTGGTCGTCATTCTTCAGGATAAACAAGAAATAATGTTTGTTTGGTGAGTACTTAATCATAGTTCCATAATGATTGCAGTGCTGATTGTCAATTATGAGAATTCAATTTGCCGAATAATTCGTGCAATATAGCATCATAGTTTTCCAACCAATTGCTCAACATTGGATCGAATGTGACAATGCCCCTAAACGCAAGAACGATGTTCACTAAACCAGAATTTTTGACGGAAATGCATCGAACTCGAAAGTTGTCTATTCCAACTGGGTTATATGACATTCAGAGAAAAAAGGACGAGATTGTGGTTACCACAGTTGAAACATAACCATCGTCATATTTGAAACAGCTATTTTAAAAGGGTTACCGAACTCGTAGTGATGTCCGTATAAGATTCTAAAGGATACATTCAATTTCAGCATTTGGAAAATCATGCAGGTAGTGAGTTGAATAACAGACATATCATGGCGGTCAACCGGGTTGTGATGTTTACTGTTCAACTAAAAGTGACAGTTTCAGTCACTCTTAATCAAATAAATTAAATAGTTTAAGGGTAGTTTTTTTTTCGGGACATCCGTATAGTGTGAACATGTATGAGCATAATGTAACTATTGAGATATGTAAACACCATACGATAAATAAAATGATCTGATTAGAGAAATGAGAAGTTGACAATTGAAAAACAAATCTCACAGATTTTTGTTTAAATCAAGAATATGAATATGAATATGAATATGAAGATATTAACCCGACTTTGCAGATTCAGTTTTAATCTTCCTCTCAAGTGTGATGAGATATGAAATGTAAGAACGCAGTGAAGTGTGGACCAATGAGTTTGGGGACATCCTCAAAATATATTTACCAGAAATTATTGAACATTTAAAGATGGATTTTGTTCTTTTTTGTCTTTCAGAAGGTTTTGTATGTGTTCTACTCATTATAGGTACAAAAACGAGTTGGAAAGAGGTATTTCATCTCTGGATAATTCCAATCAACGATACATTAGAAAAAAATAATTGCAAGCAATATGTACATACTATTATCCATAAACTGGTAAAATTGACATTGGAAATGGAGAATATAAAGTAAAAAGAAAAATCACAAAAATACTCAACTCCGAGGAAAATTCAAAACGGAAAGTTCCTAATCAAATGTCTAAATCAAATGATAAAACGCATCAAACGAATGAACAACAACTGTCATATTCCTGACTTGGAACAGGCATTTTCAAATGTAGGAAATGGTGGATTAAACCATGTTTTATAGCGCCAAACCTCTCACGTGTACGACAGTCGCATCAAATTCCATTATATTGACAATGATGCGTGAACAAAATGTCACATATAGTGTTACAACAACAACACGAACACAATATGTTAAAGATGTTTTTGCTGGATAGTTGTGTGAATTTGACAGGTTTTTGTCATGAAGAACTTAGGAAAAAATTGCAACTGTTACCACTCGTAGGTGATTTAATTTTATTTGATAACACATTTCTAGTCTGGTAAGTTTTACAAAAGAAAAGATCCCACCTGTATGTCATTGAGGTCCGAAAAAATACATTATCTTAATATATAAGAAAGAGGATGTGGTAGGATTGCCAATGAGCCTACAAATCACAAAACGTCAGCTAAAAAGGCCCCAAAATGACAAACGTAAAACAAATCAAACGAGAAAAATAACGGCATAATTAATGTTCAAAAACATTAACGAAAAAAACAGTAACAAACCACAACCATTGTATTGCATAGGTTCAGACACGTACATACAGAAGGTGTGGGTTAATCTTATTAGCGGAATCCTAACCCTCCCATTAACCTGAGACAGTGATGTAACAACACCGAACTATAAAAATCAGTTGAAATAGGCTGAACTAATCAGATGGAACAAATATAAATACATCTCACAATAACAAATGATTTTTTTAATTGATTCAAACCGTCGTTTAAGGAAGATGAAGCCCAACTTCCTGGTAAACGAGTTTCAAAATACTTCACTGATCATATCTCAAATTTGTCAGTGTTAAACAAAGAGATGACAAGGTACCTATCTTAAGTGTTTAAAATCACTTGAATAAATTAACCTGAAAGGAAATTAAACACAACTTTACAGATTAATAATTTAGAAAAATCACTTTGTTCTTAATTTATATATATATACTTTTTCTGATAGTCAAATGTGACGGTATAAAGCATTTTTGTGTTTTTTCCTCGCTATTAGTTATTAGCACTTTCATCTGTTTATATGAAACACGTTTTAAAAATCTGTTTACCTCGAAATGAAAAATTAACAATTCAATTGCGTTGCTAAAAAACTTCGATATGATCGCCTTGTATTGAATGAGACATCTTCCCATAATGCATAGCAGGATATGCGTACCCTGTCAACGCATCCAGTCTTGCTCTGTTTGGAAGAGTCAACGCAATTTCTAACGTATCGTACATAAGGGAACGACCATTTGACTTTAAAAGGGGGATGGCATTATTTTTTTTTTCTAAAAAAATATTCCCAAATTGATGAAAATAAAATCTTTTCAAGCAGAAGACAAAACAAATACTCTGAATCCAGATTTTCTCCATACTTAATAATGTTAAAATTTAAACAAAATAATTTGATTGATAGCGTTGATAACTAATTGAAATTATTTGCGCAAATTTTTTTTGACTCGAACAAAAAAACATACCACACACTTTTGAAGTAAAATTGTTGCTTCCTAAGTAGATATTTTAAAAATCAAGAAAACTAGAAATTCCTAATTTAAGGCATATCTGATATGAACTATTCATTTAGCTATATACTTTTGAACTGCGGAATTCATTGTGAATAGGTGTTTGTGTCAAGTGTCAATGTTGAAAATGTTTCCTCTGGAGAATTCAGTTTTACCCTTATCTTAGCTGTGTATGGTTTTGGATATAAACTGTATATAATTATATTTTTCCTTATCGGTGACCTATATTTTAATATATGCTTATTCTTTGAAGCTATATTTCAGCTATTTCATATGACAGTTTTGGACCAAGTGTGACAGACAGGTTTTTTTTTATATTCCGATAAAAATATGTCAACACCTCTTTTTTCCCTATTATTTCATTAAAAATGGTCCCATTTACATACCTTTTTAAAAGTAATACTTTGAGCTTAAATGGACCGGGACCCCATATTTCTTTTAGACCAATTTGATTCACTCTCTATAAAGATTAACATAACAAAAAATACGACACTTCTGATAGAATCTTCGAATAGGCTTGAGCCACATTTAAGGAAGATGAAACCCAACTTTCTGGTAAATGAATTTGAAAATACTTGACTGATCATATCAGTTATTGTTTATTTTTAAACAAAGAGATGACAAGATACTTATCTTAAGTGTTAAACATTTGAATAAATTAACCTGAAAGGAAATTGAAAACACAACTTCAAAAATAACAGTTTCGAAACCAAACTCTTTTCTTGATTTATATATATGTCATATACTTTCCTGATGGACAAATTTGACAGTCCTGGTAATGCATTTATGTTTTTTTTCTTTTCCGCATACGTTATTTGCACATATAAGCCTATATATTCTTCACGTTTTAAGAATCTGTTCACATAGAAAAGAAGCTAAATAATTCAATTACGATGAGATATAATTTAGCAGATTTGGTATGATTGTTAATGAGACATCTTCCCATAATGAATCACAGGATATGCTTACCCTGTTAAAGCATCCGGTCTTGCTCCTGTTTGGAGTCCAGGCGATTTCTAACATGTCGTACAAAGGTAAATATTACAAATATCAAGACAACTAGAAACTCCTAATAAAAAGCATACCTGATACCGTATAGCGGGATATTTTCGCGGGGTGTAAATTTTCGATTATTTTCGCGTAAAGCGGAACAAAATCGCCAAAATAAATTCCGCCAATTTAAAAGGCAAATGCAAAGGTTTTGATAAAAGTTTTGAATCCGCCTAAATAATAACCTCCAAAAAATTTCGTATACCTTATTCATTGAAAATCGCGAAATTTTACAGCCGCGAAAATAAACCCCTATACGGTATTTTCTATTGATACAGATGGACTTTTTAACATCTCATATCATTATGTATAGTTGTTTGTGGTAATATTGATTAAAAAAATTTCCTCGGGAGAAACAATATTTACCCACTTGTTAGCTGTGTATGTATTTGTGTATATATATAAATGTAAACATATGTGTGTATCATATGTATCGGATCATTCAAAAGATCTGTTTCAGAAGAAACAACTATTGATGCTATAATAGACGTTCAACCTCTACCTTTAATGCTTTTGTCGATAATGACGTCATAAAATTATATATGAACTATTACCATAAAAATTCTAATCTGAAACCGGGAGACGTTGTTAAACTTTTTTCGAACATTAGAAAATAATTTTTTTTACCGCCAAATGATGCTATAATTTTGGGCAGAAACTTTCAGATTTTTTTTTATAGTTTTTTGGTTTAATAATACATAATTAAAAATTCTTGCATTTTTCTAAAAATAAAACAAATCTACTTATTTTATTTTTTATAAATTTATCTGTGATATCATTTGAATCTTAAAATGTACGTTCATTCATGTGACGAGCAGTTGCTATTTCGTTTTTAGGTTCTTGGTGTATTGTCGTAATTTATTGGAGGGGTCTGTTGTTGTTCTGTGGTTAACATGATGTAATGTTCTATTATATAATTTAGTTATATATACTTATCTGTACTGAGTGTTCTTGTGTTTATAGAAATAAGAAGATATGGTATATAAAGTGCCAATGAGACGTTGTTTGTATTGTTTTGTAGTGTGATCATAACCCCAGCTGACTATAAAATTATATATTGATGAAAAACTTGAAAAGTAAACATGGTAAACAGATATCTCTAACAACATTAACCAAAGAAGAAATCCTGATTTATCATAGGCATCATGTCTCATGTTCCTTTCTTCAAAGATAAAAAAAAACTTGATCTTTCTTCAAAATATTGAATTTCTAAATCTCATAACCATTCGTACAAGAATAATAATACTGCTGGCCGTGCTGGGTCTTGCAAGTGCTCCGCAAAACATTTTTTCAAAACTTTCAATTTTATCAGCCATCCAATCCGGACCAGATCTATAGTGTAACCACATTCTTTAAGGGCGATATGAGTTATATTAGGGTATTTGAAGATTTTACATTTCTGTAGGAGTACATACAAATTTTCCTATATTGCAATAGTATGATAACAGTTGGCTTATCTACCTCTTACTCAAATTATACTTTAAAAACTTATGATCAAATCAACAGAATTAATCTGTTTTTGCTTCATAACAATGACCAGTGTGGATATACAAATATCTTGTTGTAGTGTGGTATAACACATTATTTGTAAACAAAATACTCTTAATATATAAATATCTTTAAAAAAAAAAATGCTATACATATGCTTCATTATTTGATTGTCAACATAGTTGTTACGTTTGGAGGACAACTGTCATAACTATGAGACTACATGTGCTCCTCTTCTTCAAACCATGCCGATTTGTTCTATATATATGAGGCAGATTTCATACAGGAGTTTCCAAGGAAGAATAAAAAGAATTATTCTTTAACTAAACGTTCAGCAAATGTCCTCTCAATAAATATCATAGTTTGGTGCCTATGTTGAAAGCAATTATCCCACTGAACCTTTAAAAAAAGGAAATAACAGAAACACTTGCCTTATAATATCTCGACTTAAATCTAGAAATTGACAATAAGAGGTCGATTAAGAACAAAACGTTACGAAAAATGAGATTATTTTAAGTTCCCTGTTGTGAACTTTCATTTCTATGCAGCAAGATTCTAGTAGCGTCTATATACGGATTTTCATATCACAAAATGATGCAATATTTGATTTTGTTAATAGAGAGTCGCTACTTGCAACATGTAAAAGAAAGCAATTAAGACAAAGGTTCCAAGTTTTGGAGTAAAAGTTATTGTTTTGAAAATTGTACGGACATCAAATCAAATTTGTTTACCCTTTTGAAGTATCTATATATATATTTTATATCAATGTAATTTTTGAATTTTTAAGCAAATATGTTTTTGAATTTTTCAAGCAGATACTGAAACCACTCTTTACTAAAAAGTGCATACTGATATACTTTCTTGAACAAATACTTCCTTAGATATTCCCTAGAAAAGTAAATTTAAAACGACTGAAAAATATCTATTTAATCAATGATTATCTTTAACGCAGGTCTCTTATCTATATAGTGATAATCATGCTTTTAAATGACAGAAACTCGGAGTGCCAAAACAAACCAACAAGCTTCGTCTAGAAAACTTGCCATCCTACGCGATTGATTTCTTAGTAGAACGCATATACTTCGTAGAGTTTCTGACATTAAACATCCTGTTAACATCGATGCTTCTGTAGATGAATTACGGAGACCACTTTGCCAGCGATACTATTTTGTACTTGTTTGGCTTGATAACTATTTGATCTGAGCGTCACTAATGAGTCTTATGTAGACATAACGCGCGTCTTGCGTACTAAATTATAATCCTGGTACATTTGATAACTTTGTTAATTAAAAGACAACAACTGCGTATATTTTTTAGATATTTTCTTTCCAAGTTAGCAATATAACAGTTGTTTTCCATGCATTCCCTTGGTGAATAAAGTCGACAGTTTAATTTTGTCAAGTTTTAAGGACTTCCATCTTTTGTATTTACCACGTTATGTTAGTTTTTTTCAAAGTGTATCAGACCTAGCGTGGTACATGTTAAAACAATGCTCTTAGTAGGACAAATATAGAATTGTGTTCCAGTTGTTTGGAAAATTTTATTTAAAAAAAAAATTCAAATGGCTTTAAACAATTCACAAAACATGAGAAAAAATACTTCAATCGGTCCATTTTGAATCTAGTACCCAAAACCAAAAGTTGTAATATCGAAATGAAGCCTCGTAAATTTATTTTAACAATAGTAAAATAGAGAATGGAATTGGGGATTATGCCAGAGACAACAATCAGACCAAGGAGTAAAAAACAACCAAAGACCACCTTTGAATCTTCAACACAGCGAGCAAAGCTTGCACCAAGAGGCGACTTCAGTTGGCCCCTTAGACCAAAATGTGTACTAGTTCAATATATATCACTTCCTCACTTATTTTATCATCTTAACAACGTGTTATATTGTTCTTTCATTTGTATTTGTTCTATTATTAATATTACTTTTACTGTTGGATTGTTTTATGTGATATCCATTTATCGTGGCTCGGTACTCGGCATCCCGTCAATGTGTTTGTATTATCTTTCATTTTTTGCTGTTGTGATTTGTATATGCGACTTTTTGTGTTTCTATGGTTCTTATAACGTGACTCTGTACTTTAAAAGATCCCATCAATATGATATTGTTCTACTTTTGTCGTTATGATGTATTTCTATTATGAATTCGAAAATACGCTGAACCACACACGTCAAAAGTATTCAATCGCGTAGTGGAATGAACTATTTGTGGATTCTTATAAATTCTATATAACTTTTGGACTATTTTAAATCTCGGTCTATTTCTGAAATTAATTCTTACATACTGTGAATTTTTAACCCTGTATGTTAACATTGCACATATGAAATTTTTTAATTGTTTGTATTTTCATTGAACGACAAATTTATGTGACGTATAAAATTTTCTGACGTCAGACACGCGAATCAATGAATGTGTTTGTAGTTAGATAAGTTGTGTGTTCTGTTAAATTGTTCCTTTTAAAATTGTTGCACGATGATGACTGCTGTACCTATATTTTGACTATTTTATTTATTATGTCTGTTTAGTTCACGCATCATTGTTAATATAACGGAATTTGATGTGACTGTCATCAAAGTGAGAGGTTTAGCGCTTTAAAACCAGGTTTAATCCACCATTTTCTACATTTGAAAATGGTGTACCAAGTCAGGAATATGACAGTTCTTGTCCATTCGATTTAGATGTGTTTTGTAATTTGATTTTGCCATGTGATTATGTACTTTCCGATTGGATTCTCCTCTGAGTTCAGTATTTTTGAGATTTTACTTTTTAGGTAATATTATTGTCACCATCACAAGTTGGTTGTTAATTATGGAGGGTCCATTTAAAAATGGTCATCAATATGCTCCCGTTGTCGTACTCATCTGGTTTTTTCACTGGTTAATAATTACTACCAGCTTTTACATACCCTTTGGCCATTGCGCCGGGTGCCGCATACATTTCATGCTATAGATTTGGAGACTAGAACATCCGCCATAGAAACTTACCATAGATTTGTATTTAAAAAAATCTGCCATAGATTCGGAATGGCATGACGTCAAATTAACCATAGATCTAGAATCCGCCATGGACGTGAGTCATACATTTATAACGAAAACAACATATAAAAAATATATTGTTTAATTCAGAAATATGTAGAGGCAAAAACAAAAGACGTTAACGTTCTCAATACAAAATGCATCTTTATCACATATTTCAATTATTCATAAGAATAATTGTTAAACCATGGAATAATGTTAATTTGATTATTGTGAATACTGATAAACTGTGTGTAATACGGTCAACGGCAATCGTGCTGTATCAACTCCCCGTGATTATATCGATATCCGTCACGGTAGCAAAAGTTTTCATCTCTATTACGTCACGTCATCAATGTCAGTCACTGTTTTATAAAGGCCGTCTCAAACCCTTATATAAAATCCAGAATGGAAATGAGAAATGTGTAAAAGAGACAACAACCAACCATAAAACAGACAAAACCAGAACGTCACCAACAGGTCTTCAATGCAGCGAGGCATTCCAGCACCCGGAGGCGTCCTATAGCTGGCCTCTAAACAAATATATATACTACTTGAGTGATAATGAACGCCATACTAAACTCCAAATTGTACACAAGAAACTAAAATTAAAAATAATAAAAGACTAACAAAGACCAGAGGCTCCTGACTTTGGACAGGCGCAAAAATGCGGCGGGGTTAAACATGTTTTAGACTTATATATATATATTTCCATCTTCATACCTTATATATCATGTACGGTAACATCTTCATGCCTTATATATCTTGTACTGTAGTACGACGCTAGATTAAAACTGACGTGGAAAGGTAACACCCGGCCACCGAAAGCTTCATTTTTATGAAGCCCAGGTGGTCGTGTGGTCTAGCGGGACGGCTACAGTGCAGGCGATTTGGTGTCACGATATCTCAGTAGCATGGGTTCGAATCCCGGCGAGGGAAGAACAACAAATTTCCAAAAGCAAATTTACAGATCTAACATTGTTGGGTGGATGTTTAGACGAGTTGTATATACATAATGTACACAGCCATGTATCACCATCACTGCTGGCGATCCGATGGATATATCTGTTGTAGAGTTGTCACATGCTCAAACGTACTTATAAATATAATTATTTTCTGTGACTGTA
Organism: Mytilus edulis; assembly: GCA_019925275.1. Lineage (NCBI taxonomy): Eukaryota > Metazoa > Mollusca > Bivalvia > Mytilida > Mytilidae > Mytilus > Mytilus edulis. The sequence goes on from CM034358.1 coordinate 52,778,051, forward strand.
TCTTACATTAATTTGAAGGATCCTTTACTAGATAATTTAGCTGATCTGTAAGAATAAAATCTTCATGCCTTATATATCATGTACTGTAGTACGAAGCTAGATTAAAACTGACGTGGAAAGGTAACACCCGGCCATCGAAAGCTTCATTTTTATGAAGCCCAGGTGGTCGTGTGGTCTAGTGGGACGGCTACAGTGCAGGCGATTTGGTGTCACGACAGGGTTTCCCCTGGGTTAATTATTTTTTTCGCCACCTCTTTCGCCAAAACAACATATTTTTCGCCACTTTGTTATTTTTTTCGCCAAGTATCATTATATATTTTTCGTTTAAATTGTTCCCTATTTTTGTACCCCCCCCCCCTTTGATAAGATGAGTTTAGGTTGCCCCATCGTTGTCTATGATTATTCTCTCAAACTTATCTTAGAGTCTACATTGTAATGAATAAACACTGAAAATTTACTATTAAAAAGACGGAACTTTTTTTTAAAAAGGATGAAAATTCATTAAACATGTATTTTAAACAACTTTTCTAATTGAGGAGGCCACCTTCTTTTGATTATAAAGAAGATATATCAGTCCCATAATATAACAAATTCTTGGACATATTTTGACCATACAATACAAGAAAGATATACAGTTCTTTGGGAAAGTTTCTTCCAAAGAAAAATAGGTGCCCTTTTGTTCTATGAACTGGTTTAAAAAAAAGAAGCTTTTTTCACTTGGAACTGATCCCTCATTTAAGGTGTAGGTATACATTGAAGGGTTACTCCCTTTCGAGGGGTTGTTCCCAATCATTTGAAAAGATATCTTCATAACGACAATTTTCTTTTATTCTAGACCATCGTAAATGAAAAAGTTGAGACGTAAAACTATGTTTGAAACATGTCGAGTTAAACAAACGACTTTAAATTACTCTTTAAAATCAATTATCTATATCAAAGTCAATTGACAAAGTTTTAAATCGAATATTTTTCTTGCTTTCAAATTTTTTTCGTCATAACAACAGTTTTCTTTTCTGGACTATCATTAAAAGAAGGAGAGGAGACATCAAAAGTTTTCTTTGAACACGTGCGTCGCAAAGTAGTTAATAAATGATCCGTTTGTGACATATGACGAATGCCATTTAACCATATCATTTTGTTAAAACAATACAATCAACACCTTTATTAATTAGTCCTTTGTTGTCGATATCAAAAAATGCAATCAGCTGATTATTGATTTTCTGTCAATATCTTAACGAGTTCAAGGTGAATTCCGAGTATATTGTCTGATCAGGTAAAATTCGAGAAACCCGAAAAAATGTAAATAAACAAGATGGCTGAAAATAAATCGTATAAATATATTTCTTTCGCCAAATTCTTTCGCCAAAGACGAATTTTAATCGCCACAATTATTATTTTTTCGCAAATTGCGAAAATGGCGACCGCCAGCGGAAACAGTCACGATATCTCAGTAGCATAGGTTCGAATCCCGTCGAGGGAAGAACAAAACAGTTGCGAAAGCAAATTTACAGATCTAACATTGTTGGGTTGATGTTTAGACGAGTTGAATATAATCTAAACATCAACCCAACAATGTTAGATCTGTAAATTTGCTTTCATAAGTCTAAAATTTTGCACAACGGTACTGATATAAGATGTTATTATACAAAGATGTTGTTATCAAATCGTGTTGACAATTATTTCGGCTAACAAATAGCCTTCTATAGGTGTCAATGGTTTTAACAATACTGATATTAGTATATATACTAGTATACTCTTTTGGGCCTTCCTTATCATGTGTGATTCTTCTAGCAAACTTATTTAATCAATACTCAATCTATATATATAGATATGTTACATTATATTTATTTTAAAGATTGAGACGGAAACAGTTTTGAGTTATAACCTGTTTTGATAATAAGCCGTATCATTCCCAATATTTTCATTTGTTATTAACATGATCAATTGATAAGATAACTCATACTAAAAAAAACATTGTATCTCTTTCCGAGGTGTAAATGAATAACAATTAACCAATACAACTGCATTTAAAGAATATATTTGATGGTTTCTCTACTTTTGTTGGACTGTAAAGCTCGTTAGTAACACTGATAAGATAAGTCCTAATATATTGATATATCAAAACATACTCGTAATATCATAACATAATGTCAAGTAATCAGACAATTTTTTTACTGACATCTATTATTTCTAACTTTCTGACAGATATAAATGATATCATGTTTGTGATTTGTTTTTCAGTATAACGACAATAAGAGTGTTGTAATCGTATTAAACTATCATACTTAGGTGGGATTACTGATTTAGTCATGCTCAGTGACTATCCAAATGAATCAGATTTCACATTAATGACTATCAAGTTTTGATCTTCTTTTTACCGCTGAACTGCAAATATGGCAACCTCTTTCTAAGGCTCCCTCATAGCATTGGTAGGCTAAGTCTTTAGCATCGCATATCTCAAAGCACACTCCAAGTACTGTTATCGAAGCAGATGTACATCTTGGAGAAATTGAATATCTATGTTTCACTGTTAGATGTAAATCACGTAAAGACTTTTGTCTGTTTCAAATATCACCAAGATGATGATAGCACAGAACATTAAGACAGTGGGCCATAACAACAGGCGGTATGACCAATTCTGTCGTTTCAACCTCCAGCTGTAGTTCTTTTGGAATTAATGATGAGTTAATTATGTATTCGACATTAGCTATAGTAGCCATTTTCATTCTGTCATTCAGATTCATTGTAGAATGTATATTTTGTCTGTAACAGTTTCTGTGTACTTCACACTCGTCATCATCAAAATTATCACATTTCACATTAATTGTCTTCAAGTTTTGATTTTCTTTTTACTGCTGAACTAACAATGTGACAACCTCTTTTTAAGGCTTCCTCATAACATTGATAGGCTAAGTCTTTATCACCGGAAATCTCATAGCACACTCCAAGTACTGTTATCGAAGCAGATATACATCTTTGAGATATTGAATATCTATGTGTCACTGTTAGATATAAATCACGTAAAGATTGTTGTCTGTTGTAAATATCACCAAGATGATGATAGCACAGAAAATTAAGACAGTGGGACATTAAAACAGGCGGTAAGACTAACATGTCGGTTTCAACCTCCAGCTGTAGTTCTTTTGGAATTAATGATGAGTTCGGAATGTATTCGACATTAGCTATAGTAGCCATTTTCATCCTGTCATTCAGATTCATTGTAGAATGTATATTTTGTCTGTAACAGTGTCTGTGTACTTCACACTTGTCATCATCTTCCTCCATCATATCAGGTGAACATCTTGAAAGAACATAATCCGTTAGTTTAAGAGAAACATTAAACTGACCTGTTACATAATAAAATGATGCGTATAACACCCAACCGGATACAGCATCAGTCTTGGTGCCGTTTTGTAAAAGTCTATGATAGCGTTTGCGTATGTTGTACGTATTGCCTATTGCGCTTGGTGATGGGAGTAGTTGTGCAACATATTTACTGGCTTCGGCATAATGATATGTACATACACTATAAATAAAAGGAGACGATTCAGACTTTAATAAATATTTAGTATATTCCATCTTTGTTTTCCAACTTGAAACGTTTTGCGATGTCGTAATCCTGTAAAATAGGAAGTCCAACATAATTGATGGAGATTCACTATTTGCACTTGCTAAACGGGAATTGTCAGATGGAAATAAACTAGTAATCAACCCATCAATCCCTCTAGATTTAATACTCTCAAGTACACTTAGTAGTTTGTTTTTGTTTCTCTGATTGATCTTTCCAAGGAACATGTTGTGTTCAGGTATAAAATAGTTCGGACAGTAGCATGTGTTTACCCATGACATTAATTTATCAAGACAGAGAGAAAAGCAGTTATACAATTTCGGTAGTTGAAATGTGTCAATATCCGACTCCTCTGAGACCCAAAATAAAGCCGTCTTCAGGAAGTATGAACACAATAGCTCTTTGACTTCACTATTTGTATTTACGATACACTTTAATGTTAATTTAAGTAGACCGTAACATAAGAACTGAGTAAAATTAAACGAATGTACTAAAATTTTTTCTCCCACAGAGAAAGATATTCTCCATAAGAATTTATTATCTGATAATGTCTTAGGTCCTATAGGTACTAACAAGCATCCGTTTTTCATGATCATGTCAATAACAAAGTTCGACGGCCATTGACATCGATGACGAGATGCCCATGGAATTGCGTTGTGAGGCAGATATGTACTCCGTATACATAATGCAATATCTATGGTCTGGTCTTGGTCTGATATACATGGGCCATGTTCATATGGATCCATGAAGTTAAAATTTTTTTTTACTGAATCTAGAAAGGGTTTTACAGGAAGATAAAATTGCGTACCGGTACATGTACCTAGTGGACAACGGCCACACTTTACACGGGGGGACACCGCATTAGGTGCTGCTACCTGTCTAATTCTGGCAAATCCAGGATGATAAATATCTATTTCCATAACACAAATACTATGTTTTGGGTTTTTGATGTTCTTGACATTCTGTGGTACTTCTATGTTATTGCGTACGTACATAATATCCATGTCACTGCCTGGTAAATTAAGACCTTCTGCCAGACTCCCACTTGATATTTGTGTACGATCAAAGGCACATGCTGAATTGAAGATCCTATCTTGTATGATAAATAGTCGCTGTCGCTTTCGTATATCTATTTCAGTACCGACTGTTTGTATTAGGTGTTCGTATAAGCATTTCTCCCTTGGATTTGTTTTGAAACAAAGCAATTGACCTAGAAAAATAAATATAATTACATATTTATAAAAAAATAACTACAATGCCGTCCATACATTGAGAATAACATACATCTCTCTGATATTTATACTTGCAGTTAATGTTTTAAACTGCTTATTTGTATAAAGAAACAGTGGTGATTCATTGAATTTTCCAAAATATTTAAACAAAATCCAAATTTGTATTGTTTAAGAGTCATTTTTTCAAATTGGTAATTTTTTGGGATGTAAAAGAGATACGAAAGATACCAAAGGGACAGTCAAACTCATAAATCGAAAATAAACTGACAACGCCATGGCTAAAAATGAAAAAGACAAACAGACAAACAATAGCACACATGACACAACATAGAAAACTAAAGAATAAATAACACGAACCCCACCAAAAACTAGTGGTGATCCCAGGTGCTCCGGAAGGGTAGGCAGATCCTGCTCCACATGTGGCATCCGTCGTGTTGCTTATGTGATAACAAATCCGGTAAATTGTCTAATTCGGTAGGTCACATTCATGAAAGGGAAGGGGATTGTAGTTACGACGTAAGGAACATATCCGATATCATTTCTGAAACGGTTATTCCATAACGGTCAACCAACTCGTGATGGCGTCCGTACAATTTACGAAGTGATGATTTCAACTTCACCATTTGGAACTCTTTGTTTAATAGTTTCCTTGTGAGCAGCAAGAAAATCATGATAGGAAATACAAGCACGGGAATATCGTATCAATTGGCAGATATATACCCCGTATGCAGGTGCTGCTGGAATGTTGCTACTTAGAAATGGAAAGTTCACAATTGGAAAGCTGAAATCATCTCTTTTGTCGTAAAGTTTTGTTTTCAACCGACCCTCATTGGCAATTTCTAGATGTCAGTTAAGATATGAGGCAGACTTAATTGTATCTGTAGTATCATTTATCCCTAGTTCGATGGGATAGATGTTTTCATCATAGTCACCAATTTTTTAATTATTTAGTGAACGAACATCATCTATATAGCGGAAAGTAGAGTTAAAGGATATCGCTAACTTCTTATCTTTCTTACTAAGAAGTTCCTGCATGAAGTAAGCCTCATAATATTAAAGAAACAAGTCGGCAAGTAGAGGCGCACAATTTGTTCCCATTGGAATGCCGACAGTCTTTTGAAAAACACGTCTTCCGAACGTAACAAATATGTTGTCAATCAAGAAATCAAGCATCTTGATAATATCAGTTTTAGAGAATTTTTGGTTTGAACCAGAGTGATCCTTTACAAAGTAGGATTCATCCCTCCCTAAGACAAGATACTTGTATGTACGATGGCCATTCTTTTTTTTGAAGCAAAGCAATATCAACTCTTTCAATTTGTCTTTTAGTTTGGAATGTGGAATACTTGTTTAAAGAGTAGAAAAGTCAAAGAGTTAGATTGTATGTACTCTAAAAGATCTTTGGAATTTTTAAGTATCAACATCTGATTCACGCCACCTCTAGAATAGGCAGTTTCACAATAACTTTGAAGCCCGTCTTTGATTGCTGATAAAATAGATGTTAATAATTTAGAAAGAGGTTTCGTGGAGCACTTGGAAGACCCAGCAACATATCGTTGTTTGTAAGGACACTTATGTAGTTTAGGTATCCAATACAGTGATGGAAGATCCAGTTCTTCATCTTTGGTTGAAATTCCAAAGGAACATAGAACAGACCTATGATTATCTAGGATTTCCTCTTTGGTAGGTGTCGTGAGGGTATATGTTGAGTTTCCCAGTGAATTGTCAATACCTAATTCGTTTATCAAGCTGTTAATGTAATGAGTTTTACACACAAAAACGATGTTGCTTGGGGCTTTATCTGCGGGGACAACAACATATTTGCAATGGAGGTAGGATAAGTGTCCTGCAACATTTGGGTCTCCGAAGATTGAAGTAGCATTGGCATTGATAGACCCATTCAGATTCTTAATCTGATTTGTATCAACGACCTCACTGCCTTAATCCATTCGGAAAGAGTGTCTACGTCTTCCTTCTCGCGCTTAGTCCATTGCCTGGCATAATCCTCGACTGAATCCATCAAAATTGTAAAGTTGTATTTCCAATTGATGGATTTAGGCTCACGATATTTCGGACCTTTCGATAACACATTTCGTAGAGAAGTGTTATTAACAATGTTGAGGTCACCGGTAATAACGTGGCCAGCCGAATTATATGTGAATTGGGAACTAGCATAAGTGCAATCAGGAGGTTTAGACTTGAAGTCGTCAATATCGAGATCCTGCAAAACGTGTTTGTAATTGAAAATTATAGTTGCAATAGGTTTGGTATAGGTATAAGAAATGGTTGGTACAGACTGGTCTTTGAAATAAGGAGGTATTTTCGATTGAACTGATTTATGATGAAGGATATTGCCTAAGTTGTCGCCAAGACCTTTGTTGTCAAAGGAAATATTAAGGAAAGATCTTTTCTCTTTTTCATGTTTTCCAATGCGGACTGGCTTGAAAAGTCTGTGACTTGCAATATCCGAAATTATAGCTTCAAGTTTGTATTGGTTTGAATGAGGGTTTGTAACAGTGGATTCCAAACATAAATTGAACAAAGAATGAAGTCATTAATAGAGACATCATGCAGAGAAGGTGATGTATAATGACGATTACGATGACTGCGTCGAGTTGAGCATATTCATCACATTCACCGTTTTACACGTAGGACTAGATAGCATACCTATACCATCAATTTTGTCATTGCAACCATAAGTTAGGTGTCGCAGTTCCCAATTGTCTAATCCAGTAGTCCTCTTTTTGTCTACGGAGAGTCGTTGAAAGATTAGGATTGTTAGAGCTATGGTATATCTTTTCGATAATGCGAACTGTCATAAAACGATGGAATGATCGAGCTGATTGAAATGCTGGTATAAAATGTCGTTAGCATTGAGGTTAATGTCTGATCTATGACCGCACATACGTTTGTTTAGCCTTCATTTCGTTTCACCGACGTATAACAATCCTCAAAGGTTGCACTATAATCCGTAGACGACATTTATCGATTTACAATTCATATCACCGTAATTTCTCGTAAAATATGACTTCTTGGTCAAATTGCAAGTGAATTTAGCATCTGTAATTAAAATTTCACAAGTTTTGCAGCCTTTGGTCTCACATTTCGAAATGCGGCAGTGTTGTACTGTGTTATCAAAAACCAAAATGATCTTTAAGGAGAACTGAACATGGCTTATATGTGTAATATTGCTATTGTCACTTGGACGATGATCTGAATGAGTCATGTTTGAGATATTTGTCATATCTGGTGATGAGGGGACACCTGCCGTATCAGACGACACCGTGTTCATGGTGACGTCTGTTTCGGACTGTTTGTATACTGGGCGGCGTCCGAGCCAGTTTCCTGTTTGATCTTCGTAAATTCATGCAATTGTAGTTTTGCTACTGGGCGGATGATGTCCTCAGGGACAAAATGTCCACCAGCAGAGACATCGACCCAGTGGTTATAAACGTGGGACGAAAGATACCAAAGGGACAATCAAACTCATAAATCGAAAATAAACTGACAACGCCATGGCTAAAAATGAAAAAGACAAACAGACAAACAATAGTACACATGACACAACATAGAAAACTAAAGAATAAACAACACGAACCCCAACAAAAACTAGGGGTGATCTCAGGTGCTCCGGAAGAGTCGGCAGATCCTGCTCCACATGTGGCACCCGTCGTGTTGCTTATATGATAACAAATCCGGTAAATTGTCTAATTTGGTAGGTCACATTCATGAAAGGGAAGGGGATTGTAGTTACGACGTAAGGAACATAATTATCCGATATCATTTCTGAAACGATTATTCTATAACGGTCAACCAACTCGTGATGGCGTCCGTAAAATTTACGAAGGGATGATTTGAACTTCATCATTGGGAACTCTTGGTTCAATAGCTTCCTTGTGAGCAGCAACACTCTATCAAGAAAATCATGATAGGAAATGCTAGAACTGGAATATCGCTATTATATAGCAAAATTTGTGTTTGATCAATAACAATGTATATAAATTTTGGCAATTTAGCACGACCTTTAGCTTTAAAAATAGCACAGTGAACCATACTTTTTTATTATATTTCTAACAAAAAGCACTGAAAAACCCCCATTTTCCCCCCAAAAAATTATTTCACATTGAATATATATATACCGATGATCCACCTTTATAGTTAGCATGATTGTACTGAAATTGACATAAAACTTCCTTGTTCGACTTTCACTTTACAGATATTATTTGTTTTATAAATTTAGTTCATCCTGTCCACGAATATTCGATTGCAAATAAGTGAATGCGACTAATTTGTCGTGTCATCAGTTTGATGGTCTATAGATAATCCGGAATTGTAATATTCTGGAGCAATTGAGTTAGAACCCAATTTTGGCAGGGTTTCTGATCCTCAGTCATTATTTTTTGTATTAATTATTGTGTGAACTACTTTCTATATATGTCATTCATCTCTTTGGTATAATTTTGTTCTTTGTTCTTGTTTTTTAATTGTTTTCTTCATTAGTCGTTCCTTTTTTTATTCTGTTGTTCTTTGTTGTTTCTATTTTTAGACATAGTGTTGTCTGATTGTGTTTAGATACGATTAAAGTCTTGGTAGACCGTTTCTACATTTTGATGACATCGAAACCAGTATACAACTGTCATCAGCTATAGTTTTAAAAATTGACATGAGATAGTAATTACCTATATTGCAGTCTGTACAGTTCTCTAAGTATTCTAGATATTCATTTGAAGATTTATCAGGATATCTTAGGTTCAGTATCCACTGTTCCTTTGTTTTTCTTCTTTCCAAACAAGCTTTATATTGTCGTTCAAACTGACTGATTGTTAGTCCAAAAACGTCATTTGATATCACCATTCCTCCATGGAAAGATGGATAAAGCAATGGTGTAAACTTACGCTTTCCCCTATACGGAAAACGTTTCACACCGTATATTTCCCAGTACGTAGTTTTCCTTATGCCAAATTGATTTTCGTCCTCAGAATCGTCTTGGTTTCCGGAGTGTCCGTGCATGATGTCTACAAGAAAGACATGATGTCATAGATTCAATTATGGATTAAATATTTGTATTCATTTAATTCACAGTTTTCGATATATGTTCCATTTTCAAAATGATATTCCGATAATCAGGTAATATATAGACTGTTGAGATATCAAATTAGGTTTATACATTTTAATCACATGTTGCTATAATTGCGTTTCTAGTATGTATGAACGTTTCCTAGCTTTTTGTTTATTTTTTTTTGTTCCTAATACGTTGTCACGTGTCTTAATTTGAGATACTATTGTACGTGTATACGTAAAATCTTATCATTTAAGTACTTTATTATGGTTATACAGGGGATGTTCTTTTCAGTTTATAATAACTGATGAATTTTATTGCAAATCAGACTACCATCCAACAAAATCCAAACAACATGGATAAAGCAATAAAAGGTCATCGACAATGAAAACAACCCAAAAAGCATAGATGTATGAAAATTAACCCTCCAATACAAATCTGTAAACATGTGAAACAATTCAAACGACAAAGCAGTCGCGTATCGTTGGTAATTTTTACAACAAATAGGTTGATGTCACTGCTAACTTCAAGGGACTTTTCGTCTCCAACCAAGTAGTCAGTAATATTGTGCTGATAAAGATATAACTATTGTATACACTTTACCACTATTTTGAAATCTGCACCGTTTGACCCAAGAACCTACACTGCTTGAAATATTGACGTCAAACAATCATTTTATTTCCATTGCGGCATCAGATATTTTGTATTATGACGTCAAAATGTCCAGTAATGGCTTACAAATAGTAATAAAGTGTATTCATTTTTAGCTCACCTGGCCCGAAGGGCCAACTGAGCTTTTCTCATCACTTGGTGTCCGTCGTCCGTCGTCGTCCGTCCGTCGTCGTTAACTTTTACAAAAATCTTCTCATCTGAAACTACTTTGCCAAATCAAATCAAACTTGGCCACAATCATCATTGGGGTATCTAGTTTAAAAAATGTGTGGGGTGACCCGGTCAACTAACCAAGATGGCCGCCATGGCTAAAAATAGAACATAGGGGTAAAATGTAGATTTTGACTTATTAATAACTCTGATACCAAAGCATTTAAAGAGTAATTGCCTATTATCATGTTTATAGTAAATTTTTAACAGTTTTCATAAATTTTGTAAATTTTTGTAAATTTTTACAAAATATTATCCTCTGTTTCTAATGGGCCAAGTTCATTATAGATAGAGATAATTGTTAGTAGCAAGAACGTTCAATAAAGTAAAAACTTCAAACACAGCCCCATTACCAAAACACAATTTTGTCATGAATCCATCTGTGTCCTTCGTTTAATATGCATAAAGACCAAGGTGAGCGACACAGGCTCTTTAAAGCCTCTAGTTTGTAATTGTTTTTGTAATAAAGAGTGGAATTTATCGCATCTCATTCCTTATAATGTTCGTTAGAAATATAAATCAAATTCTGTAATACAACCCTTTTTAGTGAAAATATTTCACATGAAATATGGAATTATGTATTCTTTGAACTTATAATGTATCTGCATATATTCATAACAAGAAGTCATGCCACAGCATATTACAGAGTTGACGTACATTCAATTTGATTTGCCTTTGTAACATAAAAAAGGTAATACAATACTAAACTAGCAACTTCTCGATTTGCCTTTCATACAAAATGTTATAAGGACTAAGTGGATATTACGTTTAACCGAGCCAACACTTGTTAACAACTACCATTCAAAAAGCATACAACTGTGGAGATACACTAACTTTTAATGCATTGTAATGTCATCTGGCACAAATACACAATTTCAATCCTGGTAACTACTTTGGAATCATTTATTTTCGTGGGTATCAATTTTCGTAGATTGAGTAAAATTGCATGTTCGTGGATATTTAATTTCGTGATTCGGAAAATTCTGCATTCACGTCTTTAGGAAATTTTTAATTCGTTATATTTAAATTATTGGTTCCCCTGTACCCACAAAATTCACGAAATTTTTTATCCAACAATTATTTTTGAATCAACATTATTGTGAGTTTACTCATGATCAACACCTTAACCTGGACTAAAGTAACCAAATTTTATCAATGGAAATCAGTTTACAAACGTCTTGACCTTGAACTTTTGAAACATTCTGTACAGTTGTAACTGGAATATATCTTTGAGTTCTGATATCTTTTACTGCAATGCGATTAAGTTTACATTACCTTTAATGTAGATGCTATTAATGTAATGAAATAACGTTTAAATTACCTGTCATGGAGATACATTTACTACAATGCAAAAAAGTTTACATTACCTGTAATGGAGATACATTTACTACAATGAAATAAAGTTAACATTACCTGTAATGAAGATACCTCTGCTGCAATGAGATAAAGTTTACACAACTTTGAATCGAGAAACAGCTTAACCTTCAATCATAACCTCTGCTCACACACCAACTCTATGATAGTACACTGCAGTTTACGGAAGATGAAAACGAAAGAAAAAAAGACTTCCTCCACGAAATCAATAACACTTATTATTGAATTTTTTTTAATTGGTTCATAATTTTAACAAAGAGATGGACAGATGTTTATCAAACGTAATGTGAACTTTAAAATGTACAGTCGGGAAATTTGATAAAATAAGAGTTGCAAGTAATATGCATTTTTGTCGTATTTCACTATGTACTCATAGCTTTATATAGGATGATTTTATTTTATACATTATGTCAAATTTTTCATCACACATCACATTTCCGGAAAGTTGAACTTATAAACTGTTTTATAACAGATACGTTTAACTGCAAAACACTTGTCGTCAGTCAACTGTTTCTAAAAACACAAAACTAGGTAGAAGTTAGCAATAAAGAGTAGAAACTCCTGTACTACTTTTAAGCTTATTTTGTGTTTTTTTTTCTCTACAATATATCTTTATAGTTTTGACCTAAAACGCAACAAAACGTAATAATTAAAGACTGACTTGTGTATTAGTTTTGCTTTTCTGTAATTTATACCTGTTTCAAAAGATTTGATTTCAAGGCCACCGAATGACGTAGAGTCACGTGGTTACGCATACAATTTATCCAAAACGCAAAATTTGTTTCCTTTGATAAGGTCGTATATTCCTGCATCCACTTATATAGCCAAATCAACATAACGATAGTATTCAAACCAAGATTTAATTAAAACAATTTGTGTAATGGTTTAACAAACAATATGTTTGACAACTTCAGTGACTTTTGAACAATGGAGACAATAAACTCGTTACACTCATATAAAACCATATCACAGCTAGGACCGTTTCTCAAATGCTTTAATTGACTTCATATTCTTGCATTGCGTATATTTGAAGATTGAAAAATAACTTGATTATTTTGAATGAGAATTTACATTTATGGATTGATAGTACGACAAAACAGTAAAGATGTACAGAAATTAACAATGAACCAATTAGAAACTCAAAACCGGTCGTAATTATAGATCATTGCTCCAAAATATTCATTCAATAACATAACAACCACCTGGCACTAACATTTCTGAAGTAGTACATTATGTTACATTATATGTTATAACCATAAAATCGCACTACGCTGGTAATGTGACGTAATATGGCTATGACTAAAGTAGCTCCCGGAACTTCTCATCTAAACAACAGGTCAAATGTGCCCTTCTATCAAAATTTCATATACTTCTTAATAATTTGAATTAATCTTTCAACAAGGGTTCTACAGTGATCCCAATTCCCAAAGCTTTCATTTGATACCATAAATAACCAAATATACCCGTATTTGGCAAAGATGCAGCTATGCGTAGCAACTATTTTGTTTGAAATATGTACTACTTTCTTGTATGCTCTTTCCGACCGGGCCTGAATTAGTGGTTCTAGACCTATGACAGCACTAAACTTGTTATATTGACTTCTGCTTGACTGTATTTCCTACTATGATATCTTTCTAACATTGAAAAACACATAAAGCTGTTATCAAAACACTGTATCACTGAATTCAAGCTGAAATTGGACTGGTAATAACATACGCGTTAAACAAAGAAAACTACATATGGACACTAATAGTGACAGATATGACACTTTTTCAATTTTTACCAGTTTTGATTTGTTAATAACTTCTCAAATAACAGTGTTCTGACCTAAATGTCTTTTTTTTTTATCAGAGATGCGGACTTGAATACAAATACAGTGGTTCAAACATAAAATATAATTGATAATAATTTCGTCCTCCCTTTTTTCTACATGTTAAAAAAGGAGAGTGATTTGATAAAAACCATATTTTTATGTATAAACATGGATCAACAAGAGAAATTTATATATCTCCAAGCTAGACAACTTGCTAAATCGGTTATTAAATGCATTTCCATGGAGATTTTGGAATTCCTATATAAGTATACACCAAATTTCCTTGAATTAAATATTTCACTAAGAAACCCAATCAAACATGAACACTCACTAGAAGATTGAACCAAAAGCAATATTTATACTATAAACTAGTCATAATATACATGTTTCATTGCTTTAAGTGTAAACTAATGCAAAAATTACAATGTCAGGTCAAATCGTAACTGTGTGCAAGCTGAATGTCCAAAAAAGGGTAAACTACCTTATTGAAGCAATTTGAAGGCTGTAATTTGTCACTAGCATATTTGTTACATAAAATAAATAATGTAACATGATTTTTGACATCACTCATTATCCCTCTCTCACTCACTCTATCTTTTAAGCGCTCAAGCTCTAGCCCACTCACTCGCTCACTATATGTCTCACTCACTCACTCTAGCACAGTCAGTCGCTCACTCTCTTTAGCTCACTCGCTCACCCACTTTCTCTCTCTAGCTCAGTCGCCTTCTCTTTCACTCTCTCTCTAGCTCACTCGCTCACTCTTTCTAACTCACCCGATATCTCTCTCTCTCTAGCTTACTCGCTCACTATCTCATCATCTCAATCTCTCTCTAGTTCACTCACTCACTCTCTCTAGCTCACTAACTCACTCTCTCTAGCATATTTGTTACATAAAATAAATAATGTAACATGATTTTTGACATCGCTCATTATCCCTCTCTCTCACTTACTCTATCTCTTGAGCACTCAAGCTCTAGCTTATTAACTCTCTCGCTGACTCTCTCTAGGCCACTCACTCACTCTAGCACAGTCATTCACTCTCTCTCTAGCTCACTCGCTCACTCGCTCACTCTTTCTGACTCACCCGATATATCTCTCTCTCTAGCTTTTTCGCTCACTATCTCATCATCTCAATCTCTCTCTAGCTCACTCACTCACTCTCTCTAGCATGTTTAGCTCACTCGCTCTCGCTCTTACACTTTCTCGCTGACTCTCTCTAGCCCACTCACTCGCTCACTATATCTCACTCACTCTAGCACAGTCAGTCGCTCACTCTCTTTAGCTAACTCGCTCACTCTCTCTAGCTTACCCACTTTCTGTCTCTCTCTCGCTTTCTGTCTCTCTCTCTCGCTTACTCACTCTCTCTCTCTCTCTCTCTCTCTCGCTCATTCACTCTCTCTAGCTCATTCATTCACTCTCTCGTGCTTACTTACCATGATATATTACCTATCCTTAGATATCCTAGGCAATGTACAACCCAACAGGACTGAGTCCACTTTTATGATGACTGGCAGAAGCAATGCTTATGTTCCACTCCGCTGTGAAAAATCACAGTATATCCAGGAGAACACCATTGTCTACCAGTATCAAAAAAGGGCGGCGACCTCACCTTCAGTTAAACTTCATTAGGTGAGGAGCAAGTCTATTTGATTTTTGACATGAAACTTTAAATCTCAACCAAAATGTTGTATGCTTTGGTATTTTTACAATTGACTTCTTGCAGTTTTATCTTACAGAAGGATGTTTATGATATTTTGATATCATTGGCATGATGATTTTTCATCCTTCTATGTACTTTTCAAAGATAATTGTCGAAACATCTTTTATTTAATAAATTATTGAGAAAATTGCAAACATCCATATTAAAGGACGATAACTGCAATTGATATTTTATTCAGATTGCTATCATGTGTCGGTAAGTGTTTTGTAGAACCAGTTTTCAACAAGACCCTTCGTTTGTCTCAGGAAGCTAGCATACACTAAGTTTGTCAGACTTGGAAACATGGTATTATATCACCTAACTTTCGACAAAAAAGTACCAAAGTTGTGTAATCAATTTCATTTATCGTTAAAAATCCATGATATACAATTATAACGACTAGAAGTTTTCCGACTGCAATAATTGTTTCTAAAAACACAAGACGGGGTAGCAAATATTATTAAAGGGTCGAAACTATTGTTAGACTTATAAGCTTTGTTTTGTCTTTTTTCTCTACAATATTTTCTTTATAGTTTTTTTTTTCAAAAAACACAACAGGCGTAATAATTAAAGAATGACTTTTGCATTAGTTTTTTCCCGCAATTTTTATCTATTTCAAAAGGTTTGATTTCAAGGGCTCCAATATGTAGAGTCACATGGTTAGAAATATGTACAAATTTACCATTCACTACAAGTTTAGAGGGTTTAATACGAGATAATTGTGTTTGCATACATATGGATATACCTTGACTTTTAATGGTTTACTTTGATAAATTGTTATTTGGATGGAGAGTTGTCTCATTGGCATCCATACTACAAATTCCTATATCTATGTATATTCTGCATCCGCTTATATGACCATTAAATCTAAAGACAGTATTCAAACCAAGATTTTATTAGAACAATCTTTGTATTGGCTTAACAAACAATATGTTTGACAACTACAGTGACATTTCAACAATGGAAACAAGAAACTCATTAAACTCATACCAACTCATATCACAGTTCGGATCGTTTCTCAAATGCTTTTAATGACTTCATATTTTTGCATTGCGTAGATTTGGAGATTGAAGCCGGTTGGCATTTTGTTGTTTTGAATGAGAAATGACTGATAGTACGACAAAACAGTAAAAATGCACATAAATTAACAATGAACCAATTACAAATTCAAAACCGGTCCAAATTAACTACAATTATTACATTATGCAAATTACATAACAACCTACAATAAAATTTCTGAGTTGGTTCATTATTATGGTATATGATATAAGCAATAAAGAAATAAACAACGCTACACTAGTAGCGTGACGTGAAATAGCTAGGAATCCAGTTGGTACCCTCCTCATGTTTCAGGATAACGTTAAACATTTATCTGAAATCTCCAAGTAACTTTTAGGTAAATGTTATATTTGAAGATTAGATAAAACAATTTTGACCATCTTGAACAGTCACAAGACCTGCTTACGTCAGCCAATGATTGGACAATATTAGAGTCTTATTGCTACCACATCATTATTCTTATATAATTAAGTGATGCAAGCTAGAAATAAATGATTTGTCTATGTTAATGGTTTTGATCGTTAAGTCCTGTTGAATAGTTTTCAGCTCCAAATTGTTATGTTTTCGATCAGATCCTGGTCTTCTCGATGTTCACTTAATTCAGATGATTCACTGTGAGCATAGGGAACCATACCTGGAATTGGTATTACCTGTTGTGTATCCAAATCTAAAGTCGGAAGATACATAATGTCTGTTGATGATTGAATTTCCGTTGACGGTAAATAACGAAGTCTTACGATGTTCAAAACTCGTCTCCTTTCTTGCATTCTCTGTTTTGTTTCTAGAGCTTCGGCTTTCCTTTGATACCTTTCCCTATTTTTCCGATGATATAACAAGAAGTTCAAGACCAGAAAAGTAACAAATCCTACTGCTATCAAAACATGCGGTAACCATAAAAAGTGGTATTTGTTTTCATCGTCATCATTTGTTGTCGTATTGTTCAACGACGTCATCAGTTTGTGTGTTGACAATCATGGCAGCTTTATCTTCCTATTTTAATTCAGTGTAAATAACATCCTGAAAGTAGTAACAATAATTTTTTAAACAACATCTATTCATGTTAATAAAGCATGCAAGGTTACACGATGAAAACAACACTATTATATAGTAATACAACAATGGGTACGTCAAACCTGAGGGGTGTTTTAAAGTTTACTTTAAACAACAGGCCAGTAGGTTTGACAAAGTATATAAAAGGAACATTTTTACTTGATTTTGTTTTTTTTAAATCTTTGTTTATTAAGGGGAGGTGACTCGTAATAAACACAATTCATTAACGAATCTACCTTTTAGGATGCAAAATGTTATCCTGCCTTTTTTTGTTTTAATCTTTCTCATACCTTTTTATTTCATATTCTATTCTGTCCTGCCTATTTTGTATTTTTTTATCTTGACTTTTATCACATAAATTGTCATGATGCTTTTTTTGGTCAAATTTATCTTCCTGTTTGTTTTACTCAATACTCCTAGCCACCACTCCCTTTCCATTATCTTTCCATTCCGCCGTAATAAATGAAGCTACGTTGATTTAGATTGTTGAGATCAAGCATTTAAATTATTATGTATTGGGGTTCAACATCCCTATTTCGACTGACCGTAGTCGAACAACCATCTTAAGGTTTTCATAATTTAAAAAAGCGACTTAACTGATGTCGACTCTTCTTACGGTGATGCTTTTAAAGAATATTTTAAGTTGTTCTATATTAAATCATCTTTTGATCCTAAGATATTGATTTCGTGTCTGTTATCATTTCAGCCTATTGTTTTTCTTTCTAAACGTAATGTCTGAAGTATCAATTTAGAACCAATCTTTAACATTCATAACATCGGAAGTTACATTATGTAGGCCATTTGGAAGGAGATATGAACTTTATGTCAGAATGTTTCCTGTTCAATTTATGTTCATTTATGATGGTCTTGATAAGGATTACCAAGTAGAGTATAATGGGCAAACAAAATTCACAGTAGAGTACAACAAGAAAAAAAATATCAAAATAAAGAAGAGAGAATAAAGGGTGATCAAATATCACGTATAGAGAATAAGGGGTGATCAAATATCACGTATAGAGAATAAGGGGTGATCAAATATCACGTATAGAGGAATAAGGGGTGATCAAATATCACGTATAGAGAATAGTGGTCAAAACAGATAAAGAAAAAGTATAAAGGAAAATAGTATAAAACCCTGACGAATAAGGAATTGAGTAACTCTAACACGACCCTCATTCATATTGCCAATATCTCCTTATACAAACCAGAAACACCAAGAAACTACGTAGGCTATTATGCAACCGACACTGCATTATTGATAAAATTTATGCGGGGATAGCTTTTGTTGGAAAGATATTAAACAAGTCAAAATTGTTCAACTTTTCATTGATCGAATTTCTCACAGGAAAAATACACGAGTCTGTACAAAGATGCAATGACCTCAACTTATTATGTAACCTTTGTTTACTGCTCCAATTTATGAAAGTTTTCATTCAAATCATCGGATGGTTAACAAATGACTTGTTCGACTTGTATATTTATCTATTTAAAAAAAAAAAAAAACGAAAAGATGTGTTCATAGTACATGGATGCCCCAATCACACTATCATTTTCTATGTTCAGTGGACCATACAATTGGGATACAAACAAATTATATTATAGGGAACATGTGTACTAAGTTTCAAGTTGATTGAATTTCAACTTCATCACAAGATACATTGACCAATCACTTTCACCTGAATACAACGCACACACAGACCAAAAAGCATAATGCCCCTAGGTGGGACATACAAATGTTCGTGATTTTACTCCCCCTGTAGATGACAGATCTTTCGTGATCAATTTTCTATCGGATTTCCTTAAACATGTTTAAGATGAATGATCATAGAGTTTTTATCTCTTTATTGGTTTACAAATTCTAGGAAATATTTTAAGAGCAGAATTTGAAATATAATTTGTTTATTATACAAATACAGCATATTGAATAATGTTGAATATCATAGCTAAAATACAAAAAGTTCTCAGGTTTTTCCTATGGAGAAAACATAAAAAATAGTTTTTCTTGAGACGGAGTTATAAACGTTTTTTCTTATCTTGTTTCTGAGTCCAATTTGTACTGCTATATATGTGTAAAAATTATAATTTATTGTTATATTTTTTTTCAATAATAAACACCGTTTGAACTTATTCACGTTATATTTGTTTCAATTAGTATATTGAATCACCTCTTCTTATCGCAGTATTTTTTCAATCTTCAATTAAGATTTTTTTCTTATCTTTAATTATATTTCTTAAAATAACTTTAATTGTACATTTGTTTATATGCTAGTACTTTATATTTAATAAGGATGAGATAAAAAGTCTATCGTAGGACATAAGACTTGTGAAAGAATAATATGCCTTAGAATGTAGCTCTCAATGTTTATAATCTATTGATTAGTCCGAGATAACTCTGACGCGCCTTTTTTTAGTCGGGACTTATTGTGACCGTGTGACATCACAAGTCCCAAGCAAGGCTCAATATACGTCAGAACAATGTTTTACTAATTAGAATAAATGAGTGTTTGCCTCTGTGACTTCATTTCCGGAGAAATCAGGAAAATAATGAATAAAGTACAGAGAAGTGATCTGTCTATTATATTTGACAGCATATAAATGATCCCCAAGAACAGAACATGTCATGATCGATCGACAATAGTCTGAACAACAATTAGGATGTAATGGTAAATTCTTCAGCGGTGCAAAGCTTTGATCCCAACATTTATCACGTTTGATGTACTTTTCAAATTTACAAACATAACAAGTCGAAAATAATATTCATATTTTAAAAAAAATTGGTCAGAAAACTAGGCTAGGTGCCATTCAGGTTCATTTGGCTAACTGACATTTGGTATATTCCCTTTTAAATAAAATTTGTTCTTTTTCTCGAAAATATCTCATCTTTTTCCGTGTTCCGTGAAGTTGATTAAGATATGCTACATGGTGAATGACCATTATTGTACTTGAGCAAATTGCAAATCGCAAAGACGACTATAAAAAAAACCATGACATGACAATTAGTTCACAAGAAAAACAACACTGATTTATGTCAAAACAGTTTGTAAACCTTTTTTTCCCTTTCAATCGAATCATGACCTTTGAACACCGGTATACTACTGGTGCCTTTATTTAACGGGTCCTGTTTTCTTACAGGCATGTTTATAATGTAGAGGGTTTGAACTTGTGTGTATGTCTGTGATGATGACGCCCTGGATTTGTTTATGTGTGTCGTTGCAGTGCTATAGGCATAGTCATGAACTGCAACGAATGATACGGATCGAGACTATGATAATGGTTTGAATATAAAATGGGGAATGAGGATGATACTAAAAAAAAAAGAAAAGCTAATATTACAAAGAAACATTTTTATTTATCAATGCGTTCCGATACAACTTTTATTGATTGTTTTAAAAGGCACCATAGACTGTATGGCGAGGTATATTAAAAAAGACAAGCATAATTTTACATTTGTGTCAAAATTTACCAATAACACCTGATTTTTTCAAACTAACTTCATTCAATATGTGATGCTCATGTATACCGTTTTAAATAGAATAGACATGAACCAATTCGAAAAAGGTATCCTAAATAGACAAGTTAAAAATATAATCAATAAGTATTTATAAATAGATATGAGAATTTAACAAATAATAACAAATATATAAATAATAAATAGATAATAATTAGTTACGACAGTCAACTTACATTCATTGTTTGTTCTCATAATATTTCCGTGATGTAAAATGATTAGCATGCAGTCTTGTGAAATCGATGAAAAAAAAGCAATCATCTCGTCTTTAAGAAAATAAACTAATCACAATTAAGTCCCCTTTGAGTAATCACCCGTGAGTTATTATCAATTAATAGGTTAGATCTGTCATGGCCATCTTATACATCTGTCATCAGAATCGGACATTTAGGTTGCCATTAATAAGGTTGGATCTTTCAAGGCAAACATTTACAACTATTATAAGAATCGGACATACAGGGTGACAATAGCAGACTTATATTGATAAATGTTGTCTGTATAAGTGATCAGTCGTGTCAAAATACCGATCGCTTTATTTAGAAGATTTTCCTATTCAAATAAACTCATCATAGATACCAGGATTAACTTTTGTGTTTACGGCAGACACGAGTTTCGTCTACAAAAGACTCATGAGTGGCGCTCGAATTTTAAAAAAAATTAAAAAATTAAAATTAAAAAGTACGAAGTTGAAAAGCATTGATGACCAAAATTCATAAAAGATTTAAATCTGTTCAAATGCTTATGTGAAGTATCAAGATGTTTTTAACTTGTAAATCTAGCTGTTATCAACAAGTTCCAACATGCTTCAACTAGTTCATCCACATGGTTTTAACAAGAGTGAATATATAAATGATTGTATTCAGCATGCAAGTATCTAAATGGTTGTCAACAGAGTGTATTAAGGTTTTCAAACAGTATCTTACTGATATCAACAAGTGTCGAGATGCTCCATTAAATATCTAAATAATACCAACAAGTATCCAGATGCTTCAACAAGTATCCAGTCCTCCATCAGATATCTAGATAATACCAACTTGTACCTTAATATCCCAAAACGTATTCAGATGATCCATCGAACATCCAGATTCTTCAAAAAATATTCAGATGCTTCAAAATTTATCTATTTTTTCAACAATTGTATGGGGTGTTGTAAAAGTATCTAATGCTTTCAACAAAAATGTAGATGACTGGAAAAAGTATCTAGATGCCTTTATAGGCAAATCTATAATGGCTTACATGAATAATATCTTAAATACCAGCATTACAACAGTGTATTTATCAATACCAATAACCCAACATTATTCACTTACAGAATTTAATGAAATGATTTCAATTGCACGCTTATCTTTTACCGGCTATACATTTTATTAGTATGCTAGTCGAGAATTATAGTGATTTATTTCATATTGGTAATGAATTATCTTCCCTAATTGGATAATAAGGAACCACATGACATTCTATATTCTTTAGTAAAAAAATAATATCGGTCTTTAACAGAAAAAAACGCATAAAAAAACTGGTCGTTAACGGACTTTTACATGTTAATGACTAGTGGGCGTTGTTTCTGTGTTTAGAGAGATGTCCCTTTAATAAAACGCAATCGCAATTTGTTAATTATTAAGTTGTTTAAAGCTATATTTACATAAAAGTTATTGAAAAACTTGTCTTTATCGTGCTATATGGACTGCCCACAGAACAGTGGTATTGACTGAGACCGCGATAATGACTGAACCGTAGGTAGTGTCAGTGACTTATAGTTATCACTATGACTTGTCTTCATCCTGATATATGGACTGCCCACAGAACAGTGGTATTGATTTGAGACCGCGATAATGACTGAACCGTAGGTAGTGTCAGTGACTTATAGTTATCACTATGACTGGTCTTTATCGTGGTATATGGACTGCCCACAGGACAGTGGTATTGACTGAGACCGCGATAATGACTGAACTGTAGGTAGTGATTTATAGTTATCACTATGACTGGTCTTCAATCTTTCTTAGCTTTCTCAGCTTAATTATAGATGGCGTACAAAACTCGTGTTTGCTTTGAACAATTTGAATTTATGAGAATTTTTAAAAACAGGTGGGGTTCCTTAATGAATTAAACATAATAATCATTGACGAATTGATCAATATCGTGCAACAGCGATAATGACCTCGACTACGGCTCAGTCATTACCAATTTCTTAGTCAATACCACCGTCCTTTGAGCAGTCCATATATTACGATAATGCCCATTTTTGCAATAACTATTATGTAAAGCTTTACTTAATAAACAGTTGACAGAGATATACGTCGAGGCTGTAAGTACTTTATTTAGTATATATATTCAAATGTTGATATTAAGATGACATCACTTGAACTTGTAAATTGTGTCAATAAACCACGACTGAGGAAGCGGGCACACATAATCTCCGTAGAAAGAAAAAAATAGCAAGCCTAATTCAATTATATACCATATATCAATGACTTGTAAAATTAGTGAAACCACTTCAAACTGACTCAATCAAAAACAGTTGGACTAAGCAAAAATTGATAGACCATGACTGAGGAAACCGGGTCAATAATCTCAAAAATCTAAATGGAAATTAAATGTACAAATGTTTATCAACTGCATACCAAATATTAAAGACATACAGTATAGTGGATCCACCAAAACTAACATAATCACAAATTAAACATATTGTGCACGCCTAAGTCTCGCATTTGAGACTTCGTCTATATTAGACAAAACTAACACCACATGTTAATGAACGTCTGTGGTTAAATCTTGCATTATATTCTAATTGTTTTGTCTATAAGGGAATGTGGTGTACAAATAACAAATCTTTCAAATTGAATATCTCACAAGTGTTGTTCGACGAACTACAGCGTGCCATGCACACATTTCGAAATGTCATTAAAGTTAATTCTTTCACTATAAATCAGCACACGAAGTTGTATGAGGGTCTCGATGGAGGGGGTTTAGATTGTCTATTCTCTCCAATTTTCCAAATCATATACTATTCTGTTAGCCTCATTGATGTTTTTTGACAGTTGAACAGTTTGAAGAGGGGTTTCCTTGTGTTGATAGTTGTTTTACATGACATCTAGACATCGAACACGGCTGAGGTGAATGTTGCCTATGTGAGTCTTTTCGGTTACCACAGTTTAAGTAGAATTGGATTATTGATAATTGAAAATTTACGTTTCAGAGACACGCATTCTCAAGATTACGGCTTCTTGTTTAGTTGGTAAGATTAGGTTAATGCTTGTTTTATCTTAGGGTATGACAAAGTGTGTGTGTGTGTGTCATGAGGGGGGGGGGGGGGGGGGGGGGGAGTTCCTGTATTTCTTTATCCTTGAAATTTTTTATGATATTTTTCTATATTCTTTAATTAGTTATCAAAGGTACCAGGATTATAATTTAGTACGCCAGACGCGCGCTTCGTCTACATTAGACTCATCAGTGACGCTCATATCAAAACATTTATAAGCCAAACAAATAGAAAGTTGAAGAGCATCGAGGATTTAAAATTCCAAAAAAGTTGTGCCAAATACGACTAAGGTAATCTATGCCCGGGATAAGAAAAACCCTTAGTTTTTCCAAGGAGGTTATATTAGAAGAAGAGAGGACGAAAGACGATAATTACACATAAAATGTTACCGACTTTTCTGTTAGTGAGTGTTAATTAGTTGAGATCGACTCTGTCACAGAGGGAGATTTTGTCCTAATGATATATCCGAGTAAGAACGGAAACACCCGAGGTGTCATAAGCTGACCGGATATACAATTATTGAAATGTTAATCAGATTTTTTGTGATATTTTTTATAAAGTAGTTAAAAATTAAAATTTTGTGTTAAAAGTAAACTTATTACCAATAGAAATAAAACGAATTTCCGTCTCATTGCCGTCAATGTTAATATCAACAGTCATAACAGAAAGTCACTTTTACGATGTTCCCGATAAATTTCTCTATGTTTCAATTGCAAATATTCCTTCCGGTCGTTACCGGTCACCGTAACTTAAGTACTTTGCATATTCGTTTATTTTCTTATGATTATTACCTGCCAATTCTCATCAGCAGAAATTGACAGGTGAAGCTAAAAACTTTGTTTAAAGCAATGTAGTGTTGAATAAAAATCGCTCACTAACTTTCCTTTAAATCCTCATAACTTTGTCATTTCTTTATCTTTTTTCAGCATAGACAGACGGCTGATTTTGAAATTGCGCGTCAAATCTGTTTCCAAATCATAAACATCTATGCACTGCACTGTAACTAAAAGTACACCTGAACTTTAATGACCCAGTCACTGATAACAATCACGTGACATATGCGATTTATCTAATAGCCCGAACTACTCGCGGTAACAGCCCGGTACATCAGAGGGCCATGTCAAGTGGGTGATAAACATGTCGGTTTCTTTATATTTTTATCATTTTTCTCTTATCGAACTGCTATCCTGGGGATGCTAATTTTGTATCAAGCAGAGTGTTCACTCTCCTTCTAATATAACCTCCTTGGTTTTTCGAAAATTTCAAAGTTTTGTAAACAGGAAATTTATAAAAATGACCACATTATTGATATTCATGTCAACACCGAAATGCTGACTACTGGGCTGGTGATACCCTCGGGGACGAAACGTCCACCAGCAGTTGCATCGAACCAGTGGTGTAAATAGTTATCAAAGGTACCAGGAAAATCGTTTGCCGTTATTTTATATTTTAAATATTTTAGCTTAAAAAAAAAAAATCCTATACTTTCAAAACTTTTATTTATTGGTCCATTTTTCTGCACTGTATTGGTCCATTATTCTGTAAAATAAATACAGACTATAATATGTACTCAATCTCCATATTACAATTACTAGCTACGTTTGTAAGATTATCTATAAAGCTCGATTCGTCTTTGACATTTTTGCCTTGCCTTATTTAATTAGGGCAGACAATTTTACTCAAATACCTATCATGTGTCAACGTTTTATTTTCCTTGTAGCAAATGGTTGACGCAAGATATTTATTTTAATCGGATTGAAAGGCAGAAGTTTAATTTTAAAATAGGAACTACAGTTATTTGTAGTCTTATCCCACCATGTGGTCGGTACTTCTATATTATATATCAATCTAGCTATGAGTAAACTATTCACCATGTATAGCCGGTGGTTCGTTACATGATATAGGGTATTCGAGCTTAGAAGATATATTTGTTTAAAGGATGAAGATAAATAAAGAATGCAGGATATATTGGATATGGGAATAGTAAATTTGATGCGATATTCTCATTATAACATAAAACATAACGAAAATGCATATGAAGAATTAATTCATGAAAAAGCAATGTGACTTTAATAACCGTTGTTCATTTGTTTGCATGAAAACAAACGAATAAATTGAGTACAATTAGGACAAAAATGATCAAAACTGAAACTTGAATCAAGTCGATTACAGTGGAAAGAGTAGATATTACGTACAAATTATTATAATAAAACAGCGTTTTGGTTGGAACGTCTGTTCAATAAAACGAATTCAATAACGTTTCCGGTATATCAAAGTTTATGCTTTTGACAGTTTAACGTATATTATGATGGGTATTTGACTGTGGCATATATACATTTCATTAAATGTTGTATAGATCAGAGCCGAATAATCCGTTATGCTACCAGTTGAAGATGTAGGATGCCTTCTTATGTTGTGTGCATGGACATACGAATATATAACAGCAAATACACATTATCACTGCCTGACTGTCTTCAGGTACGGTTTATCATAGACATTCTCGTAGAAGATGACGTGATAACGGAAAATATCCAAGCCAGTTCGAATTGGAAGTCAATAGGAAAAGCGACGCAAAATATTAGATAAAGTGGTGCAGAAACCCTGACAGTGTTAAAACCTATATATATTACCTAAATTAATTTACTTTTTATGGTTATATTAAGAGACTAACTCTATTTGCTTAGTCCATAAATTCTTGTAATTGTGCTTTGAATGTCTTAAACATGCAAAGATAATAGATTTATAGCATATCTGCATATCTGTACTTTAATGATTACAAAAGTAATGTAGTCGGCTTTAAATACATTAGTCACAAAGATTGAAATAGTAATTTGATTTTTCATTTAAAGTTAAAAAGGATTACGAGTCTTTTACAACGAAATATTTTCTCTATTTCTTAAGTCATGTAGTTGTATGTAGGGCAAACTATGTTTCTCCCTTACTCAAAGAAAAACAAGTCAAACATAATTGCTTGCTGACATTTAGAATTTATTTTTCCCTTTGATCTGACATTTCGCATTTTAGACATTGCGATTTATTGATATTACTCAGAAGTCTTATTATTGAAAACCACAGGATTATAGTGTTATAACATGAATATTGGGGATCATTGGTATAATGTTCAGTATTAAATACTGTTGAACTTAGATTATATTTTTTACATTAATATTACATGAGCTTCCGAGGGCAACTTTATTTCACGATTTATAATATTCATGCAATAACATTTTTTTATTCCATATTGATATTATTTTAGTAGGTTTCTCTATATGAATTGGATTTTGAATAAAAAAGCATATTCACCTGAGAAAGTGTTATTCACCGCGCTAAACGTCACAGGCTTTTTACATGCAACGTTAAGGTAAAATGTTTCATGTAAAAAAAAAAAGGTATATGTTTGTCATTAGATACATTTTCTTCTCTCGGACTATGGAATAAAACAATTACTGTCTTTTGTTTCGGTAAATATGAGGTTTTATTGACTTTTGAAAAACTGATATTCACATCGGCCGTCGGCCTCAGTGAATATCATTTTTTGTCAATAAAACCGCATATTTACCTCATCAAAAGACAGTAATTGGATAATATTCCTTCAAAAGGAGCAATAAACCAACAACAAAGTATATTTCCCATCTTTATCGACACCACCCACCCATGCAAACATCCCTCAATATATAGTCATGATAGTATGCGAAAGCAAATCAGCAAATTTTTAACGAAAATAAATATCCATATACACCAATCAACTTTGGGAAAATACTACTACGGTGTTCTCTATAGCTAAGCTATGTAATTGTAGATTTATGAGAAATAAAGTAAGTATTCGTGACCGGATTCGCTCATTTTGAATTTCGCCATATGAAACAAAACGTTTTAATATTTTGCATAAAAGTGCCACATGGAATGATCTAAAATTGGAAAATGAGTTGAAACTGATTCGCATCCTGGCACAGTTTGATTTGTTACATATAAAAACTGAAATGACAAAAACAGATTTAGCCATTTGACAATGAACTTTCTATGTTGAATTTTCCTTGAAGTTCTATATTCTGTTATTTTACTCTTGAAGGAATCACACTTACTCAAGTTGAAGGTTTTCTTGACTGGTATCGGGTCGTTATTGAAAATCTTTACAATAGTTATTATCTGTTTGTTTTTTAACAACATCATTTAAAATCTATTTCAATTAATGGCTTGTTACAATACCCTTCAGGAGTGCAATCTCCTCCTAATGTTCTCTGTTACATTCCACTAATCACTCAAGGAAATTATTAGTTTTGAAAAGCATATTACATCAAATATATATTATACATAAGATCACTCATAATGATTATTCATATGTTTTCTTATGCATGTTATGGTTGCTAAAACATTACTTTGTATTGTAAAACATACTCTTCTATTGAACTCATTAGGAAAACATTGAGAAAACATTGACATTTTTTGTTTTTTGATCTGATTTGGAATAGGTAT
The DNA here is from genome assembly GCA_019925275.1 of Mytilus edulis. Lineage (NCBI taxonomy): Eukaryota > Metazoa > Mollusca > Bivalvia > Mytilida > Mytilidae > Mytilus > Mytilus edulis. The sequence goes on from CM034358.1 coordinate 52,807,027, forward strand.
TGTAAATAGAAAAACCAAAAATTGTTCAGAAATAGTTACAGTCAAAATATTCCATTTTGGGGTCCAATAGGTGGTTCAAACTTTTTATTTATCAGAGACTTATATGGAATTTTATTTGATAGTGATTCTAATTGCATAGGTAAATTGTTTCTATATAAATTGTTTTCTTTTCATATTAACAGTACTTCTTACATAATTTTTTGATTTTATGATTGCTGCCCAGTCTTTTGGTATTGGTTTTCATTACCAAATTGATTTCAGCTACTATGGATTCATTAATGTTCGTTGGATACCAATTTTCGTGGATCTCGTGAGAACAGGGGAACCACGATTGTGACTTTTTAATTTTTCACGAATGGGACCTAACGAATTAGACTGTTTACCTGCTTTGTAACATGAGCAACACGAATGCCACGTTTGGAGAAGAATCTGCTCTTCTTCCGGAGCATCTGAGATCACCACTAGTTTTTGGTGGGGTCCGTGTTGTTTTTGTTGCCATATTTATGACATTTTGTTCACGCATCTTTGTCAATCTAATGGGAATTCCTGTGACTGTCGTACAAGTGGGAGGTTTGGCGCTTTGAAATCAGGTTCAATCTACTATTTTCTACATTTGAAAATGCCTGTACCAAGTCAGTAATATGACAGTTGTGGTCCATTCGTTTGATGTATTTCATCATTTAACTTTGCTATTTGCTTAGGGACTCTCCGTTTTGAATTTTACTCGGAATTCAGTATTTTCTTTATTTTACTTTTTGAATGTTCAACGAAATACAATTTTGTAAAAGAATGTATGCAGACTTTTCAAAAAGCACGAATTTAAACATCTACGAATATGCAAGTTTTCCTCAATCCATGAAAATTGATACCCACGAAAATAAATGAATTCACAGTATCCAGTTTGATTTAGTTTTAGTCTTGATAAATGCATCCTTTTTTCATTTATGATATCATTTACATAAATAAGAGCGCTTTCGATCCATTTTTTTAAAAACTATTGCTTTATTTTCAAATTTAATACATTTAATGTTCCATAATATATTTTTCTTTTATCTGTAAATGTTTCAGGTTTTTCGTTAAACCTCCACCAGTAAATTTTCAACATTTAACGATACTTTTTTTTTATAAAATCTGGAATGTTTTCAAAGTTTTCGTCTGGCTTCCCCACTGTTTGTTTGAAACACTAACCAGTTTGACCAAAAAGTTTTAAAAAAGAGCTAAGGTATATTTTTCCAACCTTCTTTACAATCAGCTACTAGTCTTATAATCTAAATAGCTTTTAAAGCAATGCAACTACTTCCTATATCTGTAGGAATACATTTATAAATAACTGCATTGTCTGAGTCTTGCAATTAACGGATTTCTGTTAAGTGAAATATCTGATTCCAGACATCTGCACCACAATAAACTTCCTTGTCTCAGAATGCAATGCTAGAAGTCAATTCCATATAGAACTGTTCATTGATTTAAAGAAACCATCTTTTGCACTCATTATCTATGAAAAGGTAGTTATAAGGAAATCATATATTTTTGTACTAATTATCTGTAACCTGTAATTTTAGGAAAATCTTAAGTTTTATTTTAAGAAAACATCTTTTGCACTAATTATCAACAAACAATAATTATCAGAAAATCATATATGTTGAGGTAACTCAGTTTGCAATGAAGTTCTATATATGGTAATTCTTATAAAATCATATATTGTTAAGGAATCTTCTTTTGCACTAATTATCTATAAACAATAATTATAAGAAAATCATATATCTTAAGGAAACATCGTCTTTTCTAATTATCTATAAACGGTAATTTAATTTAAACAAAATCATATCAAATAGATAAAACAAAGTACCTCATGTTCTAAATTAAATTTGGTTGTAATGATATTCAATCTGATTAAATTCAGATCATGTTTCTAAGCTTTGATTTAAAGTATCTGACGAAACTTCGTTTTACTTTCTGTTATTGTATTTAAACATCAACCAATAAAAGTATCCCCTTAATAGTTGTACATGCGCAGGTGCGTATTAATTCTACAAAGCTAGAGGATTTTGAAAGTTCTTTATAACAAAAAGAAGAACAGAGCGTTATCAGTTTCTTGTAAGTACAGATTATTCATACAGTGATCTGTACATTTATTTCAGATTGACTGAAATAAAAAAAAAGTCGGCAAACTGTGAATGACATTTTGGGTTTGAAAATAGTTCACACAGCCGAGAAAAAAAACTGCGATTATTCAGGGATTGTTTACATATGGTTTAAAAGAGGGACGAAAGATACCAAAGGGACAGTCAAACTCATAAATCTAAAACAAACTGACAACGCCATGGCTAAAAATAAAAAAGACAAACAGAAAAACAATAGTACACACGACACAACATAGAAAACTAAAGATAAATACCACGAACCCCACCAAAAACTAGGGGTGATCTCAGGTGCTCCGGAAGGGTAAGCAGATCCTGCTCCACATGTGGCACCCGTCGTGTTGCTTAAGTGATTACAAATCCGGTAAATAGTCTAATTCGGTAGGTCATATTCATGAAAGGGAAGGGGATTGTAGTTACGACGTAAGGAACATATCCGATATCATTTGTGAAACGGTTATTCCATAACGGTCAACCAACTCGTGATGGCGTCCGTAAAATTTACGAAGGGATGATTTCAACTTCACCATTTGGAACTCTTGGTTTAATAGCTTCCTTGTGAGCAGCAAACCTCTATCAAGAAAATCATGATAGGAAATGCAAGCACGGGAATATCGTATCAATTGGGAGATATATACCCCGTATGCAGGTACGTTTGAACAAAGACTGGAGAGGATATACTGTAAACATAAAGTAAAAAAGTTCAAAAATCGAAAATGTGTAAACAAAATTCACTTGTTATCTAATGTTGTTATTTCGTAAAAGTATTTTTCTTTTGAAATATCATATAATCAAATCTTCATCATTCGATTTTGTAAACTAAATTATATTACCAAATAAAAGCTAATAAATGTAACCAAATATATACACGTTTGTTCTTTATCTAAAAAAATTGTAATAATATATTAGACTATTTAATCTTTGATGTTGAACATGTTGAAAAAAAAACCATTGCACAAGGTCATACTTCAAGTGAACTTTCCAAAATCCGTCTAAATTCTGAGCTATTTTGCTACTCATTCATCTCAATTTGTCGCCAACGCCTACGAAGATTGATTTGTTTGTATTGGAGACAACCCAAGGATCCAAATATAGCTAGATGAATGAGGTTGTCAATATCTCTATCAATTAAGCCGAAAACACAATTGTCGAGATCTATGTCAGGATCCGTGTAGAATTTTGTTCTCTTTCTAAAACCATCACTGAAAATATGTTGAAAAGGCAACGCAAATAAAACATTATATTGTTGAAAATAATCTCCTCTCAGAAATTATTTTGGAAATCAGTAACATGACACTGATATTTTCAACAAATATTGTCCATGCCATCTACATCTTAAAAAATACTATGAATTGTAAGTTGTTTTAATACGATGGCATAGCACTCAATTTAAAGTTTAATACTTTATAAAATAAATATAGCAATTATAATGTAATTATTATTATCAGCATAATTTTGATTATTATTATTTTGGGGTTATTTTTGGTTTAAACCAGTTGCAACGCAAATAGTGGAAAAGAAAACCTTGACCAAACACATTTCTTTATACTGAGAAATCAATTGCTAGCCTGACATATAGCCACTCCGTACTTTACAATACTAACAGACCAGTGTTTCTGTCAACTTTAAAAATGTAAGCGACAAAAGAATAAAGATTTGCAATAAGCTTGAATCCTTTTTATTAAGTTTTGCCTAGAAGCTAATTCCTAATAGATTTCGGCATTAATATAAAATCTCAATACCATAGCTTAATCCCTTGTCACTATATCAGATAAATGGCCAAAACATAAACAGCATTATTATACATATATATTGGACCTCATACCACATCACCCTATATTTATATATGTAAACAGACATTTATCCAATTTGTTTTTGCACAAATTACGATGATTTAACTGACTGGTAACTTTTAAGTTGTTTCAGGCGTAAACCCGTCTTTCCAAACTATAAACGACTTATAAATGATGTAATGCCAGTGTTAGATGCTGATTGTTTTAGTTCATTTTTTATGCCCCATCTACGATAGTAGAGGGGCATTATGTTTTCTGGTCTGTGCCTCCGTTCGTCCGTGCGTCCGTCTGTGCGTCCGTCTGTGCGTCCGTCCGTTCGCTTCAAGTTAAAGTTTTTGGTCAAGGTAGTTTTTGATGAAGCTGAAGTCCAATCAACTTGAAACTTAATACACATGTTCCCTATGATATGATCTTTCTTATTTTAATGCCAAATTATAGTTTTGACCCCAATTTCATGGTCCACTGATCATAGAAAATGATAGTGCAAAGTTCAGGTTAAAGTTTTTGGTCAAGGTAGTTTTTGATGAAGTTAACGTTACATCAACTTGAAACTTAGAACACATGTTCCCTATGATATGATCTTTCTAATTTTAATTCCAAATTAAAGTTTTGACCCCAATTTCACGGTCTACTGAACATGGAAAATGATAGTGGGAGTGGGGCATCCGTGTACCATGGACACATTCTTGTTATTTTACATTAGGTAAAATCAATCTCACTGATCACTCTTTAACCATTAATTTTTTATTTAAGATAAAGAAGTTTTAACGATCTTCTTGAATATCGACATAATATCTTCCAATGATGGACACAGTGCTAAAATCATGTAGTTTCATTTATTTCCAGAAAAAATCAATACACAAAGTAAGGTATGCAATGTAGGGCCACTTTGGATTGCAAGAAAGTGTTTTTTTCGTCTTTTTTCGTCTCAAATAAAATGTTTGCCACTGGAGGTTAAGCAACCATTAATCAAACAAAAAGACTTCAAATCCCCAAATTTGACTTCAGATTCTTATAAAGCTTTAACTTTTAAACAGAAAATGTGTTGTGATTGAAAATGACACAACTCTTCACAAAAGACCAAATGACATCGAAATTAACAACTGTAGATCACCGTATGGTCTTAATCAATGAGCTGAACCCATATCAAGTATTCAGCTATAAAACGCTTCGAATGACAAATATAAAATAATTGAAAGGAGAAAATTGACGGCTGAATGTGTGTATAGTATACAAAAAAAAAACTGTAGTTTTATGCTGTATGTCATATATTTTTTCGTAAATTCATTTTTTTAATTTGTCTTCTAAGGGCTTTTAATAGCTGACTGTGAAGTAGGATTTTAACTTATTGTTGTATAAGCCGTACGGCGACATATAGTTGCTCACTTATATGTCATTTAGTCCATGGTGGAGAGCTGTCTAATGGTAATTATTCCACATCTTCTTATTTTTATATATAGTTAATTGTAATCTATACAACATTCATGTTGCAATCCAATTACAATAATATATGTCAATATCCCGTGTAAGTGGCAGTATATTTCCTTTTCACAAAAAATATCAAGCCATTAGCTTGATTCGATATTACGAAATCACACTTTATCACCCTATTCATATATCCACTCAAATTAACATTCTTTTGACAGAGCTGGATAATAGCATTATTATTTCAATTTAAGAAGCTGCTATATAAAAACGTGTCATTTCTTCAATATCACAACCTTATCAACCGGAGACACCAATGCTTTCCGTTCTTTTTTCATTCAAATAAAACTGTTGCCACAGTGAATCCTGTGTAAACCGAATCTTGCACAAACCCAAAAAACTGTCTAACACATACAAAGTTCACAAGTCCAATCATATTAAATTCTATGTGTTGTGAACATGATTAATCAGAATGTCTGCCAAAATCAGAAAACAAAATTCTTATGTCACGAAGGGGTTGGGTTTTGACAAGTTTTACTGTATTTACATGCAGATGGTATATGAAATCAAAACAATGGTCTGACATACGAAAATCTATCATGAAGCTGCTGTCAGTTTCATATCAAATAAACTGGTTTTAAAATATATGTTATAAATATCGATGTAATTACAGCATCAAAGATTACTGTGATGTAAATCCTTCTAGAAATTATGTAACATTGACTTCAGTCATGCTTGTATGTAATCTTTGAGTGTCATTTGTCAAATCTGGATTACAGAGAATATTTCAGTTTCCAATATATTACCGTCAATCAATGCATGATGTAATCATGGTAATGTAGAAATATCTTAAAAACTTAAGAAAATGGCAAAGTTGGATTAATATTTTGATAATGAATTCGCTTCAAATGTAAAGAAAGTTTAGCTAGGTTAATTCGTCAATGCAATGTTTAAGCTATAAGCTAATAACGCAAACATGATTTGTTTAGTATCGATTTTAAGTTAAGAAGAACACGTTCTGGTTTTTTGATAATACTTCAAATTAAAACAAGAACATAAAATAAGCAGAATTCATTTATAATGTATTTTCCCCTATCTAAATCCTGGAGTTACCCAAGTTATTCTGAAGGGATAAGCAGTGTTTCTAATGTTTTGGTGGTATCCTCATGTTACTCGTCGCAAGGAAAACTCGCAAATCACTATCTCAATTGAGTAAAAGAGAAATTAAGACTACGCCAAATGGAAAGTGTCATTGATCCTCTAAATCTGTAAAACAGGGATACCATAGCTGTCGACCATATCATGATGGCGTCTGTAAAACTTTCGAAGCGATGACTTCAACATTTATATAATTTACATGATTGGATCATTGGTTTAATTGCTTCATTATAAGCAGTGAGTGTGTATCCTCAAGCTCTATAATATCGTTTAAACTCGGATAGACGATACTGTAATATTGGTACACAGAAAAGGAAAATTCATAATTGGAACATTGATATCGTGTAATCGTATAATGTTTAGCCTTTTCTTAGGGTATGGATGGAAGTCCTTTATTTCAGTATTCTTTGATGTTGCTGGTAATTTTTCTCTGTTTTTTAAGATATTTGCCACAATTTTTTTATTCTTTATATTTTAGCACCCATTCTCCGGCTCTTAATTTTTTTTTTTTTAAAGTGGTGACCTACCACAGGCAAAAATTGCTCACATGAATTTCACATGAATCTCACATGAAATTCACATGAAAATGTCACGTGAGATTCACTCAATTGAGCTTATACATACATCTCAGTGAAAAAATTTGCATGTGAATTTCACGTGAATTGAGATTCACATGAATTTGATGTGAAATTTTTCACATGAATTTCACGTAAAATTTACATTAAAAAAAAATGATATTTTTCAGTTTTTAATTAAATTTGTAAATGTTGATGTTATTTGAATTGCACTATTTTAAAAGTTCATGTGAATATCACATGAAAAATAATATTAACGTGATTTTCATGTGAAATTCACATGAGTTTTATCATGACGTACTTTCTGTAGAGTCCTGAATGGGCGGTTTATAAAAAATATGAGAATAATTACACAGACAAATTTCACTCACAATCAATTTCACGTGCATTTAAATTTCATGTGAATGTAATGGTAAACCATTCCACCATGTACAGCCGGTGGTTTCGGTTATGTGAGTTATGCTCTTCGACCGCATAAGATGGAATGTTATAAAGGATGTGATAAATAAATCATGCAGGCTATATTGGATATGAAAACAGGAAATGTAATGTAATTTACGAAAAGGGCAGATTCAAATCAAACGGAATGTAACAGTAAACTTGTCTGGTATATTAAAACTGTATGATATTGAGCATCAAATATTATCATCAGCAGAATAAAAAACACACAATTGTATCTGATCTATAACCACTGTTTTGGAATTGACCGTGACAAATATGTATTTCACTGAATGTTTTATAGATGAAGGTCAAATAATCCAACTCTCTCTCAGTTGAAGAATATATTTCCACTTACATTATTATTTTATGTAAATGGGCATAGAATATCTAACAAAAAGTGACATTATCACTTCCCGTCAACATACTGTAGACGATGACGTGATAACGGAAAATATCTAAGCCAATGCGAAATAAAAGTCAATAGGAATAGTTTATAATTTAGTACGCCAGACGCGCGTTTCGTCTACATAATACTCATCAGTGACGTTCATATCAAAATATTTATAAAGCCAAACAAGAACAAAGTTGAAGAGCATTGAGGATCCAAAATTCCAAAAAGTGGTGCCAAATACGGCTTAGGTAATCTATGCCTGGGATAAGAACATCCTTAGTTTTACATAAAATTCAATGTTTTGTAAACAGGAAATTTATAAAAATGACCACATTATTGATATTCATGTCAACACCGAAATGTTGACTACTGGGCTGGTGATACCCTCGGGGACGAAACGTCACAAAAGTGGCATCGACCCATGGTATAAATAGTTACCAAAGGTACCAGGATTATAATTTAGTACGCCAGACGCGCGTTTCGTCTACATAAGACTCATCAGTGACGCTTATATCAAAAATTCATAAAGCCAAAACAACAAACAAAGTTGAAGAGCATTCTGACATTTAGATGGAAAAGCAAAATCTTGGCTAAAGTGCTGCAGAAACCACAATAGCGTTCAAGTCTATTCATATTACTTAAAGTTGTTTACATTTTATATTTAGAGACTTACTCTATTTGCTTAGTACATAAATACATATCATCGTGCCTTGAATGTCTTAATCGTGCAAAGAAAATAGATTTATTGCATGTCTGCATATCTGTATTTTAGTGAATACAAAAGTAATATAGTCGTCTTTTAATACATTAGTTACAAAGATTCAAATAGTAATTTCATTGTTCATTTAAAGCAAATTGAAATTAAGCATCTTTTACAACGGAATGATTTCTTCTTAAGTTCTAAGTTTGTAGTGCAAATTAGGCTTCTTCCTTATTCAAGGAAAAACAAATCAAAAATAATTTCCTTCTGACATTTAAGAAGTTATTTTTCCCTTTGATCTGACATTTCACATTTTATACATTGCGATTTATTAATATTACCCAGAACTCTTATTTGTGAAAAACCATAGGATTATAGGGTTATTACATGAATATTGTGGATCATTGATATAATGTTAAGTAATAGATACTGTTGAACTACACTATATTTTTTACATTGATACCACAGTTCCTCTAGGCCACGATCGCACTACGATCTGTGAAAAAAATTCAAATGTTGATGATCGTAGTACAATCGTGTAGATCGCAGTAAGCTCGTATCACGTCGTGGTGAGGTCTTTACGATGCGATGAGCGTGGCCAACTTTGAACACAATTCGTGGTGCGGTCGTGGCGAAATGAGGTCGTTGTAGAAACTAGTGAGAGCGCACTAAGGTCGTAGTAAGATCGCAAAGGTCGCTGTACGATCGTAGCGAAATGGTGATTCTATTCGGAGAGACTGCACCACGATCTCACAGCGACGTTATGACGACCTCACTACGACCATCACGTTTTCACCCGACCCAACTACACTTCCACTACGACTATAACACGTTGTTCAAGACCGTAGTACGATTCTAACACGCCCTTGTCGTCCTCATCACGCTCTTCTTACGACCTGATTACGTTCAAATTACGACCATCCTTTCATTGTCATTTTCACATGAAATATATTATATATCTCTAGGTTTTGTTTGACTGTATGTAGTTCTTTCTCTAACGGCTCAACCATGCTTCTCGTTTATATATTTTGACCGTTGGTTTTCCTGTTTGAATGTTTTTACCAATACTTTTTGGGGCCCTTTATAGCTTGCTGTTTGGTGTGAGCCGGGAGAATTGTCTCATTGGCACTCGTTCCACATGTTTCTATGTATATTGACACATCTGTGACATCTCTGCTATCGTTCACTAAAATATCGTCATTTGAGCTTAACGGAAAAGCTTATTAAAGGTTGTTATTTAGATTGGATTGGTCGGTCCGGAATCTCTGCTTGATCAGGATTCGTTACTATCAGAGCTCCCTCTACCTCTACACCAACCCTACCACCACGCCCAAGTGTTCTAGAAGATTTTTGGTGGCATGACTGTATTAATTCCGAGAAATCTATGTCTTAATCAGAAATAAAAGAAATGAAATTGTATTGATATGGAACACGATGAAGACGTTATTACTGATAACGTAGTAAGATCGCGATATGAACGCAGTATAATCGTGGTAAGAACGTACTATAATAGCAGTAAAAGCATGGTAAGATCGTGTTGCAATCGGATAACTCGTGGTATGGTCGTAGTAAGAACGTGATGAGCGTAGAAAGATTTTGATAAGCATAGTGAGGTCGCAGAATCAGCTCGGTGTGAACGTGGTATAATCGTAGTGGGAACGTTGTAGAAGCGTAATGAGGACGTAGTAGCATCGTGATATATTTTCATGCCGCTCATACTGCGACCTCACCAACATCTAAATTTATTTTAGATCGCGCTGAGCGTAGTGCGATCGTGGTCTAGTGGGATTGGGGCTTGCAATATAGGAGTTTATCAAATGTAGCTCTCTCCATCTTATTCTCAGAATACAAACTGAAAAAAAAATTAAATAACCCATCACCATCAGCATCGTCCATCCACCAAAAATGGCTAAGTGAAAAGCTCAAATACATAAATATACAAAATGAAAAAAATGTCATAACTTTCAAAAATGATTTAGATTAACTATTTTCTAGATAAGCAGTCAACATAACCAAATAATAAATCTTCAATGTGAACATCGTTTTTGTTGTTAAATATCCATTTTTTTTGTTTTGGCATATTTTTAAATATTTGTATTTGTTTGACCTTTTTCTAAATATCAGGCAACTGCTACCTTATACTTATTATCTTTTGATTTTGCCATTTAAAAAGTTTTTTCCGTTTTAAATTTGCCTTGGAGTTCGATTTTTTTTTATTTTCCTTTCAAGGAATCACAGAACTCGAGTTGAATAAAAAAATAGATGTATACCGCTGTTCAATATTTATAAATCGATTTAACTGAAGCTAATCATGGTCACAAACCAAAACTGAGAGAAACACACCAACTACAAGAGGAAACAAAACGGAACAACAAACACTTAACTGCCACAAAAACGCCAATATATAGAAAGGACTACTAGTATATGATAGCAACTAGTCCGTCGTATTCCTGAATTGGTAGAGGACATTTTAAGAAATACAAATGGAGGGTTGAACTTTGTTTTATAGCCAGCTAAACTCAACTTATATTGCAATGTTAAATATAACGCTTACATGACAACAGAAAAGTTACTGTCGTATAAGTTGGCGATTTGACCGTCGAAAATGCAGTGTTAACATCCTAACCATATAACCATATAATTACAGGGAAAAGCCATTTCAAAAGACTGTGTCATTTTGACAGCTCGGAGCAGAACATTTCGGAATCTATTTATAAATAACTGCATTGTCTGGGTCTTGTAATTTATTGATTTTTAAAGTTCTATTAATGTGAAAAATCTGATTCCAGACGTCTGTACCACAGTGAACTTCCGGCTTGTTCAGCATTGCTAGAAGTCAATTCTATAAAGAACTGTTCATCAATTTCAGGAAACCATCTTTTGTACTCTTTATCTATAAAAAGGCTATTTTGTTATTTGGATGGAGAGTTGTCTCATTGGCACTCAGACAACATCTTCCTGTATCTATTTTAAGGAAATCATATATGTTGGCCCTTATTATTTGTAAACTGTAAATTTAGAAAAATCCTAAATTAAATTTCAAGGAAACTATTTTGCACTAATTATCTTTTAAATGCAATGAAAATATGAATAATAATGCTTTCTCGAAGTTTCCCTTTTGTATATGTACAAAATGGCCCATCTCTATTATTAATTATATTTGCTGTTTTTATACTATTCCAGTTTGAAAAATTCGTAATTCAAAGGCTACAGAAGAGATCATAAAACTTATTTTACGCCGTGATTGTACCATAGTAAAGTACATACACATAACTGGATTTATAAATGATTGAAATAAAATTGGCAAATCAAGCACATCTTCAACATGATTGTGGATTAGCTTATAAATATCAATAATTTTTGAATAAATTTAGATTGAAAACTTATTTTTAAACTGACTTGTACTTGTTTTTCAACGTTAAGATTTTGTCACTAGTTCTGATTGGTTCTCTGTTTAACTATTGACTCCACCCAAAGGCTTGTGTACCTTAACTTTAATGATTTCATGAATGAGCTAACAAAGAATCTACATATTGCTTCATACTCGTTGGAATCTGCTGTAAGAAATTTGTCAACATTTCCTTGGATGATGTTTAAAGCTATAAATGGTAGTGTGCATTGAAACTATCATCACAAATCAACTTGTTGAAGCTATACTAAATAATTCCTAAACACAAACAATCTGAACACAAACAACAGGAACAATGAAAAAAGGTTTTGAGGGGCCATGCTCTAGATCAAAATTTTGAAATACAACTACTCTGTCACATACATGCATATATATGTATGCTAAACTATGAGATGTTTAGTTTATGTTGGTTTTTTTTTGGAAGGAGAGGGGTGGGGAGAATAGTAAGTTTATTTTGCCTCTTTCGGTTAATAGTATGAACGTGTATTGCCATGTATTATGAACATGATATAGTATGAATGTCTTTTCTAATGCAAATTTAATAGAATATATAATCAAAACAACAACATATGCATCTTTATTAACAACATATACAGTAAAAAAATATGTGCACTCGTGATACACGCAGGAACGTAGACAAAAGAAATGAATAAAGGCAACAGTAATATACCGCTGTTCAAAACTCATAAATCCATGGACAAAAAACAAAATCGGGGTAACAATCTAAAACTGAGGGAAACGCATTAAATATAAGAGGAGAACAACGACACTTGCACAATGAGCAGTGCCTTTTCTACCATAAAAAAGTGCCCTGCCCTCCACATGCACCCTGCCCCTTTTGATTTCTAGCTGGAGCACTGATCTATAAACATGATTAAGGGAAACATCTTTTGCACTCATTATCTATAAACGGTAATTTTAAGAAAATCATATATTTCAAAGAAACATCTTTTGCGTTAATTATCTATAAACGGTTATTCTAAGAAAATCTCATATTTTAAGGAAACATCGTCTTTTCTAATTATCTATAAACGGTAATTTAAACAAAATCATATCAAATAGATTAAACAAAGAACCTCATGTTCTAAATTAAATTTGGTTATAATGAAATTCAATCTGATTAAAATGCAGATCATGTTTCTAAGCCTTCCATACAAGGACCTGACAACGCTTCGTTTTACTTTCTGTCCTGATATTTATACATCAGCCAATGAAACCCCCACTTTAAAAGTTGTAAAGGTGCGTATCAATTCGACAAAACTAGTGGATCTCAAATGTTCTTTTAAACAAAAGAAGTTCAAAGCGTTTTTAGTTCTTTGTAAGTAAAGATTGGTCACACAGTGATTTGTATTTCAAAATGACAGAAATTGATATGTCAAATATAAACTGCGAATGAAATTATGTTTTATAAAAAGTCCACACAGCCGATAACAACCTGAGATTTTTCAGGCATGGTTAACATTAGATTTCATAATAATTTTGATTGTAGAATGAAGAGTCAATAATTTTAACTCAAAGAAAAAGCTCAAAAACTGAAAATTTGTAATCTTTTAATCTCAATAGTATTATCATCATCTCTTATCATTTTGATATTTGTAAACTATTTAATATTACCAAATAAAGCTGCTTTTATCCACGTTTATTCCTTATTTTAGAAAATATTTATGATAATGTATTCATTTTGGTTAAAAAAAAATAATCTTGAAAGGTCATACTTTACACGAACTGTGAAAATTCCGAGATCCGCATAAATACACAGTCCTTTTTTGTATACATTCATCTCAATTTGTTGCCAACTAATAAGAAGATTGATTTGTTTGTATTGGGGACAACTGAAGGATCCAAATAAAGCTAGATGTGTGAGGCTTTCAATATCTTTATCAATTAAGCCCTAAAACACAACTGTCAATATCCGTGTCAGGATCCGTGTAGGATTTTGTTTTCTTCTTAACCATAGCTGAAAACATTTTGACAAAGCAACGCAAATAAAAACATTACTTTGATGAAAATAGTGTCCTCTTATAAATTATGTACGAAATCAGTAACATGATACTGCTATTCTTAACTGCTATTTCCATGCTATCTACATCTTAAAAAATACTATGAAATGAAAAGAAACAGTATTCTATTTCACTAGATCTTAAAGAAACAAATGTGTTACTTTCATTTGTATATATCGACACTGTAAATTTTAAATGTAAATGGGTAAAAATGTGTTTATATATGTATATATTGTGTCTTCAAAGTATCTCATAAATCTTTTTACGATCGGTGCATACAATGCAAATGTTTTAATGTTTTATTTTTATTTCTGTGAAATCATTTTATGTTTGTATGTTGTGAGACTATAATAAAATATTGAATCTATTGAACATGAATCTTATAAAATACAATAAATTGTAAGGGCTGTAAATGCGATGACACAGCACTCAATTAAAATATTTTAAGTACTTTATTAATTTAAAATTACAATTATTATGTAATTATCATTATTAGCATCATCATTTTAATCATGGTTTTTGTTGTTTTGCCTGAAACCAGTTGCAGTACAAATAATGGGAGAGGAGAACTTGACCAAACTTATCCATACTAAGAAAGTAGTTGACAACCGGACAAATAGCCACTCTGTATTTAATAAATAGCTATTATCTATTTTGAATTTATTGAACCATAAAACTAATTTTATACTTTTCACATTGAATAATCCGCGAAGCGGATTATGTAAAATGTGAAGAGTCAAAAATTAGTTTTATGGTTCAATAAAATCAAAATAAATTTCTATCAAAAATAATGCTCAAAGAACTTTTTACATTATTTATATTAACAATAACAACGTACACACATGTTGGCGTATGAATACACAACGTCAGAGTGGGCGTGTCGCCATCAAAATTGACAACATTGAAAATAAAACTAATAATTTTAACCAATCAGAAGACAGTAAAAACACCAAATTTATTTATTCAGTAATATTAGTAGACCAGTGTCAACGTCTTTGTAAATGTTAGCGACATAAAACAAATTATGCAATAAGTTTGAATCCTATTTATTAAGTTTTGTCTAGAAGTTAATTGCTAAATAGTGTTCGGTATTACGATAAAATCTCAAATCATGCCTAAATCCCGTGCCAAGGCATCGGCTAAATGGCCAAACATAAACCCCATAATTATTCATACATATGTTAACAGACATTCATTCAATTTACTTTTGCAAAAAATTAAGATGATTTAACTGACTTGTAAATTTTCTTCGATCAACGTGTCGGGATGGGTGTTTTTTGTATTCAATCAGACTTTGCAGACAAATCAAAGACTTTTTAATGAGGTAATGCGAGGTCAAATGCTGATTGTGTGTTAAAACATTTTTTTAGTTGAGTAAAATCAATTGCACTGATCACTCTTTATAACCATCAAAACGTTCATCTGAGAAGTGCTGTATTATTGATCCTCTTGAATATCGGCATAAGATTCCAATGTTGATCACAGTACTTGAATCAGGTAGTTTCAAGAAAAAAATCAATACGCAAAGAATAAGGAATGTAATTGTAGTGTCACTTTGAATTGCACGAAAGTGTTTTTTCGTCCAAAATATGCATGAAATATTTGCCACTGGACTTTAGACAATCAGTAATCAAACAAAATAAATTTCAACTTCCAAAATGTGACTTCAGAAGCTTATTATGATTTGACTTCAAAACAACTGCAAAACAGAAGATGAGGTATAATTGCAAATGAGACTATTATTCATAAGAGAACAAATATTTGTCGTCTGTTGATTTGTTCATACGTGTTTCTCGTTTTTATATAAATTAAACCGTTGGTTTTCCCGTTTGAATGGTTTACATTAGTACTTTTTGTGGCCCTTTATAGCTTGCTGTTCGATGTGAGCCTAGACTCCGTGTTGCTGGATTTATAATGGTTTACTTTTATATAGTGTTGTCAAATCGTACACTTTTGCCTAACCGGTTACTCGGATAATCGTTCGACCGATTAACCGGTTAACCGGTAATTTAAGTTGGTGTTTGAAAGCCTTATCAATAGAACCCTACACATAGATATAAGATGTGGTATGAGTGTCAATTTGACAACCTTTCATCAAAGTCATAAATACACTTTTAGAAATGAAGTTTTTCCTTAAGCATTATAAGGCTTGTCTGCGAGGATTCCTGGCGAAGTTTGACTTTTAATAATCAAATACACCGTATCGACTATAGCGTTTTAGATTAACTTCAGATTAAAAAATTAAAAAAAAATATTAATCTCGTAGAATTGAATATGTCATATGTTTGAAACCGGTTATTCTTTCCTTTTCTCTTGTTGTCTCCGAAAATCATGGGTTGTGTTTCAATTTGAAATGATTAATTACAAAAAAAGAAGATGTGGTATGATTGCCAATAAGACAATTCTTCACAAGAGACCAAAATGACACAGAAATTAACAACTATAGGTCATTGTACATGCTGTATGACCTGTTTCTTCACTGTGTTTGCTTGTTTCTTTAAGCATGTTACTCGTACTTTCACGTATACATTGAGTACATTCACATTGGTTTGCATTTCACAATTTTTGAATTTAAAGTAAGACTAATCCTTGCACTACGGAGGTTGCACATTTAAATGTAGGTTTACACAATATTAGATCGAAAACGAAATAATGAAGTAATTAGTAATATTAAATCTCATTACTGATTTAAAGTTACTGTTAAAAAAACATGTTTACTAGTTATGTTTCTTAAAGATCCTGCCCCGAACTCTAATTAATTTTATGTTTTTAGGATTAACAATAGCAATCAATATACTGGACAAACTAATTACCACGACGACAATTTTTAAATAAAACATAACTATTTAATGATTTGATTTTCAACACAAATTTATATCAAATCAATCGAAATTGAAAAGAGTTCGGTTAACCGGTTAGCATTTTTGGTATTCGGTATTCGGTCGTTCGACCGATTAACCGGTTAACCGGTTAACCGTTGACAACACTACTTTTATATATTGTTATTTGGATGGAGAGTTGTCGCATTGGCACTCAAACCACAACTTCCTATATCCAAATAACACAGAAATTAACAACAATAGGCCACAGCACGGCCTTCATCAAAGATCAAAGAGCAAAGCACGTCTCGCATAATCATCTATAAAGGTGAGACAATTGGGAATTATTTTGACACAGATGATTATTTTGTTTTTATAGTTTGTTTCAGGTAATTGAAGGATACTAATATATGTGACATATAAAATATGAAAAGAACTATGATCAAAAAACAATTATTATCAAATATGGATTACAATATGAAGTCATAAAAGGAGTATGGCCACGAAGTGCCAATATTGGCCCTGTGAAGTGACAAAAAATAAAAAGTGAAATAAGGTGGATCCTTTATATCTAAAACATATCTATGTATGTTGTTATTTTTTTTTTTGTATAAAATCATATTTCTGTGACGTCATTAATGTAACGTAATACCCGGAATCGAACCGGAATGCTCAAATTGTCCAAATTCTTGAAGACTTTCCCATTCCTGGTTGAAATTCGCAATGGCCACTGGCATCGACCAAAGTAATTTTACTCTTATTTTAATTGTTTGACAATTTGACTCAATAACAATGTTTGCAACAATATTTAGCGTGGTCGAGGCCTGTGGCCAAATCGAAAATCTAACTTTTGCTAACAAGTAAACCCTGATTCAATGCCGCTATTTCCGAGGTACGATACATTCTCTTACGAATTAACTGCACCAAGAACTTGTACAATATTGCTATAAACGTGATACGTAGAAATAAATTCTATGATTATTTTTTTAATTTATTTATAACAAACTAAAAAGAAGAAAGTGGAAAAAACAAGTCTTTCTTTTTGCTTCGTAAACTGCCGACACAGCGAGGGTTTGCAACACAGTGTATGGTCGGGTTGTTTTCTCATTAACAAATTCCCAATTTCCATGCTCAACGTGTGGTTCTGGTGTCTGATGACTTTTATACAATAATTATAATGTGTTCTATGATTATGAAGTACATGTTATGCTATATACTGTCTATACGCATTGTTTTCTTAACTGTGTTTCTACCTTTATATTTTTATTAGAAAATACCCCTTTCTGTGTGTAAGTGAATCACAGGTTTCCTTTCCATATACAAATAAGACGATGTACATTGCTCGCCAAGATATTTTACAGCTTTCAATCTAAATTACTATACTGTCAGTACTGACAAATAAAGACATGCAATGTTTATGTTTTAAAATCATTTATGACTTTTAATTTAATCTATGCTATAGAATGATGTTTGTTTACATGGTCACTGCGATTTATATTTTGTGAATATCAATACAGAAAACGAGTATACGGACCGCTCACACAAAATTTAAATGAAGCGCTTATGTGCATCTTTTAACCTTTTAGATATTAGTAAGTTTCTGTTAATAAAGTTTAAAAAAAAACAATATATATGAACGAGATTCAAGGAATATTTTGTTAAAAAATTCTTGTGGTGAAATACT
Source organism: Mytilus edulis (assembly GCA_019925275.1). Lineage (NCBI taxonomy): Eukaryota > Metazoa > Mollusca > Bivalvia > Mytilida > Mytilidae > Mytilus > Mytilus edulis. The sequence goes on from CM034358.1 coordinate 52,825,563, forward strand.
TTTAAAAATACTAGTACGTTAACGTTAGAAAAACAATTTTAACGTTACGCGCCAATGGCTAAAGAGCCATTGTACCTTGATCTTTTCTGACGCCCTGGAAAATTATACAAACACAGTTACAAGTCTAATGGTTATCATTTTATGAACTACACTAGTAAGTGATCATTCAGCAGTAGTTTCGTAAATTTGTGAGACAGGGCCTTTTTTAACCCTTCCTGGTCCTACTCCTTCAAGTCTTAAGATTCATGTTTTTTGTATTTAGTTTAAATTGGCTTTGTACTAGCTGTTATTAATTACGAGTACTCTCAGATCTGTGTTAGTGTCTTAGTTATGGTGATTTATAAAGTAGCCGTTCACGTCCACTCTGTTTTTGTTAGATGCTTTTCTGGTTGTACCCATTTGATATTTATAGTTTATTCTTATATTGTACTGTTTCAACACTATCGCCGAATCACAAATATATATATATCAATTCAAATGAGAAAACCAACAGCTTGATTTATATACAAAAATAAACGCTTTTTTGCTGTATGTCTTTAATTTGTTCGTCCATTGTTTTTTTTTTTACATAAATCATACTAAAGGTTTTCTCGTTTGAATAGTTTTACGTTTGTCATTTAGGGCCTTTTTAGCTGACTATGTGGTATTATTGAATCCATTATTAAAGGCCGTACGTTGACATATTGTCGCTGACTTCTATGTCATTTGGTATATGATAGAGAGCTGTCTCATGACAAATATTCAACATCTTCTTAGTTTTAGATATAGTTATTCATAATCTATACAACATTTATGTTCCGATCCATTTGCAATTATATGTTGCAATCTCCCATGGCAATGTTAGTATCTTGCCTTTTCACAAGTCATATCAAGCCATTAGATACGAAAAGATCACACTTTATGCATATATCCATTCAAATCAACATTCTTTTCGAAGAACTGGAAAATATGATTAGTCTTACAACTTCAGAAGTTGTCAAATAAAAAGAGAACATCATGTGGCTTTTTTCAATATCACAACCTTATCAACCGGAGACACAAATACAAATTATTTATACCCCTACTCCTTTTTCATTCAAATGAAAAAGTTATTGTAACCTGTCTAAACCGAATTGCATATTCCGAAAACCTGTCTAAACACACAAATTGTATGTGTTGTGAACCTGATTAAACCGAACGTTTGCCAAAACCGATCACAATATTAATTCCCGACGAGGTTTGGTTAACACATGATTCACTGTATCTCCATGCAGATGGTATGTGAAATAAAAACAATGTTCTGATATACCGAAATCTATCATACAGCTGCTGTCAGTTTCATATCAAAATTTTCAAATAAATTGGTTTTAAATATGTTATAAATATGGATGCAATTACAGCTTCAAAGATTTCTGTGATGTAAATCCATCTGGAAATTATGTAACATGGACTTCAGTCATGCTGTTATGTAATCTTTGAGTGTCATTTGTCAAATCCAGATTACGTGGAATATTACAGTTTCCAATATATTCCCGTCAATAAATGCATGATGTAATCATGGTAATGTAGAATTATCTTAAAACTTCAAAAAATTGACAAAGTTGAATTAATATTCTGATAATAAATTCGCTTCAAATGTTAAAGATAGATCACCTAGGTCAATTCGTCAATGCATGTTTAAGTTAGCTGCTTATAACACAAATCTGTTCAGGGACGGTATCGATTGTAAGTTATGAAGACCACGTTTTGGTATTTGATATTACTCCAAATTACGACAAGAAATCAAAAATAAAACAGCATTTATTTATGATGGATTTTCCCTATTAAAACCCTAGAGTTACCCAAGGTGTTCCAAAGGGGTAAGCAGTTTCCATTATTTTAGTGGTAGCATTATGTTACGCGACACAAGTAAAATGCTAGAAATTATATAAAGTTGCTTCTCTCATGCTGTTATGTAATCTTGTGTCATTTGTCAAATCCAGATTACATAAAATATTTCAGTTTCCAATAACTTTCCGTCAATCAATGCATGAGGTAATCATGGTATGTAGTAATATCTTAAAAACTTATAAAAAATGACTAAGTGGGACTAATATTCTGATAATGAATTCGCTTCAAATGTTAAAGATAGATCAGCTAAGTTAATTCGTCAATGCATGTTTAAGTTAGCTGCTAATAACGCAAACATTATTTGTTTAGGGACGATATCGATTGTAAGTTAAGAAAAACACGTTCTGGTAGTTGATAATACTCCAAGTTACAAACAGAAATTAAAAAAAACAGAATTTATTGATGATGTATTTTCTCCATTTAAATCCTGGAGTTACCCAAGGAGTTCCGAAGGCGTAAACAGTTTACAATATTTAAGTGGTAGCACTATGTTACGTGGCACGAGTAAAATGCTTATTGAAATTATGTAACATTGCCTTCAGTCATGCTGTTATGTAATCTGTAAGTGTCATTTGTCAAATCCAGATTACATAAAATATTTCAGTTTCCAATAAATTTCCGTCAATCAATACATGATGTAATCATAGTTATGTAGAATTATCTTAAAAACTTATAAAACCGACTTAGTTGGATTAATATTTAGATAAGAATTTGGTTCAAATGTTAGAGATCGATCAGCTAGGTTAATTCGTCAATGTATGTGTAAGATAGCTGCTAATAACACAAATTTGTTCAGGGACGGTATCGATTTTAAGTTCAGAAATACATGTTCTTGTATTTGATATTTGGTAATACTTCAAATTACAACAAGAAAGGTATTTACTAGTATAATGTATTTTCCCTATCAAAATCCTGGAGTTACCCAAGGTGTTCCGAAGGGGTAAGTATTTCCCACTATTTGAGTGGTACCATCATGTTATGCGACGCAAGAAAAATTCGGCGATAAGTATCATTTAATTTGTTGATATCTCAATCTGTAACTGCAAGTGGGTCCTACATGCCAGATGATACTATATGTATCCATGGATCCTTACCAAGGTCAAACTGGATTGGTTGTGTTCCGGGCGGTTATTATTACAAATGGTAACTTGTATCTCGAACTTGAATTAAACTTATAAAAGCATTACGAGCATTTAAAAGAAACTTACTGTATGTATACTAAATGCGTAATACACAAGGGACGGTTTATTGGAAGTTTTACTTACACCTTTTCAAAATCCTCCTGACTATTTTTTTCAATTGAATCTTGCGACCCTATTCTGTCATTTGGTGAAGGCTCTTAGCCTTATATATAACATACATTATGTACCAGCAATAATAGCCATACAAACCTAAGAAGGATCTGAGCTATACATGCTATAGTTATCAAAGGTACCAGAATTATAATTTAGTACGCCAGACGCGCGTTCCGTCTACATAAGACTCATCAGTGACGCTCATATCAAAATATTTATAAAGCCAAACAAGTACAAAGTTGAAGAGCATTGAGGACTCAAAATTCCAAAAAGTTGTGCCAAATATCATTTTCATAAAATATCATCATATGTCCTTTTCTGGTGACCTCTAGTTTTTTTATACCTAATGTTATCGGGGTTGTTGGAAGAACATGTCAGAGATAGGTAATCTTCTTATCAAACAAGTATAACTTTTGAGGTTGGAGTTTCCGTCCTGTGCCTTGTAACTTCACAAAATCCTTTTGTAAATTAGTATCATTTCATCATACGTCTTAGCCATAACGATGATATCGTCCAGATATATGAGACAAGTGTCCCATTGAAGACCTACCATAACATTCTTCATTAGCCGTTCAAAGGTTGTAGGCGCGTTTGCAACATCAAATGACATAAAGCAAAACAATCTGTGTGACAAAGGTCGTTGGTGGGGGAGCAATATGATTGCTCTTCTTTTACTTGCCAATATCAGAATATAAATCCAAAGTTAAAGTTTCTGTCCACTATTCCAACGAATCAACAATTCGGGGTAAAGGATAAGTATCTTTGATAGTACATGCGTTTAAGTGTCTATAGTCTACACAAAATCTAGTGGTCCCATTCCTCTTTCTAACCAAAACTATCACAGAGGACCATGGTCTTTCTGAAGGCCCAATAATTTTTTTTTCCAACATATCTTTAATATGTTGATCTACTTCATCCCAAAGACATTTTAGGGTGCGCCATGCTGGCAGTTTTTGTTTGTCTAATATCAGAATTCGAAGCTGCAAAAAGGTGCTTAAATTCATTCAAACAACAACTGTAAGACCTTGTCCTTTTGTTCCTGCTCCAGACTCTACCTATCTAATAAATTTGCTAATTCATTTATATTAAGAGCACCGCTGAAATTCCTGGCCACAGTACCGAAATTTAGTACTTGGACACTATAACTTAATATATTCAACATCCTAACTGACATTGTCTCATCTTTACTTTGTAGTCACCATTACAGTTTTTATTGATTTTCCATTATTAACACTCTATTGCCTAAATCAACTTTGCAACCGTTGGTTTGCAGAAAATCTATTCCAAGAAAACATTCCGCTGACAACCCTGTAATAATACCTGCAACGGCCGTGTAAAAGTTTCCCAACCTAACAGAAAACAGTGCCTTGACAATTCGTTTTAAAGACTCTCCATTTGCCACTTCACTTTCTTGAGTGACATGTCGTACACTTCGCCTATCACATAACTTATTTTTCTCTAAAAGATCATCTAACACCAAACTTAATGTAGCTCCCGAATCAACAGGAAACTTTGCAACGATTCCATTTATCAAAAATTCTACATGGAACACTGCTTCATTGTTAAGTGTATTTCAGCCAAGGTACAAACACTTACGTACAAACACTTACGTTTCCATTTACCACTACGGTTTTGCAAACGGCTAACTGAAGGTCCTGTTTGTCCTGGGTTGTTCTGTCTCCTATTTCTAGGAGCATTACAGTTTCTAGCTATGTGACCGTGCTAACCACAATTAATGCAGAGAAACTTGGATTTATCAACTGGCTCAGCCATGTTGGCTTTATTATTAAATTCATCTAAACCTTTATGCATACTTGCCAATTGATCATTGAGAGCTGCTCACATGCCCTTAACTTCATCTGAAAACCTATCATGAGACTTAAACTATCTCACCACCTATTCATTATTGTCAACAACTGTTAAATGGACTTTCACTACTTTAAGTTGCTTTTCTGCCTTGTAAAACTATACAACTTAAAACATAGCGGAATTTAGGTCATGGGTCGTAATTGTTTGAATTTTATACGCATTTCTGTATTAATCAATCCATCCCAGAAGAGTTTTTTCGCCAACATTCCCTAAAATTCTCCTGTGGCAGAGGTAAGCCGTATCAATCAGCCGGCGTATCGTTTGTCCTAACTTCGGAAGCACCTCCGAAGCCCTCTACTTCCTTTCTTTCAATTTTGCATGTACTCTGCACAGCTCTGACTGATTTGGGGAGCAAACTTTTCTTCTAGAGATCGAACAAACTGGTTAGAATAACTTTCCTTGTCATCTGAAAACTTCCAAAGAACACCTGGGCCTGATTAGTCGCTAAGTATAACTCTTTCTCTTCTCCCGACCATATATAGAGGATCAT